>VZRX01004137.1:47384-133873 GCA_013398075.1 Notiomystis cincta | reverse complement strand
TAACTCTTTTTATTCCCTAATCTTAAAGGGATTAGTGACTTTAACATGTTTTAAAATGCTAAAATAATACCTTAAATTTTTACCAGAGCCTTTTAACCATACTCTGGATGATGCTACAGCGTGTCTGCCTGCTGTGGTGCTCCTGGGAAAGAGCTTCCCTGGCAAGACAGAGACAGTGACTAAGTTTGTTCTAACTTGTCTGAACTTTACTTCATGAATGAATGCAGCTGCACACCCATTGTGTCAGCGTAAATGTAGTCTGTCAGATGAGACAAAGAAGGAGCAAGTAGGGTCATTCTGTGCAAGTTTTGAGGAAATATAAATCCATATAAAATATGTAAGTAATCGGAAAGTCTCAATTCCATAAATTTGAAAGCACCAGGCCTCAGATTGATTTTCTCCAATAAGACACTGAATGTTTGACACCCATGATCTGTATACTCTGAAAATAATACAGGAAAATATCTTTGGTTATGCTGAGATAGTCAGAACTTGTATCAGGCAGCAGTTCTGTGGGTCATTTTTTCAAGGCAGTCTGCAGACTGAGATGAGCTGCTTCTGTCATAGAATTCATATTTGAAGCTTTAGTCATCATCTAGTTAATGTATAGTCTCCTCACAGTGCAATGTAATTGCTATTGATAATGTAGTCCAGATATGTATATGAACTTATATATGTTCAAAAACTTATTAAGCAAAAACTTAATATGTAGATACCACTGGAATGCAGAACATCTGGGTTTTTTTAACTAGGAATTTTTAAAAGTGTGTTGATCAGTGATTAAGCTAATGCGTAAACCAGCAAGGGATATTAGTGACAGTAGCAATTCTTTTCCCAAGAAATGTCATATATATCCACCTGAACACAGAAATAACACTGTCTCTATCATAAGAATGTGTGTGGAATAATTCAGAACAGGCAGAATTTCAATCTGCTGATCCTGGTACAATATCGAATTAACTTTTCATCTGGGAATTACAGTTGGATATAGTGTTATTCATTACAGCTGGGCTGTCTGCAGCATTATTTCACATGCATTGTTTGGTATATATAAGCTGTTCTGTCTTTCCAGATGAGAAACACAATTCATTAGAGAATGAATATGTGAAAGGAAATGTATGAATCGGAGTTATTGTCCTGAACCTTGTTTTAAACAGGGCAGTTTTCTAACAGATGGATGAAATCTACACTATATTAAATAGGGAAGTCATAGTGAACTGGCTGCATCATGTGACTAAACTAAAACCTTATATGTTTTATGTCTTTCTCCATGTGTATGGAGGTAACAAAAAATAACATACACACAGATAAAGAAAAGTCATGAAACTTTCTCAGGTGTTTATTTCTCTGTATTGCTGGTCTGTGTTCTGTTTTATAAAACTGATCAGAACACGAAACTCATTTGATGAGGAATGGCAAGGCCTTAGATCTTCTCTCTTCATTTTGTGAAGAAAAATATACATGTTCTTTAGGACTGGATCCTAAAAACTAATCGGACTCTTTGTCTTTCTGTATTAGAAAATCCTCTTGATATTTTAGAACAATCTTTCATTGTGAAAGTCTCTCAAAATCAGGCTGAAATTTATGATCATAAGCATAAATACAATCCCATCTTCAGCTCTCAGAATGAAGATTCAGGTTCAAAAAGATGGTTCAAATATTGCACAGTGAAGACTTTTATTCCTGGGCAAACAATTATTAGCTCTTCTCTGGTGACTGTGATTCTTTCGTTTCTAAGCAGAAATTCAATGTTTTTAGACTTTCTGATAAAGTTGTCTTAAGATATCTTCTACAGCCTTTTCTTTCTGAAAAAGAGAAGTTTATCTTTTTAATTACTCATCTAAAAGTTCCTGACTAGCACTTATAGAAGTTAGAAAGACTAGTACCTTCTCCCTGAAACTAGTTAAGTTGCCAGATTTTCTCCATTCCTTTCCCAACAACTCTTTCACATTTCAGAGAGGATTCAATGTAGATCATAAAACAATGTCAGCCTGAGAAAAAGATGGTTGCTCTAGCTGATTTATGCTTCTATCCTCACTCGTTGCTCTCCTGATCCTTTCCTCATGGTGTGCTGTGTGGCCAGGGACATTGGCTGTATATTGAAGGGTGGTCAGCACACAGCTTTCAACAGCTGCCAAATCCACCTTTTTAACACTGACCATGAACAGAACTAACGCACTAATTTGATGCTCCTTTGAGAATTGTTTCTCTGAAGAAATAAATAAATAAATAATTTTACAATGTCTCTAGGTATTTGCTACTTTGTCATTAACAGGGTGCAGCTGCACTGCACTCAGAGTAGTGGAAGATGTGAGAATACTTCAAAAAGCTTACAGAGAGTTTTGAACTCTATGTAAGTATCTTGGCTGAAGTGATTCATCTGCCAAGTACAGGTTTCGTAAGGCTTGTTTTGTATTCTCTTTCATTATAAATTTTTAGCACTTTATAAGATAAAATGAGCTTGCATATAAAATACTTTAAGGTCTTTAAGGAATGTGACACAATTTTTTGTGTTTTCATGAAGATTTTTTATATTGATAACAAGTAAAATCCTTTGACAGTGGAGTAGTGCAGCGCTGCATCCTGATGAGGATCTGTGACTGTGCTCTGCCAATTCCTTTTAAATTCACCTCAGTGCAGAAACCAGTCACCTATGTAATGCATTGAAGGGAGTTACAAACAGACCAGTGAATTCAAGCAATGTATTATGGTCAGTTTAGGATAATCTTACACTTTTACTAATCCTTTCTTTTCCTATTTTCTTCTACTGTCTTGAAATCTTAATCCTGATGTCCTAGGCTTAACAAGAGAAAATTTGGTGGTGTTCCCAGCGCTCACAGGATGGGGCAGAAGCTTGTCTCCAGCTGGCAATAGAAAAAACATGTGAAGTCTTCTCCATTCCAGGTATGTTATGTCATTTATGACACTTTGGAGCATAAGACATATGTTTATATACGCAGTATATATATAAGATTTTCATGGGTTTCTGGTCCAGATAAACTTTTCCCCCAGGCTAACCCGAGGTTTGGGGTTGAAAAAAAAGTGCAGCCACCCATCCCTGTGCCCTTGCAAAATAAGAATTTTCTGGTGACTAAACATTCCACACTTTCTGATTTAGCATAGTATAAAGTGTTAATGTCTTCTGTCATGCTCCTTTAAAAAAAATTCTTATTATTTATTTTAATTATGTGCTAGTGTTTTTATAATATGAGTAGTATTTGGAAAAAGCAAGAATAAACAATTTATAAACATTTTGAAATTGTATTCATTATAGATTTTTTTGGTCTTTCTCTTGAGACATGCACTGATTAAACACAAAATGCATGCATGTGTGCATGTGTGTATGATGTGTCCCATAAGCATCTTCCATGTTAAAACTACCAATTTTAGGAGTAAGGTATTTATTTATTGGTGTGCACTAAGAGTCAGTAGCACTCTCCACAGGAACAAATTAAATGTAGCATAAACTAGTAAACACCTTCTTTGGCAATGACACCCCCTGATACGAGTTAATATTCCCATCTGCTGTACTTTTCTTTTGGCAGCAGGTTCTTGCTTACATTGCACTCTGCTACATAGGAGGGGTGAGGTTCCTAGAAGCTGACTACCAGCCACTCTCTTCTATTGCTAGGATTGCTACAGCCAAAGCAGCTGCAGAGGTGCCTAAATCCTGCACAGACTGAGTAATTTTACCACAATTAAGAGTGTCTTTATCAGTCTGCCACTCTACCTCCGGCTTGGAGATGCTTTCACTCCTCATTACTTTTTGTATTTCTTCATATCATTTCATTTCCCTCTCATGCAGACTATCAAGTCAAATAGTGTGATGAGCCTTGAAATGTTGGGCAATAAAGTAAGAGAGAGATTGTATTTTTCTTGGATGCAAGAAGGTACCTATGCCTTGACACAAACCCACAGTTTAGCACTATTCTGTAGGCCTCTATATTTTTATTTCTTATTTCAGTTTCTGCAAACAACAGGTGAAAGTCATGAAGGAGAACAGCTCAGTACTTTACGGGAAGATCTTTTGGGTCTCCAGTTGAAAATACAAAAATCGTCATGATTTTTTGTATGTGGATGGGTGTGTGTGCATGGGGGTGGTGTCCTACAGACTTTGCTATTAATATAAAGCCCTATTTGTCGTTTTCAGGTTGACTAACTGACTGCAGACATAAATGGCTTGAAATCCTTTGACACAAAAAGAAAGATGGCAGTTTGAGTGACACTGAGTTATCTTTGCACACTAAAATTTATAGAAGCCAGGCTACTGAATGGTTTATCATTGAAAAGAGGAGTTTGGTAAGGATATCTATAGATTTTTCTTACCATTAAGTTCATTGATAGGCTTGAATGACAAGGCTCTCAATGGGGGCTTGGAGGTCCCACCTTTTGTGGCAGAGAAAAAATAATTAGAAAAATGCCAGTAAAATGGTGAACTGGGCAGATATGGCAGAACCCTTCGAACTCCCAAGAGAAATGACCCACCAGCTACTCATTGAAGTAGAGAAGAAGGAAAATCAGAACTGATGTTCAAGGGCCCCACTACAAAGAAGTGACATCAGTATGCATTTTCAAGACTTTTGTGTCATTGTGATCCTAGATATAAGAAGTTAATAACAGATGAGCAAAGCCCCTGCCCAGATGTCTGTCAATTAGAAAAAGTTGAGCAGGCTGAAAACAATGCCCAGGAATTAAACATTGTGAATTTTAAAATGCTTGGCAGAACGGCAAAGTTGCAAAGTCTTTTACATCAGATATATAAATAGACAGTAGAACATGTGTTTAGGACATTTCTTAAAGAAATAATTTGGGAAAGAAAGCTAAACCAAATAACTAGATGTTTTTATTTACTTTTCCTTTCTGTTTTTACTGGCCTCATCATTAGGGAAAACTACTAGCAGTGGGGAAAAGTGCAAAAGGAAAATGTTTATACGTAAGTATCTTCTGTATGTTCAATCTTTTCCTTAGGGACTAGAATGCCTGACCCTTTACTTTTCCTTGTCCAAAGGCTACCCTGAGACTGACCATAGAATTGATACTCAGAGTTCAGTGTTTAAGTAAAATTAGTCTGAGGTAACTCTGCAGTCTTAACTAATATCTTTCCCTGGTGAATACACTGGGAATCCTGTTTAAAAATATATCTTTTTCTTTGCAAGTCAATTAATAAACAAGAAGGTAATTAATTGAAATACAGGAATTTATGAGGTCCTCAGTAAAGTCTCTCAGCAGCAAAGGTCCTTCAAAGGCAACTAGCAATATTAAATAATGTCCTTATCCACTTGGTATTACTCTTCAAGAGGCTTAAATGAGGCAAGACATTTGTGTCCAAATCAGTGCCCAGTGTTACAGGAGATTTGAAAGAAATTTGTTACAACTATTTTCAGAATTCCTGCTCAGCTTACACTTATGGATATAATCAATTTTGATTAATGGCAATCATGTCACACTGCTATGGCTGGCTGCATGATGGGAGTGTGCATTACACTGATGGAGAAGTTCCTAGGTGCCCTGGATAGGCTACATGAAAAAATAAAGAGCTAAAGATGGAAAATGGATTATGAGTTCAAGAATCAATCAGCATATAAAGGACAAGGCTGAAATTACTGGGCATCAGAAAATGACAAAGACTGTTACAAAGAATTCCAGAAATATCAGTAGAGAATTAGCTGTTCTGTAAACCAGTTTTAGCTATCTCACCTTAACACTGCAAAGTCTACTTGCCATCCTAACCTCCAAATGAACTTTACAGCACAGTCTATTTATGAATATATTTATGAGAATCCTGACACCTATACATCAATAAGATCTAGAGAGAATCCTCATTCTCTTTCATCCCTATCACTTGCACCTCTTGATACCTATATAAACACTACTGTACTTAAAATTCTCAAGTACTAGACATGTTTTTGCTAACGTATATAATCTCGGTTTTGCAAACATACCTCCCATTCTCACTTGGACTCTTCCTTAAAAACGCTCTGTGTTGTCTGAAAAAGACAGCCTTGATGTAAATTGGGATCCCTTTAAACAGACATACAAGCAGATACAACTCACTTTGCCCACACTTAGAGCTGCCAGACCTGATCAGCTGTGACCAAGCACCATACATCTCTGTTAAGGTAATGATTATCCGAGCTAACGCATTCACCTGGGACGCTGAGCACGTGTGCCGGTTTGGACACAAATCGAGGAGGAAACAACCTGGAAGGGAGTCTCCCCGCTCTCCCCCGCCAGCCAAGCAAGCAGGTCCCGGCAGCACCCACCCCTCACGGGTTCGGGAGAAAGAACTTCTCAAACGAGAGTGAAAAAACCCCTGTTTATTCAACAAAACAATCTCCCCCCTCCCTTCCCAGAGGTGGAGGTCGATGGGTTTCCCCACAGTTCTCTCACGTGTCCCAGGCCCAAGGCCCGAGCCCAGCTGGGCCCTGCCGGATCGAGGGGTCCCAACCACGAGTCCCAGAGATGGCGAGCTGGTCTTGGAGGAAGGAAACGAGCCGAAAACCGTCCAGAAAGGAGCAGAAGCCGCAGAGGCAGATCTCCATTCCTCTCCAGCTGACAGCTGAAAAGCAAAGGTTGAGAGCAACCCCTCCTCCTCCGCTACCAGCAGAGGGAAAAAAAAAGTCTCCAGCTGGGCAAAAGTATGTAAACATTCCGGCTGCAAGGTCAGGCGAGCCGCCATGAAGAGTCCTCCCAGCTGCAGTCCGAAGGCACAAAAAAACCTTCCAGCAGGTGATGGGGAATACAAGATCACCCCACGACAGCACGTTAATACGAACACAGCACCACCCTCATGCAACTACACAGTTCGGAGCTGGTGCTCGCTCTGAGTAGAATGAACCCAAGGTACCTATGTGGAGATATCTTAATGCATGCTGAGGGGGAAAAGTGAGTCAGGGGAGTTTAAGTGGAGCTAGAATCAGTTGAAATATGCTGGTTCTTTTGTTGAGGTTTAATATTATTTCCCACACTTCAGTTGTTTAAGCCTGAATGGTATTTTTTTAACATGAGAAAACATTAGAAATACATAAATTCCTTTGAAAAATCCTGTTCTGACAGTTTTTAAATGATTTGGTTTTTATTTTGTTTTGCAATTAGCTTTATTTATATTTTTTAAAATTATATGTTGTACCATTGAAGAAACAATAATAATTAGCAGACTTGTATTGACGGCAAGTTTCCTAAAATAATTTTTCTATTTAAAGAAACTCTGGAGTATATAACCCAAATAAATGATGAGATCTTTATCACTTTTGAGTCTTATGGAAAGATCTGACAAACATCTACTATGAATTTTTTGGTACAACTGAACCTGTTTTGAAAAGAAGAAGCTGGAAGCAAAAGTCCAGGGCATACAGCACTTGCACAGGGATGATGGGATTTCACATAGGACATGCCATGCACAATGAGACTTTTAAAGAGGTGTCCTCAAGAGGCAGTAGCTTCTGCATCCCACTAAATTTTGAACTTTTTGTAACCAGGACAGTTCTCTGTAATAGAAGCGAGGTTCTACTGGTCAGCCCATGGCAAGTTTTCCCTCTGAGCCACTGAAGTTGCAGGCTAATGGAAGAGTTAACTTATTCATTGATTGGGGGAAAAAAGTATTCCTTGGTGAGACAAAATATAATCTGACACAGTATCTCAGGAAGAGTGCTGATCCTTGGCTAAAGAGAACACCTTCTCTTTCTTCCTGCATCACTCTCTGTTTGGCTCTTATGGTGTGGAAAGTAACAGAAAGTAGCAGAAATCATCACAAAACCAATAGGAAAAATAATATTTTTATTTCTTTTGGTAACCATTCAGAGTTATTTTTAATTTAGCTATAAATGAGCTGAAGGCAGGATAAAAAGTCTCTAAGTGCATTACAATCGAATGTCTGTTCTTTTCATATCTATAACAAAGATAAGCATGAAGGTGCAAATTTACGTTGTGATCACTGGATAATTCTCACTAGTTTAGATCTCATTTGTTATCTGCCCATTGTGAATGGTTATCTCAAATGGGAGTTCAAGTAAGTGCAAAAAAAGACTGGTGTTTCTATTACTTTTGAATTTTACTGTAATGTTTTAATCCCATATGTTCATGATTTTTCTTTCCTCACCTGCATCTGTCTAGCCACATATAATTTCTTATTATAGAGAATCAACATTAATGACCTTCTGGTAAGTTAGCCTTTTTTAAAACCTGGTATAAAACCTGGAACATATTTTCATATTTACTTCTGTTTTTAGTAGTTGCCTATGAATTAGAATTGATGAATGTTCTCTTGGATTACATTTGATGTTTCTGATTGATCTACAGATTTGAAAATTAAATCCCTTTGATCTAAGTGTCTAAATTAATTTTGGATGAAGGTTTACATGGGGATTTCTGTAATCCTAACTTTTGATAAATGTTTCTGATCTTTCCTACAAAATGTTATTTTCTTCATCATCAGTATTCAATGAGATGTTTTCTTTAACATCAACACAATAAATGTTAAAGAGAATGTCCTCTAAAATCTGAATGAAACTGCCATTAAAAGCATGTGTTCGTCTTGTTTTCATCTATTCATGACCCATTGTTCCCTATGTAAACTTCACTCAAGGATAATCTGGGAGTTGAAACAACAGAGTGGTACAACAGAGTGGAAAAATAGATTTGAGTAGAATTGGTGAATAGGCCAGAAATTCTGACAGCATCATTTCAGGTGGTCTCCCTAGAGTTAAGGTCGTTTCTCCTGGCAGAGCAAGGTCACAGAACCATAGAATGAGCAAGGTTGGAAGGCACCACAGTAGGATATCTGGCCCAACATCCCTGCTCAAGCAGAGTTATTCCAGAGCACATGGCACAGGATTGTGTCCAGAGAGTTCTTTAAAATCTCCAGTGTGGGAGAGTCCACAGCCTCTCTGGGCAATTCCGCACAGTAAAGAAATTCTTCCTCATTTTCAGGTGGAACTTCCTGTGCATGAGTTTCTGCCTGTTTTCTCTTGTCCTGTTGCTGGGCACTGCTGAAATGAGCCCAGCTCCATCCTTTTCACACCCTCCCTTCAGACTGGGACAGACATCGATGAGGTGCCCTCTCAGTCATCTCCCCTCCAGGCCCTGGGTAGATGTCACAATGTACGTTTAGTCATAATCCAATCTCCTCTGAACACAACAGGACCTGCAATTTGTGTATGCATGGTGCACAGCAGCTATTCTGAGAATAAGTTGGTCTGACCTCTGGGGAGAACACAGGGCTCATCCAGTGTGTGCTACAGATGCCTAAGCCTATGGCTTTGCTTCGTCTTTCCCAAAGGGCACACAGGACTGAGGAACATAGGTGGTTGGTCATACAGTCCAGGAGTAGTATGAGGCTGCTCATCTCTGCAGCATCTGGACCAGGGCTTCATCTCTTCCAGCTTTTTCAGTTTTCTTACAAGAAAAGATTACTGGATGCTTTATAAAAGGAAAAAAAACAACCAAAAAAGGGAACAGAATATCTCATTTTGCGTTGCTTGCACTTTTATTTCTATTACTGAAAACTAAATATTAAGTGAGGAAGGGAACTGTAGGAAGAGATAGGAGAGTTAAGGCAATTGGTTGCTCATAAGTAGAATTCATTTCTGTCCTGCTGCTGCAAGAGTGTTCCTGCGGGTAAATTTCTTGAATCAAACTCTACAAAGGCAGGCACTAATTGTGTGTTTAGGCATTAGCTGTGTTTTCAACTTAGCATCCTCCACCTGGATCTACATAATTGCTGAGTATTCACAGCAGCAACTGAAATCACTGAGAGCTCAGCTTTGTAAATGCAGCTTTCTGTGCAGAGTGAAAAGGAATAACAAATATCTCAAACTGGGCATGCCAAGTGAAAACTTTTGTCTTAAATTTTCCCCTGCCCCTATAAATGGAGATATTAATAATCACTTATCTTACATGAATACTGTGAAGATAAATGAATTCACATTTGTGAGCTACTTCAGTGAGGAGTGCAGTAAGAGGCTATATGGGAATTAATAATTCTGTCTCCAGAACTGTGCTGGTTTTGCCTGGGGTAGAGTGAATTTTCTTTACAGTGGCTAGTATGTGGTTAAGTTTTGAATTTGTGCTGAACACAGGGTTCATAATATTGAGATATTTTTGTTATTGCTAAGAGGTGCTTGCACAGAGTCAAGGTCTTTTCTGCTTTTCATACTGCCATGCTGGGGACAAGACAGGGGGTTGGGAGTAGACACAGCTGGGACAGGTGACCTCAACTGACCAAAGGTATATTCCAGATCATATGACATCATGCTCAGCACATAAAGTGGAGGAAAGGAGGAGGAAGATGGAGATTTTTGGAGTGATGGCATTTGTCTTTCTGAGTAACCATTACATGTGATGGGGCCCTGCTTTCCTAGAGATGGCTGAACCCCTGCCTGCACATGGGAAGCAGAGACCGAAAATCTGGGAAGGCTGGAGTTAAACTAAAAATTATATCATTGAGTAAATAACTCAAGGTTAAAGGCAATTTAAACCCGGTGTTTTATATGCTGTAATGGCTTGATTTAATAATAGTTCTCCTTTAAGTTTAATGGCTGTGAAACTAATAGCATTGTAGATACTGAAAATGACTGACAGCCAGCATACATAAGAAAAATGATTAATATGATGTTTTGTGGGAAGGAGGCATGGAGATGCTTTTAAAACATATCCAGCTAAGGAAGGCTTTGTAATGAAATATAGCTTTGATAAGACAGGAGAGAGGGATGGAAACTAATGTAATTTAAAGAAAAAACAACAGGCATATGTAAGTAAATGCTGGTAACAATAAATAAGTCTCATTTCAGCTTTTCACTTGTTTGAGCTCTTTCCTGTTGAAAAACTGTAAACTATGCACATAATTAGACATTCATAGTGCCACAATAAATCACTTTTCTGAACACACTGATGCACCCTGACACACTAAGCCCAAGCTGGCAGGTCCGTGCTAAATAAGGATCTGCTGAGTAGCTGAAATGAACTTCTGATGCATTTCAAATAGAGACAGTGAGAATCCTCTAACAAGCATCCTCTGTGTTTCAAAGACTCCCACAGAGTCTCAATATTACTGATTTATCACAACAGTCCTATGCATATACCATACATGAGTGGAACTACGTTCATCACAACACTTTGCTGATGAACTAGGATTCTTTTTCTCTTAATTTTCTGGTGTATTCTTCCTGTAAAGATTTTGTAGCATGCATGAAATTTTCTATAAATTCAAATGCTTCTTCGTGCACCCAGTGAGTTATTTGACCAGATGATATTCAAAATGAATAAAACAAATACAACCTTGTCGCGGTTTGGACAGGTGTTTACCAAGAAAGGCGGGAGCCTCCCTTGGAATAAAAAATGTGAACCCCCCTTCCCTCCAAATTAGTAATATTTTGAAATCAAGGGACTCTCAGGCAAAGATAGGGAATAGGAATAACAGATCTTTACTAAGTATTTATATGAGGTAAACAGACAACAACTGTACCGGTGACACCAAACCAGACCCAGAGAACCCACTGGCAGCTGCTCTCAGGTGTCAGGCACCTTCCCCTCGGTGCAGTTCCGGTCCCGGCCAGCAGGGGCGCTGTGGCTCCGCTGGGCAGGGCAGGTGCGATGGTTCCCCCGCGGCTGCAGGGGGCGCTGTGGGGCAGCTCGGGGAGCAGACGCCAATGGCGGCTCGACCGCAGCGATCCCGGGGTGGTGGCTGAGATGTGCTGGAAACCCCGCGGCTCTCTGGAAACCCGGGACACCTCAGCAGGCGGGCTGGGGGTGCGAGCTGGTGCAGCTGGAACTCGGAGCGGGGCCAAAGAAACGGCGGGGCCGGGGCGGCGGCGGCGGGGGCCGAGGAGGCGGCCACACGGTCTGGTTGGAACTGGGAGAAAGGCGGGCTCAGGATCTCGGGGTCCCCAGGTGGAAAGAGTTCCCCTCTCAGCGAGATATTAACGGGACACCAACCTCTGCGGCCGCGGTGATGAGCGAGCTCCTGTCCCCCGGTCACAGCCACACATCCCCCTCCCAAAGCTGAGAGCAGCAGCAGCAGCCTGAGGGCCAGGGCGGGGCTCCGTAAGGCCGAGCCGGCGAGCGGGACCGGGCTGTGTCCCAGCCCCCACCAGCTCCACCCCCCGCGGGGTCTCTGTCCCTCCCTGAGGAACCCCCAGACAGGGAGGGGCCGCACCCACTTGCCCACCAGGCTCAGCTACATCCATTGTCCTCCTTAAGTAGTGTTTATTAGCATTTCTAAAGAGGGAAAAATTTCTCTAAAAAACATCAACAAACCTTAAAAAATACAAAAAAAGTTTAATAAATCTTTGAAAGCAAAGACTGCAAGTAGAACTTGCTTTCAAATTAATTACACAAAATGCTGTTAAATTCTTGCTCTGGAAAAGAGATGTACTGAAAAGCACATTTGTATTTAAAATAGAGATCTAGAAGCCCTTAATGGCACCTTAACAATTAAGGGTATTTCTGGTGGCTAGGGTGTCCAGCAGAACAAATGCAGTGTGAGTCTTTGTGTTCATAGACATTTCCTTGATGAACAAGTGGAAGACCAATACCTTTGGCAGAGTCACAGCCATATTTGATGGAAATGAACAATTTAACCCCAGCTGGCAGCCAAGCACCATGCAGCCACTTGCTCACTTGCCCCTACTCCCTACCCCAGTGAGGCAGAGAATCAGACTAGAAAGTAAAACCTGTGGGTTGGGATAAGAACAGTTTAATGTTTTTAATAAAATATAATGTAATACTAATAATTCTGGTAATAATACTTGTAATTAAAGAGAGAGAGAGGGGAACAAAACTCAAGAGAAAGAAGGAATGTACAGCACAGTTGTTCATCACCTGATGATGGACACCCAGCCCTTTCCCTAGCAGGAATCAGTGATTTCTGTCTAACTGCCCACTAAATATGTCATACTGAGTTATGGAAAATCCCTTTAGCCATTTCAGGTCAGCTGTCCTGGCTATGCTCCCTCCAAGCTTCTTGTGCACCTGCTCACTGGAAGACCATGGAAGGTATGGCTTCAGGACTAATAAGTGAAGGAGGAGATGATAAAATTAAGTCACTTAAATCTGGAAATCTGGACATTTATTTTTCTATGTGCTTTTTTGTTGTATGACTCTAGATTTGCATTACAAATGTAAATTATACTGGTTTCTCTGTCAATCCTTGCATTCCTGGTGTTTAAGGATTAGAATGGCCCATGTGGAGATTGAACCCACAACAACCTTGGAGTTATTAGCGTCATGCTCTAACCAACTGAGCTAATCTCAGGGTCAAACAGTATAGTACATTTATAAATAAAAGTCAAAAAGAAGTAATTTGTAATGAATTTAGGAAATAAGTAAATAGCAAAAAAATTTGATATGTAGTTTCCAAAAAATGAACAGAAATACCTGTAAGTATATTAAGAATGAAATTTCTTCTAATGCTGAATATTATTATTTCAGCTATTACGTATCGGGCGATTGAGATCCCATTGTATTTCTATACATTTTTAATTAATAACTTGCCTAGACATCAGACTATATTTTGATCTAGGTTTTAAAATAATTTTCCAGAAAGTGCAGGTTTTCCTTATCAGCTCACACCTGTCTTGAAGACAGAACAGAGTGTTGCAAATAATTTAATAAAGAAGGAAACAAAGCTACTAGCTCCCTTTTATCTCATAATCTACAGTCAGATGGTGACTTGTCAGTGCTGGCAAGGAGAAATGAGGCTGACGCTTGATTGATTGGAGAGTGCTTTGGCAATTGGACAGTGTTCTGAGGCAATGCAGCAAGTAGCTTTGGTCTTAATAACTTTCTATTACACACACTTCTGGTGGCACAAGCAAAACAAGCTTTGATTTATTTTTGATGGATCTTCTCCCCACCAGTTTTAAAACTCATTCCTCAAGAAACACCTGAAGCTATTTTATTGCTTCCATAAAAGCATTAAGCGGTTTCAGGTGCAGAATCCCTCCATGTTTTATTGTTAGTAGGAGAAGTTGCTTGCTAAAAGGTGTTTTTCTGCTATTTTAACTTTTGAAAAATACTCAGATATTCTGTATTTTTTTGTGTGCATTGAATAAAAAAAAAATGAAAATGCACAAAAGACCTGAGGTTATTTTAGCAAATAGCTGCAAAAATTTCCAGGAATCTTCTGGCTTATATTAAAGATTCATCACAATATACTGACATTCTGTCTTGAGTAAGATAGCTTCCAACAAGCCATCTGTTAAGCTTTCATTTTTAACCTGATAAAGGTCTAAATTCTCAGGTTTGATATCAACCAATCCATGTGAGTTTATTTGAAAAGAGAATTTTATCTTAGGTTTACTATTATGAACCAATGCATTGCCTGTTTGTTTGTGAAATGCAGCCTCATGTCAAATGATAATTATATTGTATGGCCTTGTTGAAACCTCACTTATATTTATGGAAAAAATCAGCAAGGAGTGAAAAGAAAAGAGAAAGGATTGGGTGCTGACTGACAGGGAAAAGATGACAGAAATTTCATGTGAAAAACAGGTAGACACATTTGGAGCAAATAAAGAAGCAACTTCTGTACAGCGTTGCCATCCAGGGTGAAAAAAGATGAGCGACATGCATTCCTGAGTATGGCTGGGAACGCACAGTTTAGGAGTGGAAATGCTGGGGAAGCTCCTTTTCCAGAGACTGAATGGGAGAGAAACTGTTGGGTACAGGAGAATGAACAAAGCATTAAGCAAGAGGAGATTATCGGCAAAGACGGTGGAACATAGGAGCTGACACTGGAGGAGGAGAGATACAGCAGGGCAGGACTGACAAAACTGTGTCTCAAAGCACATTTGCATAGGAATGAACCTGTGTGGAAATATATTTATGTAGATAAGGCCAAAAGAATCTTAAATGGTAAGGGTACTGTCATCTAGGGATGAAGTCCTGAAAATGCATTCTTGGGTTCCCTGCACTAATTTGCAAACACATCAGTTTTTCTACTCCCACATGGGTTCTTGGAATGAATTGTGATATGAAGTAAGACCTGGATTTGTAACACTGCAGCCTTTGTCAGGTAACAGGTGTTTTCTCATTGTTTTCACTAGCTGATGGAGGATTAAAAATTAATCTTATGTACATGTAATCTAAGCCTGCTGTAGATGCCTATTTCCACTGACTGTAGAAGGTACCTTACAGCCAAGGAGGCTTCTAAACTGGCCTCAGTTATTACATACCTAAAGCTAGAAGTGATAAATCCTGGCCTGAGTCAGACTGTGGTTTCCTTCTCTTTTCTGATAGAAATTGAGAGAAAGGATCACAGGAGGAAAAAGGACATAGCCTGGGGGGTCGGGTTATTTTCAGTTGTAGTGATGACTGCTTATTTATATCAGATTTTCATCATTTGGACAAAGAGCTATGTGTCCTTCTGTCCACACAACCAACAGAAAGCTCTTGTTACTTGCTTTCCACACGCACTGAGATGTCACAGTACAAATGAAACTGTGCCGTGAACAACCAGCTGCTATGGGTGTCAGGTGGGGGAACTCATCAAAGTGGTCTATTTTGACAGCTGCATCTCAAATTTTTAGATTGTGTATGCATCAATGGGCACTTTATCTGGTTACACTGATGCCTTGGGATTTTAGCTTTTATACTTTTCATATATTTGTAATCCTGAAATTCTTTAGTGTAGAACTCTAAACTCCATATAGAGCGTTAGCTGCTGCTTTCCCATTTTGGTCAGACGTAATTCCTCTCTAGGCCTGGGAATCAAGGACACTTTACTGTCTCAGACCTCAAGAAATGTAAACAAAAGTGATTTGGGGGAGGAGCAAACTTGGGTTGAATGACCTCACTACCTGAAGCTGTAATTGGAAGGTTAACCCTCAATGTGCAAATGGCCCAAACTCATAAAAGTGTGAAAAGCTGTGACTTGTGGTCCATTTTGGAGTGTAGCCACAGGGTGGGCTTCATCTGTGCTGAATGTACCTAAAGGCCCTTTCAATAACTATAACTGCTTTTTCTTCCCTTAATTTTGTCTGGCCTTGTGTTTAGGTAGCCCATTAAGGCATCAACACATGCAGCTGACCTTGGTGCCAGACACTGGCCATGCCTGGAGCCACCTGGATGCAGAGTTTATGAAAATATACTACAGTAGCCACAAAGCAAGTAGCTACTTTGGCAAGAAGAGCAGACAAATACCTGTAAGAATGCATATATTTTCTCTTTAGTCTTGTGTGAAGATATGTGTGAGAGGTGAAATACTCTTTTGTCAGAAAAAAAAGAGAAAATGAATATTCAATTAAATTACATACTTGGAGATTTATTTTCACAAAGCACTGTGATTAAGCACACATGGAAGAAGACTGTCAACCTTTACACTGGCTGTCCTAGTTCAAACTCTGAACTTTTAACTCTTTGTCACGTGTAAGATGTAGGAAATGTTTATGGCTTTAATATTCTGAACATACAGCTACATTATCATTTTCCATCATGACAGCTATTTTTGGATTCCTCCATGGTCTTCTCCATTTTATATTGAATAAATTTTATAGTGAAGATATAGTGCTTGGTTCCTAATTATGATACCTTGATCACAAGGCTCTGATTGAAGACAGCTATTTAGTGAGAGTAATAGTGGATACAGCTATCAGTACTGCAGCTGTTCTCTTAACTGAGATCTTAAATCACATCTTTTAGTACTTATTTTTTAAAATATCTGTTTGCCTTACAATTTTCTTAGTGTTACATTGATCTAATTACTTTGATTTATGCATGTTTTGATGTCTGATTAGAGCATTGTTTACATGCATTCGGTCCTCAAAAGTCCATTAAATGAGTCTTCAATCGATTAAATCAAATTTTATTCTACAAGCAACTGCCTTTGTAAATAAAAATAAATATGCAATCATTACATTTAATTACAACTGAGAAATGAAGATAATATGAACCTATTAGATGGCAGACAAAAGCATTGATATGCCCAGAAAATACCCTTCAAGTTTTATATTCATATAGGACTGGAATTGAGTTTGATAATAGGATTTGTCTTTATTCTGTGCAGGCAGTGACAACACAAATAGCAGCCTTAACTTAAGATAACTGGTAATGGTACAGCAGGTTGCTTGTACAGATAATGTGGCAGAAGCTTTCTTTCATAATGCAACAGAAAAGGAAATGTGTTCTAGAATTAATATTTGTGGGCTTTGATTCAGTTCCTGCTCTGCAAAGATTTCTTTTTGACTTTTAAGTTGTCATATATACCCACACACCTAATACCTATCCATTTTTAAAGCAGCCAAATATTTGCTGTAATCTAGTCTTCAGTTTGCTCACCTATTAAAAAGGGGGGGACCATTCACTAGCAAGGTTAATAATGTAAAGGTTTACGAGGTAGTTTAGATATTATTACAAGGAGATATATATATAATTATCACTGGTTGAAGCAAAGAATCAAAGGAAATAATGTGGTCTGAGGGATTCCATTTCTCTGCATGAGCTGGAAGGTGAGCTAGCAAGGACATTTCATTGCTGCATTTCACACAGTCCTTGGTCTGAATTGAAACGATGCAGATGTGGATCCAGTGAGTTTATCAAAAGCCATCTCAGCTACTGAGATTTAGGAAGTCACCCTAGAAACAAGGGATCAGTGCTCAATTCAGTAAGTGTGAGCTGTCCAGACACTGAGCAAGTGTTCAAAGGACTTGTCAAGGCACAATTTGCATAACAGAGACATAAAACATTTCTCATGCAGTCTAATTCCAACTGATATTTGCATTCTAATCAATATGAACTTCATATTTAAAGTCTGACTATTCATTTACTCTGCTAACATCCACATGGCCTTTTTATCTAGCATTTTGAATAATCATGTCCCATTCCTGACCTGAGCATCTTTCAGTGTAGCTGTAACTACTGTGGCCATGTTCACAGCTCTGCTCCTGGTGACCTAAGCAGCTTCTTTTATGTTCTTAGCAAGAAAGGATGGCATATTATTTTCCCTTGTGATAAGTATTAATCACTCTGTAGTAAAGTGCTTACAGTGTGTGAAGTCGCCTGCTGGCAGTCCTTGTGAGCAGTTTATCACTGACTCCTGCTTCGTTAAATGTCGAGGCTTTCAAAAATAAATTGCTCTCTTTTTTAAAATTACACATTTACATATTTGACTCTAAGACTGCAAAATCTACCAAGCAGTAAGGGAAGGTAACAACTTGTTCAGCACCCAACCTTTTTAATTCTCATTTTGTACAGTGCCTGATGCAATGAGTTTCATTTCTGGCCAGGGCTGACTGATGCTGGCACAGAATGGCAGCCCTTGCTCTGAAAGAAAAACTGACATAGTCAGCCTATGCTCAACTAGACCAAGGTCTAGCTATGCTAGACTTTTGACATTATTTATCTGCATAAGTTGAGTTTGATCTTTTTCATAGAATGACTAGAACTTCAGGGTTCAAATACAAATATGCAATACTTGGATGTATGTAGAGAGTAGACATGACTGTAAGATACTAGGAGTGAAATTAATGGGAATAGAATGTGTGCAAAGTAACTGAGGCAAGAGATGTGTGTAATTTAACTGAAGGATTACAAAGGCAAGTTAATACATAAAAGATCTTAAAAAGTATTTTATTCCTTCTTTTCACTAATGCATTCAGAGACCAATTACTAAGTTGAATGGAACTGGCTCCATCCAGTAAATATACTGGCACTGCAAAGAAGAACATACTGCTTGAGTTTCATAATATGTGATTCATTAAAATTACCAACAATAGTTTGAAAAATCATGCTAAATACAGAATTAAACCCCTTGTGGCTGTTATCTGTCTTGAACTAATGTGATTCTCTCAATAGGAAAGTCATTGTCACTTCTGATCTTCAGTGACTGATACCATGATTGATCTTTAAAGTAAACTTAAACATTTTAAATTTTCATTGATGCAACTCTTGTCACTCAGACAGAACACTGAAGTCGGTGACATTTTTGTTTGAATAACAAATTGAATATGGAAAATTACAAGTTTTATGTTTAATTTAGTTAATGACTTTAATATACTCTTCTTCTGCTGTGATATATTTTATATCTCTGTACTATAAATTTCTTTTCCTTATCACCATAATTTGTTTGCTATTGTAACTTACATGCTGCAATTGAGTTATGTAATCTATGTACTTGTAAAAAAAATGTAATTTAATTTAAGAATTGTTGTATAATGCAGAAAAGGTGCAGAGCAGCATAAATGCGTGTAATAAAATGTGCTAACCAATGGTAATTCAATTTCAGAATCAGGAAATTAATCACAGTAGTTCAGCTAGGAATCAACTTTTCTTTGTATACATAATATGACACTGACCATACCATTCGCATGCCAGTAGTGATGAGGGCCAGGCAAATGGATTTCAGAGGAAAAACCCCTCTCTTTTCCTTCCCTCTCCTTCACTGTCAAATTAAGCCACAGTGTCATTAAAATCATAAGGACTTCCTAGTCTGCTGGTATTTTCTGTTGGCAGTGCACTGTCTACTACTTAGTTTTTTGAGACTTGTAATTTATTCTTAATCCCACGTAAACTAAACATCCTGGAATTCAACTCCTTGCCACCCTATCTCCCTCCTAAGGATTGTGTTGGAATAAAGACACACTGGCACCACACCACAAGGGAGACATGGACAGCCAGACACAAGAAACAAAGATGGAACTGCTTCTAGAGTCCCAGTACAATGATACTACTCCTTTACATTTCCAGGAACAATATTAATACTTAATCACCTGCATTGTATTTTCTCTGAATAATTGGTAAGAATCTGAAACACTCTTTTGAGGTGTTCCTCTTTCTTTGAAAGTCACAGAAAATGGACAGGCAAAGAAAAATTGTTTTTGTATTTTTCTACACACGAGCCCTCTTAGGATGATAAAAGATTTCCTAGACAAAAAGAAAAAAACAAACAAAAAACCAATCAATGTGATTACAACTGCTACTCATGTTAAAGTATATATTTTCTGGAGGAATGAGTGTCATCTCTTTGAATATATTGCACCCGTTGCTGCCATTGCTTCTGTAGCTCTTGGAATTAGTTTCAACTGAGATCCACAAAGACTTGATTTTTACTTAGTTTGAAAAAAAGAGAAATATCTGTAGTCTCTTTTATAAAGTGTTTTTGTTTGGTTGTTTTCTTTGTTGTTTTTGTTTTGCTGGTTTTTTTTTTTTTTTATTTTAAATCTGCTTTGGTGAAATAGTCCACTAAATCCCACTGGGCTGTATGTCCTGATGTTTTGTTTTTCCTGGTTTTGGTTCCATGTGGATAGATAAAAAACTTCCATTTTTTTGTGTATGTCTTTGCTTGCTGGTTAAAACAGAGCAGTAACTGTCTGTAGCCTGGGGTGTTCAGTTATTTGATTTGAGAAATCTAAATGAAGAACTTGAATGCAAAGTTGTTTGTAATAAGCTCACTGCTGAATCTTTATCCATAGCCATTCTGATTTCAGGCTCAATAAGCTACTGCCCAAAAAGGCCTAAGGGATCAATTTATATTCTGGTATGAGAGAAGAGGATTTAACTATTTATGATAATTTAAAAAAAATTTGGGTTTGGTGTTTTTGTTTGTTGGCTTGTTTGCTTATTTGTTTGGGATGAAACCACAGAGTTCACAATTTTTTTGCTAATCCTGTACTGGTCTCAAGAACAGGAGTGGGAATTGAAATGTCTTTCATGCAACTTTGCACAGACCTTGACATCAATTAAGCCACTTTCACGGCTATTTTAACTTCCTCCCTACTTCCTAGGACCCATTTCACTCAAATTTAGCAGAGAATCACCATCATATCAACAGCTACACTCTCCTCTGGCATTGATGCTTCCATGTAGTCTACAAAAGATCCTTTTTCACCAGGCTCCAAGTCATTAATTATGTCACATGGACTGTTTTCTATATTTTTTAATGGCTCTCAGAAAAGCTGATTCTGTGGGCTTAGTAGCTCTGAGTATTTAATTGTAGGTGTAGAAAAGAAACTTAAGATCACTGAGTTCTGTACTCATAGATGAATGCAAAAATAGTATAGATTTCAGTATTTTTGGCCAATATTAATTTTTCTTAACTTTTGAACAAACATTGGCTTTGAATAGTTATTTCTATTATAGACCAGTAATTTTCATTTATATGTGCCAAAAGGAAATGGGAGAGAGGTTCATTGCTAATTAAAATGAATTCTATGAGATGTGTGTATAAAGATGAAAGCTCATAAAAAGGAATTGCAGAAGGCAGAAAGGCATCTGACTTCTTTCATGTTGATCAGGACTCAAATCCAGTAACTGTATGTAACATAAAGTAATTCTAAGTCCACCTCGAAGAAAAGAAATAGCATCCTGTAGAGGGAATTTTTACTAGTCTCCATGATAGACAGTGATATTTATAGCCTGATCTTATCTGCCCCTTGCTGCTTTCAAAAGGGAGAGAACTTTTAGGTGAGACCACTAACTCACATATTTTCATCCTATCATTAATGTCCAGTCATTCATTTACTGGAGACACCTTTTAGCCTTCATACCACTCGGGGACATCTATGTCCTTTTTTAATCTTGAAGACTTCAGCCACATTGTAATGGTGGGCTTCTCTTTAGGTGGCTTTGAGTATGGAGCAGAATGAGTGAAGACGTAAGTTTCAGGCTTAAGATTCTCTCTCAGCAAACATGGGAAGTGAATCTGGGAAAAACTAATGTGTCCATGTTCAAGAATATTTTCCAGTGTAAAGCACATGTGCCATTTCTCAGGCTTTGTTCTTCTGGGGACTCGGTGGTTTCTAAAGGACCTCTGGAAACTCCAGGAAGTCAAAGTGGCTGAAATACTAAGATTTTTATAAAATCTGATGTTAAAATGTAAGACAACTTGACAACCACTCATCTTCTCAGATTTCTGTGAAATTTTACAAATGCTCAAAACACCTGAGGAGAAGGTTACAGTTTAGACTTATTCATAACACAGACTTTGAAGGGTCTGTTAAGTAAAATGATCACCAATTTGTAGAAATATCTTTTATGCCAAATAAATAAGGGTGTTTGCTTAAATGAACTGGCAGTATGGGCAGAGAGAAAAGTGAGAGAAAAATGAGCTGAAATGAATTCCAAATGGAAGTATTGGGAACAATCAGACAAAAAGATCTTAAGTGACTTTCTACACCTTCTTTCATTTCAAGAAAGAAAGAGTAGCTGGAAGATATAACATCACAGTAGGAAAAAATGATGTTCAGGTGCTTGTCACAATGATTATTATTTCTATAATTCTCCAACAGGAAAAGCTAGGAGAAACTCTTTCCACTGTGTTTCAAACTCCTAGACAGAATAGTTAAGAATAGGGTGATCTAGAAATGGTATCAGAGAAAGTACTCAGAAATTTTCTGGATCTCAACCCACTTTGATTAAAAGTCCAGTCTCAGTGATTCTCTGTTGTTTATGCTTTCTGTGCTCCTGCTATTTATGTTTTCTAAAGACATTTTGGTGTTTAGTAGTTGATATTTTCCCACATAAGGTTCTTTGGTTGAAAAGTACCTACTTCTACTCTGTCTAGCCAAACTCTAAGTAATGTTGTTGCAAGTTTAGCTCTTATGTGTGGCTCATTTTTCTCGGATACAAACATATTTGTATGGAGGTTTTTCTTTATTTTTGTGGGCTTTTTTTGTTTGCTTATGAAAAATGGTCTGCATATCCCTGAAAGTATGTGTTGGAGCCATGCAGGTGCCTCTGAAAGAAAAAAGTAGAATTTGGCAAAAGTGTTCTCACAGTTCTTGCATAGAAATAATTTCTTGCCCATCTCAGGATTTTGTTTCTGTAAAATCTCTAGCTACTGCATCTTTTAGCATCAATTTTTCATAAGTATCATTCAGCAAGAATGATTACTTTGTAATATTGAACTTTTCCATCTTGCAGTAAAGGCAATACTCACTGTAAAAACTGGGACTGAGTCTGGAAT
Organism: Notiomystis cincta; assembly: GCA_013398075.1. Taxonomy (NCBI): domain Eukaryota; kingdom Metazoa; phylum Chordata; class Aves; order Passeriformes; family Notiomystidae; genus Notiomystis; species Notiomystis cincta. The sequence goes on along the minus strand of VZRX01004137.1, from coordinate 110,979 downwards.
TGTAGAATGCTATAATTGCTTCCCACAAAATTAATTGATGATCTGTTGAATTGAATATGAGGCAAAATATAAAATAGACAGTAGATAATTGGTCTTTTTCAAGTGTTGGAATGTAGGATGATAATTTTAATACAACAATTTGGGGAAATCATAGAAGTGAGATCAATACTCATAATTCATTATGGACATACATGTATGCACACATATATATATATATATGTATAGATGTGGGAACACATTCAGGCACATATTTTTATTGAAACATTAAAAATTGTGCCACTTTGCCTGGAGACAAAGTGAGATAGGATAGTAGGATATTAGGAATTCCCCTCTCTCCTATGTGTGAAAATGTCCAAATTACAGCTTTACATAAGTGTGCAAAGGCACATGCACATTTCTTCTCTTTTCAAATATATTTGTGCATATTTGAAAAAATATGTAAGTAAAAGAATACTTATGTCCATCTAAGTCTATATACACACTGAATATTTCCCAAAACAAAGATGCAGACAGTAAAATGTATTGGTCCTGACAATCCCAATAGTTTTGCTTCTCAGAAGTTTCTTTTCTGATTCTCAGTTTTCTTTTTTGATATTCTACTACACAATAATAAAAACCCCACCATGATTGAGGGCTCCCAGCCAAGCTTGCTTCAGGGTTATCAGTGCAGCAAAGCTTGACCTTGCTGTGTAGGAAATCTGTTTTAAATTAGAACTTGCTCATAGCACTGCACAACCCAATCAATTAAAGTGAATTAAAAATAAAAAGGAAAGAAGAGAAAAGTGAACACATTGAAGAGAAGATAACTTTCAGTTCAATGCCATTAATTGTATTTTTCTTGGGTTGTGTGTAGATTCACTCTACATTGTGTTTTAATTGTGTCTGCATTCTTGATGTTTACCTCTGCCTTCCCAAAGAGTCACTTGCCTCCTGCCAGCTGCCGTAGGCTAATGCCAAAGGAATTATTTCTTACCTGAAATTGTACTGAGTCTGTCCAAGATGGAGATTTTTTCCCCACACCAGCCCTCACAGTGCTGAGCTTTGCGTTGGTAGCTAGAAAGGTGCTCATAACAATCAGTGCTTTGGCTACAGCTGAGCAGCACCAGCACAGCCTCAGCCCTGTCTTCAACATTCACCCATCACCAGTAGCTTGGGGGTGGGTAAGATCCTGGGTGGGAACACAGCCAGGATACCTGACCCAAACTGCCCAAAGCAATATTCCATACCATGTAACATCTGCTCAACCGTAAAAGCTGAGAGAGAGAAGGAGGAAGAGAAGACATTTGTTATTACAGTGTTTGCTATCCAAAGCAACCACATACTGAAGTTCAGCTTCCCAGGAAGTGCCTGCTGATAGGAAGTACAGAATAAAAATTTTTTCTCCTTTGCTTTCATGCACATTTGTTTTTCATTTATTAAACTGCCTTTATCTTGGGCCACAAGGGTTTTTTCCATCTTATTTCCTCTTCCCTGTGCCCTGTGCTGCTGAGAATAGGGGAGACTGGCTTGGTGGGAACCTGCATCCAGACCAGGTTATCCCAACACAGAAAATCAACGCTGTGTGAGAACTGTCGTGAAGCTCATTATACTCAGTGTAACTGCCTGTTTCCTCCAGTGACCACAAGTCACTTTTCTGACTAGTCACCCTCAGATATAGTGAAAGAAGATATCATATACCTGAAATTTTTATTTGGTGCTGGTTGGAGTTGCTATTTGTATTGACTCTTTGTTCAGGCCTAGCCTTTGAAAATAAATAAATACATGACTCCTTTTTGGACCAAAAACAAGTGATAAATTTGAAGCCCTAAGAGATTTATTCAGAAATATTCCCTCTATTTAATTTTTTCCCTATTTTAAAGATATATTTACACAGAGGTTAATTCGCACGTTTGGTGGAGCTTTTATATGGAAGGAAACCATTACTCAGTAGTTTTTGTATGTATTATTTTCAGCCTTAGCAAAAAGAAGACAGAGAACAGTATAAGAAAAGACTGAGACTTTCTTTCTACTGGGAAAAGAAGAGGATATTTAAAGTCTCTGCCTTGAATTTTCATTTTTTAACATCCAAAATAAAACAAGCAGGCTTTCCCTTCCCTTTTCCTAAGTTTCATTTTTGCCAGGAATACTTATGGATTTGTTGGGACCAGAGCAGCTCTCCTATTGTTTTTATTTAGAGAGAAAACCAGAGAAAATTCTAGCACTCAAGACTATATATCTTAAATGACTCAGATAATCGTTTTTAGTAAATGCCTTTTTCTTTTTATATTCACAGATCAGCAGAAAGTAAAATGCCTTTCCTCTCTGACAATGTCTGAGCTCACAAGGGGAATAAATTCTGTCACTACGAACCAATTCCTACGTGGGATAAAAAATTCTTGACTAAAATTCAACTACTTAAAATTCAGTTTACTGAGATGTTTTATGATCAGAAACCATAAAGCTTGGCAGCAAAGCCGCCCAGAGGATAATGGCATTAACTTTTATTCTGTTTTGGTTCTGGGAAGGTAGTTTAGAAAAGAAGATTCTTTCCTTTTAGGCTTATTGTTCAAGAAGTTTAAATCATGATATTTATGAAATCCCTGTTTAAAACAGATATGAGTTGAACTAATGTATGATACAGATCTATGTATCATTTTTAACTTCTAATTAGCAAAATGTTCTTTTAGTTTTCCTCTATGAGGCCAGCTGGAATTTAAAATCAGTTTATTCTTGCAGTGAAATGAACAAATACATTGCTCTAAAAAACAAACACTGTTCTTTTTAAAGAAGATTGCAGTACATTGAAAACGAGAAGTCCATTCAAGAGTTTCACTGCAAATTCCAAATCAAATTAGTTGTTCTTTTTATTAGTCAGCAAGCTACACCACAGTAAATTGACACTTGTATTCACTGCTTTCGCTGCTTGCTGCTGCTTCTTTCACTGCTTAACTGTTTGATTTTTGCAGCTGTAAGCAATGCATAAATCAAAGCAATAAAAATCAAGATGCCTTTCTCTTCATCATTTCTCTATGTCTTATTCTGTCTTTTGTTTGTCACCTGACTTGTCTGAGCTCCTGGGGCTTTTTTCTTTTTTTCTATTGTCTATGCTGGTCAAATACTGTCTTTAATTCAATTATAATGCCTTACAAAATCCAGCTGTGCAGATCCAAATATAAAAAAGCTGATTGACCTTGAGTCCTATTAGTTTCAATGAGGATTGATAAAATCCTCCTATCAAATTCCGTCCTTTTAAATATATAAATGAAAACTTCTCTGTACTGTGTTAGCTGATAATAGAAGGAAGAAAGTGTAAAGTATATTTATTAAGGTTTTGCAACATAAGCTTAAAATATGTAATTAAACATATTTGGCCTAGCAGTCCTTCTGTTTGAAACTGTTGGGTGAGTTAGAAAACTTGGAATATTTTCAGAGTTGCTGTGAAAGGAAATACCCACATCAAATCCTTTTGTGTTTCCCAACAGGCAAGGATTGCACCTTGAAGAGTGATGTGGGAAGGGTTATCAGCATAGGTCTCATCATCAATGATGGTCCTTCCAGTATTGTGAACTTGGGGGTCTGGGAGCTCAGAGACGTGTCCCAGTGAGAGGGAGGTGCTGCAGCCTGTTGTGGTCCAGGACAATGAAAAGGGCCTCACTTAGCACTGCTGTTTGTAGGGTCACAGGAGGATTGACTTTGGTCACTAGTAAGTTTCCATCTTGGTCATAATCCCAGTCGCTAACTGCTGAACAATGGCACAGTTCTGCTCAAACTGCAGCTCCCAGTGATGCCACTCCACTTGAGCTATGATTCAGGTAAATGTTTGCCATGGCTACAAAGGGTAATTGTTTGCCCTTTGTTTCCTTGGTTGGGCAGCTTATGTTTCTGGTTGATCCCACCTCTACCATGCAAGAGCTCCTGGTGTGAGCAGACCCAGCTCCCGGCTCCATTGGTACGGTCAAGGGCCGCTTCCCACTCAGCTGGCTCTGTCAGAGCTTATCAGGACATTCTGAAATTGTAAAGCAGGCCTGAGAAAGGGCTGGGGCAGGGGGGCATGCACCACCACATCTATGCATTTTCTTTTCTGTCTTTAAAATTCCAGAAGATGAGTTTAATGAGAAGTGTTTGAATTTAAAGCAGAAAACAAGAAATTTTGTGGTCAGAAGCCAGGAAGTGTTGAAAGCTTCCCATCTGTTTCCATTACCCTTTTTTCACTTTTCTTGGGTGATTAGCTTGTGTGCAAATGGGAAGAGTAGCTTAATCATACAGTGGGAAACACAACAAAAATCCAGCATGCTGTTTTGACTGCTGTAGAGAATGTTACTGTGTGGGTCTGGTGTGTGGCTTTGTTTTCCTCTCATTTAACAGAGCAGCAGAGCCTCTGTTAATACATTATAGGAGTGGGACACACAAATGAAGATCACTGGCCTTTAATAATGCAATCTCCTTTTTATTCTATTATTTAATAAAAATAGGCAAGATTGAAAACTTTTGACAACACTGATAGTATGATCCATAGTGGCGTGATAAAATTGACACTACTTCAATGTAACTTAATCTAGTTTAACTAATTGTATTGAAGGAAATATTGATATTCATGTCAGCAAGCTTGATGCTGAAATGCATCATCTAAATGAGGTTTTACTTCATTAAAAAGTGAATAAAGAACTTGACACAAATAAATAAATTAATCTGTCAAATCCAGAAATGAGGCTTTCAAAATGATTCTAATATTTTATTTAAGATTTTTCTTGGACAATTTGAAGGTGGCCTTAATTAGAGATATAATGTTTAATATACATAAGAATTTACAGAATTCCAAAATCAATTATAAAAATCAAACTACTTTCATTCTGATTTGAAATCAAATAATTTCTTAGGTTTCAGGGTGAAGCAAGTATGAATTTATGAGCATGGCTTAAATATGGTTCAGGTCCATGTTTCCTGGGGAGTCTCTGTTGATCTTAGATCTGATTTAACCAACCACATTTTAGACCTCTAGAATTCAGATCATAATTTCTTAAGTTATATTCTAAAACAGGTATTTAAGACAGGTGAATATTCTCACTGTGTTCCTGTATCTCTTACTGAGTATAAGGGTGTTTCTAATTTATACTAGATACCTAGCAATCTAAAAATTAGTTAACTGAAATAACTCTGAGCTTGGTGTAAAACTCGTGATTTCTTAATAATTAATCTCAAATATTTTCCCATACCTCTGGTTTTCATAGTCACAAATGTTCTACTTAATGTTATTTAAATGTTCCTTTCATGTAATGGCACCTCCTAATGACATAAAATTGGAAAACCTGAGGACCTACAAAAAATAACTGAATACAGGTAGAGTCACTCTACCTACTTAGAACTAATATTTTGGATCTGTGAATTATTTTCCCAGGATACTAAAAAGGGTGAAGGTACAAATCTGCTGGTCTGTGGGCTGCAGGAGCACTTCTACAGGCTGAGCATCACATGTGCTGCTTTCTCTGCTCATTCCCTTAGCATTTTGGGAGTTTAGGCAGGTTGCACAGCCCAAGAGGGGTTGTGCTGTGCTCTGGGTAGGATTGAATGATCAGGGGACCTGCCCTGAAGTATTCAAGCGTGGGGGTTCACTAGGTAATGATCAAAGCAGTGGCACAGTTATAAACCAAATCTTATAGGCTGGGCACAGAACTTAAGCTAGTGTAATAGTTCCACCACTGGCCAAGGCCAACTCCATCAGTGGCAGTGGTAGCACTTGAGAAAAAGTATTTAAGAAGGGTAAAACTTCTGTGCAGGAGCTATTTCAGCTGGAGAGAGGAATGAGAATATGTGAGGGGAACAGCTGTGCAGACACCAAAGCCAGTAAAGCAGGAGGGGGAGGAGGTGCCCCATGTGCTGAAGCAGGGATTCCCCTGCAGCCCATGGTAAGACCCATAGTTGGCAATGAAGATAAAAATACCAACCACATTCTGGAATATAAGGAGGAGAAACATGAAAAGGCTACATAACAGAAATAGAGACTAAAACTTTTAGAGGTTTTGTGCAAAATAGAAAATACAGGTTTTACAACGGATCTGAGCAGAAATGCTTTATTAAGTTCACAACAACAGAGCTTTTAAAACATGTACTTTTTTTTCTCACTTAGATATTATAAGAAAAAAACTTTGAGTTATTCTCTTAGGTAAATGGTAGTCATTGAACATAAGTAATGAGTATTGGATACTACAAATTATGGGGATGTGTTGGATATAATAAAACAGTTTCTGTTTCTTATGATGACAATCTGAATGTTATGTGTCAGTACTTTTTTGTTTCAAAATACTTTTCATTTTCTATTTCATAGAGTTACAATCTATAAAATACACATTATTTTTAGCACTGTGTTCCAGCCAGCCATATGATGTGACTTTTATGGTGGTATTTCTGTACATGATTTAGTTGTGTTCTTGTTACACTGATTTTCTTTCACCTACATGTCTTTGAAAGGACAGTAGCACATATACCAAAAGATGAAGACTTGTTTTGACAGTGGATACATTGTTCAGTACTACTCATTTACCATTTAATTCTTACCTTTGCCTTTATATGGTTACAAATGGAAGACTCTTCTGTGAAGAGTGACTCACATTTAAAGGAATTTAAGAGTAGTATTCAAGAACTTGCTTGCTCATGTAGTTGTCATTTACACAAAACCTGGTCCTCTTTTCCTGAACAAAAAATCAAAAGTTGTTTGAGCTTCTTCTTTAAGTGTGACAAGGTTTCTCCACCCAGCTTCTGGGCTGAGGTGCAGACCAGAATTGCAGTTTTGCATGGAAACTGCTGTATGGAAGGAGTCAGGGCATCTTTTCCTAAAATGCTGGTGATATTTGGTGCCCTTCATGAGTCAGAATGTAGAGCACATCATTGATAAAATTAAGTTAGGGTGATCTGGGTGGTCTGTAATGCCATGTTTTTATAGATAAGATATGCATTCAAGTATATGTGCATATGTAGTTTCTTTTCTATAATCTTATAATTTTATAATCTTTAACTGTCTGGCATATAGAACAACAACAAAAATAGAAACTAGAAAGAACTTTGGAGGAACTTGTTTGCTCTGTTATACAGTATGTGCTAAATCCAGACCTTTTTCTTCTTCTGAACAGTTATGAAAGTAAATGCTTTTAAGGCTTTGAACCAAATCTCAAATTCTCTTAAATCCATGTAGCTTTATCAAATTCAATACCATTACCTTGCTTCCTATACACTGAGAATCTGTATAATTTTCCAGAACAAATTTCATCAACCTGATTTGTTACATGTGCAAAGGAGGTTATAGAACAGGGAAATCTTTTTAAGCTACTGTGATCCTTATATAGAAGAGACTTTCTGAAGTTAAAAAAATTAGAAATTATCATTACAGTGTCCATTTTCTTTTAGATTTACCAATTTAATTTTAGTTTTGTTTTTTAAATTTTTTGTTCCACAAATGTCAGCTTCTTTCAAGTCACAGTCCTTCCATGGTGATAAACTATTAAAGCCAGAGAGGGGTACAGTTTCAAAGTAGTGTGTAGGCAGTATTAGCACAAATCCTGTTATACATGAACAGATTTTAGCACATACCTCCCTTGCAGTGCTTTGAAAATGTATCCTTTAATAAAATAAAAATACCTGCATAGATGGCAATATAAAGAACAGAGTTTGTTTTGTTGGAAGAGTTCTGCATGTTTGAAGTGCCTAAAGTAATTCAGATTAACCCTTTTTGTAATAAACAAGGGAGAAGTCTGGATTATACAAAAGTAGGCAGACATTTATTCAAAAGCCCATACAATTTAGTGAGATTTTTTTCCAGCTTGATCCACTAATCCAACAAACACTAGAGAAGCAAGATTAAAACTAACAGAGAAAATACAACAAATCAATAAAAATTCAATCAAAACATAAAGTGTGATCAATATAGATATGGAAAAAATCCTCTTTACATATTTCACTAAGAATTACTTTTTTTTAAAGATAAAGCATGTACAAACTCATGAGCTTTTGATGACATAATTTCAGCACATGGTGAGAATATAACACATGAGCACAATAATTTGTTTTGAGTTAACATTCTATCAGCAGAACCCTGTCTACCAAATATCGGCCCTGTAGAACCAAAAATCTTTATATTCCTAGGGTTAAAGATGATACAATAGCCTTCTCTGACAGATATTTCTACCCAACATTATTACGTTTCCTCCAGCTTTCCTCTAATGCATGAAACTTCTGGAGATCTTATTGCATTCAATAGTAACTACTTTCCATCATTCTCTCAACTGTTGCATAATTCAGCATCTGTTTTGCCTTTTAAAAATATTTTTCCAAAATTATATTTAGTTCTCATAGATTACACCCATACATAAATATAATTTACATGTATAATCTTTTATGGGTTAGGTATAGAATTATTTAATTTATTGATTTTACATAGGCTACCATTCTGTTCTGTTAAACCTTGAAACTTTTATTTTGAGAACAGAGAAGTCAGAAAAGCTAATTTATTTTTCCTGTGTTATTTGTTACTTTATATAATTTTATATAAATTTGTCTTCTCATAGGGACCCAGAGCCAATATATGACTGAACAGATCATAAAGAAATTATTAAAAATAAATAGTGTTTTAATGTTCTAGTTAATTTTCATCCAGCCCTTTTTTGTTTCAAAAAAAGCCACAAACATCTGTGCAGGGTGGACACATCCTTACCTGTACAGCAGGACAGCAACTGAGTTTTGAATCAGCTTTGCCACAATTTGGAGGGATGCTCCAGCTCCGTGTCTAAGAAGCAGATGCCTGTCCTACATGCAGTAGTGTTGGTTATCACACATATAGCATGAGGAAGAAACTATCTTCCATTTGTCAGAATCTTCAGACAGAATTTAGCTGGAATTACTGCAATTTTGAACTTCTATTTGATCAAGAACAAGGTGGATCTATGGGTTGCTTTGGGAAAGACACATTATTTTTTATATACAGGTACACAGTTCTTTGTCTTCCTGGTTTAAGAAATTTGGATATGGGGCAAAAATGGAAGAAGACTCTCACCATGAGAAGTTCAGCTACTTACATCTGGCATTGTTTTGTCTGTGAAGGATAGACAAATGGCTTTCCAAATGGGTGTGAACATATTGATCCATAGAATTGGGCATCCTGGAGGGAAAAAAAGCACTTGAGGGTTGAAAAGCAAATGTTTAGAGGGATGCCATGCATATTTAACTGCATCTTAACTTAATTGTATGTGCCTCATTTATGATGAAATTAAGTAAAAATATTTTCTGCTTCTTAGACAATAATGTAAGGCAAACCAATGTTTGGTATGGCACAGGTGGTATCCAAGCATTTTCTGGTTTACTACATCTTTTAGAAGCTTTAATTCATACAATAGAACACTGTACAATTTTATCCCAGTGTGGTATTAGCTAAAAGTTGAACAGCTACTCTAAACTGGTGTTAGGACCATCTTAGAAACCCATCTGAAGACATAAATGGACCCTATGTAATTTGCTTTTCTATTTTACATCACTATTTAAAAAGCCATAGTCAGGTGTGATGAAATGAACCCCAAAAGTTTTTATGACATGCTCAGCTCTGAGCATGCAAGGAAGCGGATACCTTTTCATTAGAGCACTTATGCAAGAACTTGTCTACATGCCTAACAAACTTGGTAAAAAGGGATTTATGCTGGTGCTTGCAATCCCTGCAAGGATTATTCTGAAGACTTTTGTAGCACTATAGTCGGGTTGCATAAAAAATAACCAGAAAACACATGAAGATAGAGTAGTAAAGATTGGATATAATTCTCTATTTGTATATTTCAGCTGATTCAACACCAAGTGAGAATAGTATTTCACTTTCACATTTTTCTTCTAAAGCAAGACACAGGGGTTCATTCCATTTTTCTCTTCTCTCCCTCTTCCCTGTAAGAAGCTTGCAGGCTCATCAAATTCACATATGCAAACAGACAAAAGCAATCCTCTTGGCCACCTAATTCTAATTCAAGCTGCTTTGCACAGCTACACTACTAAAAGGCCACATTCTTGAAGAATAATTGCCTTCTCTGCATACTTATTAGCTAGCTTGGTGCCTGGAAATGTTTTTTTCTTGTACTGTATAATAATTTTTGTGTCCTTTTTAAAAGAAACTATACCTCACCTGCATCACTGGTCTGGCTGTCATCTAACTTAGCATATCACCTAGGTCAGACACACCTAATAACTGTGCAGAGAATTATGCAGACTCTCCTAGTCCTTTTTGGGATGAATCTCATTTAATTTAGTAGAGCAATACCTTACTACAGAACTAAAAAACTTAACTTTCAGGTGTTTCTGTAGCAGAAAATTTAAATATCATTAACTTTTATTATTAAAAGCAAAAAAAGGAGAAAGATAGAAAACATTTTCTATTAAAATCTAGACCTTATTTAAATGATTCATGTAAAAACCTTTCTGACTTTGAATTCTACAAAATATTACAGGAGATTTCTCTTAGGAACACATAAAGCAGTGCATGTAGAAAACTACAGGAACACCCAATACATAAGCACTGTTAGGACTTCATTTTGGATCATTACCTCTCTCTCAGGACTTGAAGAATAATCTGCATCAAATGGCAGACTGAATAAATTTGTCCTCCTTGTCTTGTGAAATGGCAATCAGCTAACTGAGATTCCCTCTGGATTTTAGTATTTATTTATTTTATTTTATTACAGAATTCATGTGTATGTGTTTGTTTAATTGAAGTTTATAAGTTTTTCCCCATATTGAAATAATGGAAGAGAAAAATGACTCTGTTTATATGGCATAGCATATTTAAAGCATTATTTAATCTGTTGCACAGCTTCTTTTTGTCTTTCTCTAGGGATTCTGATTGCACAAACAGCAGCTTTGGTGTGTGATTAGAAATCTGAAAAATGCCCATACCCAAATAGTCTCAAGTATCCAATTTGATGAAGTTCCTTCATCCCTTCCATGGCTTTATTTCTTCCACCTTGATGAATAAGATAACATTGCAGTTGCCAACTGTTAAACTGATTGTGTTGTTAGGACCCATTATTAATTTTATCTCAATTACCTTAGCTGACCCCATGCTATAGAGGACTTCAGAAATATAGTAATAAGTATTGAAAATGTTACTGTCAAATCATTAGTTCAGTTGGCCAATTTACTATGAAAAGAATTTTGTTAGTGAAGTTTGTCAGGGAGATATGTTAGTCATGTCCTCCTCAGTTAGGAACCTGTCCCATCCACTTTGAAGCCAGTATCTGTTTCTTAAGGATATTTGCCCTGATTGAACCTTTCCTAAGTTTTTTGTTGTATTTCATAAAAACTGGGCTCAGACTGCAACATATTCATCAGTGCACATGTTAATAAGAAACAGACATTTTCAAATAATTTAATGAAATTTGATATCTTTGAAATTCTGGTTTCAGTGGATGGAAAGATTTAAAAGTTTTTGGACATACATATGTAGGAGGGAGGCAGATGCTCAGATATACCTGCACACAAAAAAGCAGAATATAGTTTCATAAAATTGCATCCTTGCAAAACCTTGCAAGGTTTGGTTGCTAAGGTGCTTATTGCTACAGCAAATGGGTGGAAGTTCCTATGTGTCAGACTATAAAATAGAAGGATAGTGAGAATGATCCAGGTTTTTAAGATAAAATTTGGAAGTCTGTCGAGCTGTGTGTCAGTGCAAATAACAGGAACTGTTTTGAATATGGTCTCTGGAAGACATGTACACATGTCTGAGGTGATTTTTTAAATTCCTTTTTAATAGATGAAATGTAAAATTTAGTATCCTGTCCTCCAAAAGTTGACTATTTACTGAAAACTATTGTTAGAAGTTCCTTCTGTATTTGAAAATAACTTCAGAGGGAGATTCAATGTGTTTTAAACATTTATGTTTTGTTCATTCAGAGGATATTAGGTACTAACTTGGCACAGATATCTGAAGGTAGGTGGAATGAATCCCACCCACTAAGTATTCTTATTTGCCATATCATCTTCTATATTATCCTTAACCTTTTTCACCTGCAGCAGGTTTTTGCAGGAAGTTGGATAAGTATAGGTGGATCCACCCAATGTACCGTTGTTATTGCAGCCATAACTGACATGCATTTTTAAATGTTTTTAGCAAGCACTATTAAGATTATCTCTAGGAAATCTCAGTAGATTCTACATGAGTGGAAAACATATTATATTATGAAACCATATTTTATGAGTGGAAACTAGATTATATTATGAAATTTAAGACACATGTTTTAGTGTTCCAGTGTTTCTTGAAGTTCAGATGATGCTGAGTGGAATTCTGTATGTTTGCAGGATTGAGACTTCTGTGGTAGAAACAGAAAATATTTTCAATCCAGAGATTTCTGCCATGTGCCTCTTACATGGAGTTATTAATGAATTGTCATCATGCAATAGAAAAATGAAAATTCATCACAATGAAGTATTTGTGAGATCTATAACAGTCCAAATTCTTACGGAGATCATCAAGGATTTCCCGTGTAAAATCTGAAAGGCAGCACCACAGAATAGGCAGTATATTGGAATAGAAATGAGGAAGTTGCTGTACATGACATTTCATTTCTGGATGGCAGCAAAGATCAATGTACTTGGCTACACCTCCTGAATTAATATCCCTTTCTACCATGGAATAGAATACAGTTATACAGCTTCTTACTCTACATTTCAAGTCTCTCACCATAATGACAGAATATTCTGAGTTGGAAGGGACACACAAAATCACCAAGTCCAAGGCTTAAGTGAATGGCCCAGATGGGGATTGAACCCTCACCCTTGGTGTCATTTGCACTGTCCTCTAACCAATTAAATAATATCCCATGACTTTCAAATAAGTGGATACTTTTAGGGTAGTATCAATTTATAAAATAATTTAAATTATGATCTATTGAGTTATTCTGAACTTCTGTTCCAAGCAGTGTTTTTTTTGCTATTTCTAGAGATCTCAAATGCCAATAAACACAAATTTCTGTGCTGCAATGGATTTCTCTAGTAGCAGCTGTGTGTGCAAATGAGGGGCAAATCATAGTTACCATATTGACTCATTTGAAATCTCCTAGAATAAAGGTCAGGAATTTTATTTTCTTTTTTTTTTTTAATCAGGTTTTTATAGAGAAAGATTAAAATGCAGTAATTCAGCGTTTTGCAAAACAGCCTGTCTTTTGTCATATTTACTTACAAAATTTAGAAGCCTCTTTGGAAAATGTTTTGTATGATAAACCTGTGATTCTTTCTCATTATAATTCACTTCAGTTTAGATAGAGATTTTTTTTTATTTGGGTATACTTAGCTGAAATAATTTTTTTCTAACTTTTTCAACCATACATGCTATATTTAAAGCATTTACTCTAGTAAAGCCTGCTTTTAAACAAGATTTTGGCTTCCCAAATGAAAAAAAAATACCAAAACTTTGGATATTCATTATTTTATGTTTTTTAAAATTATTTGACTTGACTTTCAGACCTTCTGATGGATATAATTGCACTAAGCTGTCTGGATATAAAGCTCTATGTGAGATATAATATTAATAGGGATTTCCTTGGTGCAGTTGTGGGTTCTTTGGAAATTTTGACATGTTAACCCCTGTCTCTCTATGGACAACTAAAAGCGTGTGTTTCAAGCTATAAAACACTAACAATAGGTTTGTTCTCTAATTGTTGGATTTTTGATGTGGAGAATTCTGCTGTACTTTTTTGGGTTTTATGATCAGGGGAATTCTGCTGTACTTAAATACAGCGGGAAAAAAAGCTACAAATACTGGAATTTTAATTGAGCATATTCCTGCACACCAACATCATTTGAACTCCTCCTCCTCAAGTCTCATTTAAGCAGCTTGCATTGCCAGGCCCTGCAGAAAAATAGCTTCTCAACATCAACTCCCACACCTCCTTTAACAAAAGATTACTAGATTTATTTTTTTTTTGCTGCTTGTATTAGACAGCTTGCAGGGCAGTTGGTAAACAGGCCTGGAAAAAGGTCTTGAGATATTAACGGAGTCTGTGAGAGCTCAAAGGAGACAAGATAAGCCTCAGAAATTATGGAGAGAAGGAAATTTCCCTACTATTTGCAGGAGTGTCTATGGTACAGTTTGTTGCTATTCAAGCAGCCAGTGAAAATTGATGGACTGAGTAAAGCCCCAGAAAACTGACCACTCCTTCAAAGACAGAGGGGATGAGGAATACTTTTATTTCTGAACTTTGAAGTCTTCCTCACCAAAATGAGAAAGATATTGTTGCACAGTTTTCCTGTTCTGACAGGATAAACATCAGAATGCTGTGACTTCTCTTTCACAATCCTCTGAAATCTGGAAATTCCTCCCATAGACTTCAATAGTTTGCATCCAGGCTCCTAATGATGGCAAATTCTCTATGTTTTAACATGTGCAGATTATGGCATTGTTTAACCCATTAACGAATTTTTCAGTGTTGAGTATCACACAGGTAAATTACTGAATTTTTATCCATTAGTTGTGCCTACATAAAATAAACTAGTGCAATATTGTGGGATCTGACTTGAAACCACAGCTTTCTAAAATTACAAGAGAGTTTTTAAAAAGTGCAAATACTTGGAAGTCACTGTAGGGTTTCTGGTCTGTTAAAACTCATTGAACATCCTTACTCAGTGCAGCTAATGCCTTAGGTGCATTCAGCTACACTGAACACGATTCTTTTTTCAAATTCACTCTTCTATGAAGTTATTTAAAATGGCATCAAAGCCTTGTACTATAAAGGAATCAATTTAGATGACTTCAAAAACAGTAAAGTTTGATTGAGACTTTAATTGAAAGTTTAGTTCTTTCCCCTCCTCTCAGTGATACCAAATTATTTCCTATAAAAAGACTTTTTATAAAGACTTTACTTTATAAAGTGAAGTAGGAGCTAAAGGATATACATATCCAGGATTTTTAAAGCATTTTGTATCATGAAAAAAAATGAGAGCAACCAGCAAGCCACAGTCCCCAATATCTCTATAGTTATCTGTTAAGAAGGTCACAAATCACATCCTGCTCATCCACAGTCCAAGGCCACACTGTAAGAGCTGGCTGCTAAAGGGAAACAGGTGGAGCACAAACATTTTCATATTTATCATTCTCTTGGAGTGCCAGTGTCCCATGGCAGCCCTTGGGAAGCACTTCCTGTCTAGAAGAATAGTTCATATAATTTTTTGCTTTTCAGAGTGACTTCAGTCTTTTTTATCCCCGTTGAAAATTCTCTAGCTCCTGGCTATTTTGCCTTCCAGAACTGATATTCTCACAAGCCTGAATCGGATCTAGGGTTCTTCCAAACTGCTATTTGCAAATTCAGTGCAACACAAGAAAAAAATATTACAAAAACTGTTTATGCCTACCTTTATAACTTATTGTCATTGCCAACTTTCTTTCAGTCTTGTAAATATCTGTGGTGCACATTTCTTTCCTCCTTTAACTATGTAAAATTGATTCCACTGCAAGACCACTAAAGAACATTTTCTTACTGAGGAAGGAAGATTGAATCGTTGCATTAACAGGTCACTATGTCAGAATAATGTGACATTAGTGTGATGCAAGAAGTAAGCACAGTGAGGATAGAACCAGCATACAGGCAGAGGTGTTGACTCTGGTGAGGTGAATAAGAATAGGAAGAAGTTTAATGTCAAACAGAGTAAAAAAGAACAAAGGGAATGTCATAAAGTGATTAATAACATAGTAAGGTATGTTATGTAAAATAATTTAGATGTCTTACTTAGACTAGATACCTAACTTTGAGATATCTACTGTTCATAACAATGAATTAGAAGGTAAGTTGCTGTAGAAATCACAATTTTTAGGAGATAAGAATTTGTGAAGTTTTTTCTTGTCTCCTAGTGAAGATAAAAAATGTGACTAATTGGTATTGTTGCAGTGCCTCACAGGTTAACTATAATTTCATTTAATTTCCAGAAAAACAATTTGTTCTCTAGATGAGACTGATATATAATAGGCTGTAGGTGGAAGTACAATGAGATAAAAAACACAGGAGTTCAAGGACTTTCTCTCATGCTGATAAAGAAATAACAATTCTATAGCTTATTCTTCCTAATATTTTCTTGGTGTAGGAGCTGTGTTAATCAATTTTTCTCTGCTAATATCCAGTTCTGATCACTGTTGAGGTGGGATTTTGGCCACAATAGGGCTACGACCTCGCTTTTGCAGCCACCTTGCTCAAGCTTGTATTTACAGCATTTGTCAGCATTTACACCGGCCCTTGGGCAATGCAGTGCAGTGCATTGTGTGCTGAAGGTGTGGCATCAGTACCCTACAGGACTCGAAAACTCCAGTCACAGCACAGCCTTACAGCATCTGAAGGGTTGTACCAAGCTGGGGCTGGGCAATTGCACAAGCAGCAGGCTCCAGAGCCAGGGGGGGCCTGCTGGCCTCACCCAAAAACTGGTGGCTGCCTAGGCAGATTGTTTGTAGTCTGCCTGTAAAAAAGTTTGTAAAAGTGAGATGGGTGCTTTCACTTTGAGAGAATATTCTTGGATTCTGCCTTGTCTTCAACAAGGCAAAGAAGCAACTGAGAGTTATGTCAAAGGCACAGAAAAGAACTAAAAATGGTGAACTTTGTAACCATGGGAGAAGCCAGGATTTTGTAGTAAACCTTCAAGCAAAAAAAAAAAAAAAAAAAGCAAGCAAATTAACAAGTGGTTAATTAAAATAAAGCAACCCCCAAAAAGTTTCTCATCTGTTCTGTCCCTTCTCTGTCTCTTTGTACTAAGCTTCTGTCTTGAGGCTTATTCCTAACTTGAGTGGAAAATTCTAAACACAAATGAAAGCTTTGCCCTCAGAGAGTTCTTTGCAGCTCATTCACCATGGCAATCTGTAAAATTCCAGCAGCAAGAGAGAAAGACTAATTAAAACAAAATACATGTGTTGTGATTTAGCACAGACATGTACAGGATCTATTGTTTTCCTAGCATAATTCTACAATTTTACTGCAGACAGATCTTTTGTAAATACAGACCTGTATAGCTGACTATTTATTAAATCACAGGCTCTTGAAGATTGTAATAAAATATAACTCAAAAAGGATCTTCATCTATGTTTGGGGAGTCTTAGGGGAAAAAAATGTCTCTTCACTGTTTCTGACATTTGCTTTTGTGGGACACTGCTTACTGAGAGGTGACTGAGATATCTAAAAATCCAAAAGCTTTTTCTTTTATTATTCTTACATATTTTGCTCCATAGGATAATTAAAGAGACATTTCTATGATCACTACTTTTTTTGTGTGTCTTCCTAGCAGCCTGAGAAGTGTTAAAGCATTTTGGACAGTCTACATTGAAGAATCACATCCATTTTTAGGCATCTGTTGTTAGGCATTTATATATTGCTTACCATCCCAGCTTTAGCTGCTCTTACATGTATTGAAGTTTCATTCTTTATTGTAGAAGTCTTTAAATCCTTATAGGTAGTCATCTTGCCTGCCTCTAAGGCATAAAATATGGTAATTGATTTTAACTAGTCAGCTGTGCCACCTTTGTAATGAATCAATGTTTTCCCTAGAGGGAAATTTATTCTTGAGTGTCTATAGAGAGTTCCTGAGGATCTGGAAGTCTACTTTCGAACATGTAAAGGAAGGAATTCAGCTGTGTTTTCCTAACTTCCACCAGTGACCTAATTGCTGATTCCTTTTTCCTTTCTTTGCTGTGCAATTGAAGAACCTTCCCAATTCCTGTTCTGTATTTTGTGCCTCACAATATTTGTAGTTTTCCCAGTGAATGAGCCATGTCTACTGATCTAATACAGCAAGAATAAAATCACAAATTCTTCCCAGCAGGGGTATATCTGGGCTGAGGCGACAAGCAAACATTTAGAGCTGACTGTTCCTATCACTAGAGCTATGCTGATGTGGAGAGACATCTTCCTAATATCTTCTTTATACCTAATGAACTGAAAAGACAGTAGGGATGTCAGATACTATGATTGACACAAAAAGCTAAAGCTACACGCTATCTAACCTCTGAATGGGGCACTACATATTGGTATTCCCTGCAGCTGCTTTTTTCATTAAATAAAACAGTGTTTGTGCCATTACAGAGGTAGTTTTAAAAGGAATAACTATGCTTCTGCCTTCCTTAACTGATTGGTGATTTTCAAGCAGGGATCTTCAAGCAATGTAAGTTTTATAAAAATAGGCACCTGAAAAAAGAAGCAAGTTTTTAGTGATCGGCTTCTTAATGGAAACTTCTGCAGTGCCTACAAAAAGCAGCTCAAGTTTGTAGTTTCTGCTTCCTGAAATTTTAATACCTTTCTATGGAATAGCTGCAGATCTGTTTCCCATTGTGTGTCCTCACTGTCACTTTAGCTCACTATCTCCTTTTATTTTTCCAGGATCCTCAGCACACATATTGTGTGCTTGTAAGTTTGTGTCGGATTCTTTCTGGAGTAGCTTCCTATGAGAATAAATGATTAAATTCGTGCTGATGTGAGAATCATCATTTAGCTCACTGCATTCCTTATTTATCCCACTGAAAGTTCAACCATTGGCAGTTGTTTGCCTATAGCCTAAGATTCATTTGTGGCAAAGCTGCAATAAGTAAAAAAAAATGTCTTCTAAGTCTTCTAAGGAAGACTACCTCTATAGTGACTTTCTGCATAATTCAATAAATGAAATATTATTTTTTGCTTTATTTTAATGAGATCAATTGTTAAGTTTTTATTGGGACTAGATCATGCAGGCTTAAAATTGGGCACAAATCCATATTAATACAAATTCAAGGAAGTGCATGTGATTGTTTCTGTAGCATTAACTCTTAATTACTATATCCAAATATAATCTTATTTATGAAGATTAAAAAACCAACAACATGATTTTCAGAATCTTAAGGGCTTGAAACTGCACATTGGTTTTGAGTATCACATATATGGACTGCAACACATTGTTAACTCCACTTGCAATATCTGCAATTACAAGTACAAAAACTCAGCTGTCAAACAAATTAAACTAAGCCTTGCTGCATAAAGCATGTTATTTAATCTCCACAAGCTGCTTGCCACCCATTGTGATACAACTACGTTAATGCATTAAATTGTGATTTTACTTTATAACTTGCATACAAATAAATAGAGCAAGTGAGTGAATATTAACTAAGCTAAGCCCTAAATAAAGAGCAGTGAGAGCAATGATGGCTGTTTTATCTTGATGTATGAACATTTATTTTTAATTTTTAGCTGAGGTCAGACACTCTTTCATCATCAACCAGAATATGCAGCTACTTGCATAATTAAAATGCTACATCTTGTATTAACAGTTTGTGCTAAGGATAAGTGTATTTGCAACAGGAATAGAAAAACGTGCAGTCTTTTAGTAAGCCTGTTAAAGATTATCTAACAGATATTATTTCCTCCTATCTTACATTTTTGCAAACAGCAGAGTATACCTGATTTGTATTTGTACAGTAATAGAGCAATAATAACTGGTGCAATCACTGGTCCCTGAGTAGTACTTGTAAATTTTCTGTGAATGCAGAGATTAAAATTAGTTTTAAAAATTTTACCATACAAAGAGTAAGCTGTATGTTTTCCTTGTTTTGAAAAGAAAGTTAAATGAGCTTGCCACTTCTTAAATATCCTGCTGCTCCAAATGCATTAGTTAAGAAATCAAAGTGTCTCAGAGCTTATCTCCAAGGTATAAGCTTACTCTCTGTCCCATTTAAGCAAAAGTGCTTAAGTGTGCACTAAATTTTTAATAGCCTTTTGATTTGAATGAAAGCATTCTGTAGATATTAATTGAATATTTTACTAAATTGTTCATATACTTTCAATCCTCCTAGAGAGTTCTACCTCCTGAAATACCATATAAAATGGGCCAGATGAAAATGTTCCTTAGCCCTGTGCAAAACTAGCACAGTGAAATTAAGACAGCATGGTGTGTGGGGTCCCTTATGCTGTAGGCTCATTCTTCATTGGGTTGCAAAATCTTTAGGACTTTACATGAATGGGGCAGTGCTTCAGTCTTTGTGGGTTTTCTACTCTCAAGAGAAGACAACAAAAATTATACAGTTATATAGTTCACATTTACAAGTATTTCTCTGTATCCTTCAGGGGCAGAAATATGACTATAAATGGGACCTTGATCTGAAATGTAATGCTTAGCTACTGTCATGGATGTCCCTTCAATTCTGGTTATGCCACATATTTGGAGTGGGAGACTGAAGCCAGCAAAACTTGCTTCAGTTTTAGTAATTTCTGGAAGTTCACCCCAAGACACACTGCCATGGGGTTTTCCTATCATTTTCTTATGATTTTACAAGCTCGGTACTTGCTCCTTGGTACAAGACTGCCAAAGGTCGTTCTATAATTACTTTGAGAAGGAATCTATAGGAAGTCAGTGAAATTATGTTAGGAGTCTCGTCCACTCAGCTACTCTTGGTCTTCATCTCCATGTGCTTTGCCAATTTCCTTAACTATCTTTAAAGGCATCTTGAGCTGAAGAAACTCTGCCAAGTTGGCTGGGCAGAATGGGAGTTTGAGGATAGATACCCATCTGCAAAGGTGAACCAAAGAGCACAGCCCTTCCTTTCCCATGATTTTAAAAGAAAAGTTTAGTATTTTGTCTATGAAAAAAGTCATTTTTTTAGTAGTGTGAAGGCTGCAGAACATAAATCAATAGTTTTACTGATGTTCTAGTTTTTTTCTCAAGTTTCAATAGCAAATAGGTATTTTTACACAAAACCACCCTCTAGTCTCTCTTGATTTACAGTGATAAACTGACATACTATATATCTTTTACAGTAAACTGCAGTCTTTCCTCAGGTTATCATTTTCCTGTCTCCTGTGAGAACTGAAGTTTCCTTTACTCTACTTTTTTTCACTGTTCAATCACATTTTCCTTACATGTTAATTCTAGTTCTGCCTATATATGTGTAGTAGGATTGAGTCGAAGACAGTTAGTGTATAATATACCTTTAATTAATAAAATACAGATAACTGAAGTTTAAGTTTTCTGAAGCCAGACCTTTTATGAATTTTGTAAGTATTTTTATTAAATGATGACTCAAAATATTTTACACTGTCAATCACAAATATCTCAACTGGGAAGATTATTTCTCCCATACTGAACACTGAAAAGTATTATGCTGATTTGTTTCATCTACCACCATCTAGGTTATAGAAACACTGACATTTGTATTGTACACGCCTATCTTTTACTGTTGCTTTTTTAAAATCATATGTAAGGCAATCAAATATTGTCTGATCCTGTGATGAAAAATTAAATTAAAATATATAAATGTAAGAGGAAGAGAGAAGTTTACCTGAGCTAGATTTTTAACTTGCACCTCAGTGATAGATTCCTGAATCCTTTGCTATGATCTCTATTTTTCTGGCAGTGGAGATAGAAGGACAAATGGAAAGATTGAAAGGAGGGAGAAGAGAACAAAAGAAAGGGAGAGAGAGGAGAGAAAGAGTGAAAGTGTGAGAGAAAGAGTGAAAGTGTGAAAGATGAGAGAAAGAGAGGAAGAAAGGAAGAAAAAAGAGGAAAAGGGTTAGTTTTGAGTAAGGCTTAGAGAATTGCACTTTTTTTAACAATTTACTTCTGTGAAGTTGAGCCCAGGAAGAACAGAGGAGTGGGGGAATGTGTTTTAAATTTGAATTTATTTCTAATTATCCTGCTCTGGTTTGATTAGCAACAAAATAAACTAACTTCTCCAAGCTGAGTCTGTTTTTCCTGTGATGGTAATTGGTGAAGAATCTCTCCCTGTTCTTATCTTGACCAGCCAGCCTTTCCTTATATTTTTTCTGTACTGCCCATCTGGTGAGAGGAGTGACAGGATGGATTTGGTGGGTACCAAGGGAGTGAAGATCAGTTCTGGGATCTGGCCATTGGTAGCTGGTATTGGGTCATGGGAAACTTGGGTCACTCCAGAGTTAACTTCTCCCTCCCCAGCTCCCCTCAAGTTGTAGGATGCCCATCTGGCAGCCCCATCACCTGGCACAGGATATGGATTCCCCTTTGGAATCTTTGGCTGCCCCTGCCAAAGGAAGGAATTAATTGTCCTTCCGAATGTGATTGAGAGGGTGAAAGTGAGGAAACAGAGTGGTGCACCGCTAATTAAAGAGTCTTGGCAACTTAGCTGTGAGTGGGAGGATGAGGAGTTTACTCCTTTCCCAAGACACTATCTGCCTCTCCTGGGCAGGGCTCTAGGATAACCTTTGAAGGTGTTTTTTTTTTCTGTGCATCAGAAATAAGGGTTCTAGGACAAAGAAGAGAGTTAGCCTTTATAACTTAGCATTTCTTTTGGAACTGTGGTTTTGAAAAAATCCAGCTCTCAGGCTGAAGTGTCACTCAGCAAGTTTGCCTTTCTGGCTCTTATAGGTTTTCTTTAGTGCTTTTATGGCTAAGAGGAAGCAGAAAGAGAGTGTCACTTAAATATAAATTAGTTTTTGAAACACTGAGAACAAAAGAGTGCTGTGAGCAGTGACTGTGTGTGACAGTATGCAAAGAGCAATGGTAAACTTTAACTGGCTGGCTGTTACAGGATGTCCAATTTTTGCCCACATTTTCCATAATGCTAATATGCCTGGAAGCTTTTATCCCCTCATTCACTCTGCAGTATAAAATTGTCTGACAAGGACTGATAGCCACTATAAAATGTCCTAAGCTTTTGTCTAATCTTTCTAATAGCAAATAATTTAATTCAAAATAAAATACGTTCTCAAATGAGTGTTTTCCACATGCTTCGATTGCATTGCACAGGCAAAGCCAGTATTCTATTTATTGTATTAATGAAATAATATTTTATTCCACCATGGTACCTGTTTTAATAAAATATGTCAGAAAACTTCTTTTTTGGGGGGAGAGGGTAAATTGTCATCTCAAAAAGCAAGCATTCTATGGCATTTTCCTGATGATATCTATTTATTTGAAATTCTATGAAAATATGCAGAATCTATTCCATGAGATGAGGCTTAAACAGTAACTAATATTTAATTATTAAACTACTTTTTAGAATAGCCCATTCCTTATAATCTCTGGTTTTTTTGAGCTACTGTGGAATCTAAGTATCAGTGTGTTATGTACCAAACAACCAAAAAGAAAATAACAGCTAGCATAGGCTAGTGAAATGAGCTGTCTTGCCTTATGCCTTGTTATTTTCTTTCTAAACTAATTCTAGCATGAAATGAGAAGTGAATACTGACATGCAGAGTCCCACTGCAGTACCCTCTGCATCTATGGAGCAATGCTTTGTTTCCTTCAGAATGGGAGAGCACTGTGCCATGGCAGCACTGCCATTGTCTTTAGGGTTATCATATTTTCTCTGTATCACCCAAGTGACTCTGAGTCCTAGTGTGCTGCTGTCTATCTGATTACAAGCACAGCACAGTTGCCACTAACAGATAAAACTAAACATATCTGGAACCGTAAAGCCAAGAAAGCAAACTAAAAATTCTAGTTGTTAATTGAAGGCAAAACTTTTTTATTATGCTATCCAAACACTTACAGCATTGTTTCTCATCAGACTTTTTCATGTAGCATGAAATGCCATCAATGCTGAAGAGAAAAACAAAAATAATTATTATTGGAGTATTCTCTAGTTGCTTGTGAGGTGAATTTTTGAGCTGTAGGGACAGATGATACAGAGAAACTGGCAGAGGCTCTGAATATTTAACCATGATTAAGAGATCTATGTAAGATGAATTTATCACTATCTTCTTTCCCTCAGTATTGCCATTTATCCCTATATCCCCTTACGTCTTGATCTGTCACAAAGCTGAATAAATTACATGTAGAGAATTATTATATAGCTATCAGTAGTACAATAAATGAAGAAATCTCAGTGCAGTAAAGTTATTAAAGTATATAATAAACTAGTATTGTATTAATGTCCTGGTTGTGGCCAAGTTCAAAGGGAGGAGCATGCCCAAGACACTGTGTTATTCAATACCATTTTATGTCATTGCCAGGGCAGGGAAAAAGGACTCACTTCTAACAAAAAAGGGTTATCCTTTTCCGGTCAGGGGAATGCTTGGTAGGCAGAGGGTCTATCCATCAATATTTTTTATTGTACCAGGCTTGGTGAGGATTTTGCATGTAAATCACCCTCTCTCTGTACACTTTTGTTATTAATATTGTGCTACTATTGTTCATTTCCTTATCTCTTTGCTGTTTCCAGTAAATTATTCTTGTCTCAGCCCTTGATCTTTGCCTTTTGTGCTTCCAGCTGGAGTGGGAAGCAAGTGCTGGTGCAGTTTTGGTGGGAGCACTAAATTAGGGAAGACCATTCCTAAACCATGACAAATATATAGTATTTTATTGCAAAAAGAATTAGATAAAATGCTTTAGAAATTTATAGAATACAAATAAATATAATCTGAGTCAGTATGCATTGTTTCCTTAGAAGAGACAACTGGAAGGTTATAAATGTATGCAATAAACTTTCATATAATGTGTCTGTAGACATCTGGTGATTTTACTTCTTATTTATATTCAGACAATCAAGATCCATGAAACAAACTATGCTAAATAATGAAAAACAACCACACTAATATAAATAGAACTTGCCTTGTATTTTCTTTGTACTAAAATGAAGGATAAACATGCTGTTTCAAAAAGTTGTGAAGTCTTTGTAAAAGGCTTTTTAATATACATATAATATAGAATTCAAATAGCCTGACAAACCCGTTTTTCTGCTGAAAAGTAGTGTATGGTCTTGGATTTGATCCTTGAGGTCACTCTCTGAGTAACCAAGTTCCTCTTGAGCACAGTCAGATTAGACACTGCTCATGTGAATTCCCCTTCAGAGAGACAAGAGACTTAGGATCTCATCTGATCTAGGTACCTTGGCCCACTTCAACCATGAGGAAAACTGATTACGATGGGAGTTATTTACCTGAGTGTAGGCACATGAAGTTTATATGTTTAAACTTTTTGACTAGTCTTTTATTGTCAATAAGAAGAAAAAGACTCAGCTTAAAGTGAGCATCTCAGAATCATCAAGGGCTGCCTTATTAAGAAATAACTCTCCTATTATGGAGCAGAGAACAGATCAGAGAATGGCAATTCTGTTTGTGAGGTGACTGTCCTCAGCCTGTAACAGGCAACTGCTCATTGCCATTAATATATATGAAAAAAACTCTTTTTACAATTCTGGTCAGCTTCAACTCCAGTTGAGCCTTGGCTGCACGAATTTTCTCCCTACAGAGACAAGCAGCACCTCTGTATTCTTCTCATGTCACTTGACTTTGCTTCCACTAGACTTCTCTTATTTCCAAGAGAAGAATCCTGTTCATTCAAGCTGGCCTTCTGCCTTGCCCTTGTGACTTCTGACCTTTGGGAATTGCCTGCTTCTGTGTCCTTGGGAGGTGATGTTTAACAAGTGACCAGCACTGATGGATCCCAGCATGTTCAACAATATTTCCCCAGAGGACCTTACTCACTAATTCCCTGAACAGCCTGAAGCCTGTTGTCTTCATGTTCAGAGATGAGGTTTTGCTGGCACTCTTCTTCCTGTTAACAGAGATTTTATCTTGATTGCTTTGTGGTTGCTGTGGTCAAGACAGCCACCAATCTCCACTTCTCTCATGAGATCCTCACTATTGACAAGTAGATCAAAGTGGGAATCTTTCCTAGTCAGCTCCCTTAGGACTTGTTCCATAAAGTTGTCATTCAAGTTTCTTAAGAACCTTCTGTCCTGGATTGTACCAGCTGTATGATGCCCTCAGTTAATTTTTCTGGCAGTTGAAGTCCCCCATAAGGATGAGGGCAGTTGACTTGGAAGTCTCCCTTAATCCCTCAAAGAATCATTCATCAGTGTCATTATTCTGGCTAGGAGATTTATAGCAGACTTCCATGATGATACCAGCATTATTTGTTTGCACCTTGATTCTTTATCCAGAAGCTCTCAACTGTGCAATTGTCAGCTGTGAGCTCCATACAGTCTAACCCTTCTATAACACAATGCCACCTCTCCCTCCCTTCTCCCCTGCCTATCCTCCTGGAGAACGTGTAACCATCCACCAGGGCACTCCAGTCACAGGATCCTCCCACCAGGTTTCATTTATACCACTGCTGTCAGATTTCTGTTACTTGGCCAAAGCCTTAAGCTGCTCTTGTTCTTTCCTCATGCTGTGTGCATTAATGTAAAAATATTTCAGGTGTGGTACTCTGTAGTCAACATCTTCTGAAGCATATTGATGCATCCTATTAATGCTTGTCACCTCAAGTTTTGGCACAGCATCACCTCACTCATCACTGGTGAGCTGGGTTTTGTCCTTTCTCCTTTCCCAGCTAGTTTATAGCTCTGTCAGTGAGTCCCACTAGCTCCTGTGCAAGAAGTCTTCTGAGATATGAAAAGAGTTGAAAATTTTTATCCGTTACAGACCTTTGTGACAATGAAATCAATGCTGTCAGTTGTGAAAATAAGAAACCTTTGGCAGTATTTGGTAAATGTTGTTCTAAATAACTGATAATTTATGGTTCACATTTCTCTCCTTTATACCCTAACTGGGGTTGAAGAAACAAAACAAAAAAAGATTTTCTTTAGATCTGCCTGTCTTAATGTTCTCGTTATTTCCTTCCTTTGTTTTAGTTTTGGGGAATAAGAAATTTTTAAAAAATGCTTTGCGGCTTTTTGTCAATGTCTTCCTCATCCCTGCCTTTGTCTTTAGGAGTGCCTATAATCTCACTAGTTTTGCATGCATATTGAAATAATTTTATATGCAATTTCGATGCACTGATCATGTTGCACTGAACAGTTGCTGACATTTAGATAGTTCTGTTGCATCCACTGCCAGTTAAATTTGACTTTTTTTTCTGGCTCAATGGCACTAATTTTAATTATGTTTTTATAAAGTTCATCTATATATTCTTAGCCAAACATGTACCTTCCAGTTTATAAAAAAAAATGAGTCCATCAGAAGAATGACATCTTGTCTGGGTTGCTAATAGCTAGATGCCTTTGCCAAAATAGGTGACATTATTGAGCAGAGGGTGATATTCTCCACTGGAGTTGATTTAAATTCTATTATCCCTTTACAAATTAGGAATATTTCTCTCTCCACCCTGCCTGCCACTGAGAAAAAAAAAATCCACTCTGTAATTAATAAAAAGGGCAGAAGTTAAGCAGGAAATCAGGGCTCCTTGTTCTTTCCCTGTGTACATGAGGGGAAAAAAAGAATATTTGCCTTTACAAGCCACGTGATGTGCATAATAATACAGGTTGGGTTCTCTGAGTCTATGTAACAACCTTACATTACATCTTGATTCCTTTCCTTTTCCTCTGAATCTATCCTTTTCTGGCTTCTCTACTAAGGAATACATTATAAGAAATAGGGCAAACAATAATACTTTCATGCAAAAAGCTTAACCTATGCACATTTTTTACTTTCTGAAAGTCAAAGTTCTCTCTCCATACTTCTGTCCCTTTTAGTTATTTGTAAATATTCTCAGGATGACTACTTGCCTTTGGACAAAGTCTAAAGTTACAGTAACTTCAGGATTCCCCCTAGATTTAATTTATACTTTCTATTTTCTTCTCTATCATTAACGCTACTTGTGTAAAAGTTAAATCATATGCTGATATGCCATTTCTTTCCTGTGGAGGTGTTCTTGCTTCCCCTCCTATCATTAACATTCATTTAAAATCAGTGTTAAAAATGTCTACTTATACAAAATAATTAGATATAACAAAAATAAAAGGAAAATTGAAATAAATCTTGCTTCTCTAACTGGTTCTATGATGATTTACACATATTGAGAATCTGACTCAAACATTTAAAAGGAAACCCGCTGTGGATTAAAAGAGAGTAAACTTCACTGAAAAGGTTTTTATAATAGCCTTTGTCTCACAATGATGTTTCACTTGAAAGACTTTGATAACCAGCACTTTCTTCCAAACCTATTCTAACCCTTTCTTCAAGCTTACATGGTATTTCAGAAGTTTTGCATGGATTCTGCCTCTGAAAAGGTCAAGAGGGGAAATAGACTATGCAATTGGAGGACGACCTGTCATTACTGACCTTTTCAAAGAAAGAAGAGAAGGAAACACTCTATAATGACAGAGCTGTTTCTTTCCTTAAAATATCACATGCCTGGAATCCAGCACCCAGACTGGCCAGGAGTGTGGTGTGTGCAAGTGTGCATGTTAGACAGGGGTAGAGGGTAATGTTTTGGAGCCACACTTCTACTGATGCTTTTTTTTAATTTTTAACTGAAAAGCTAAACAACTAAACAATACATTAAATATAAAGTTAATATATAATTTCTTGGGGGGGGTGTTTAATTTTGTTTAGTTGTCTTTTTTTTTTAATATTTTCTCATTTTTTATCATATTGCAGTCACACAGTATAAGACTATCATCTTCAGACTAGTGCCTGTTACAACACATGTTGATATTTTAGCCTTTCCCCACTGTCTTCAGGTTAGCATCTGGATAAAAAAAAAAGAAGAAAAGCAAACAAGGAAAACCTCTAGTTTACATGCTTTTAAGTGATTTGGTCTATAACAGTGTAAATATACTGTGAATCCTATCAAAACTTGACAGCAGTCCTTTTTAGTTTGAATTGTTATCCATTTTCACATCTGATGCAAACAGTGGATACTTTTGCAGTAATGAATGCCATACTAAGAATACCTACCAAAGATATCAGGGTATTTTAGAAAGTCATATTCCAAGGCAATACAACTGAGGCTGAAAGAGGCTGAAAGAAGGAGAAGGCAGAAAGTGTGAAGAAATCTGAAAGATATTTCCAAGAAATACATTTGGCCTTATTCAAATAATTGGTTGATTAAGGGCATGATTAGGTAGAAGGAGGAATGGAACCAAATGAAAGAGATGATACATGAGATTAACAGCAAAGAAAAGCAAATCACTGAGATGTTCTCATGTGGTCTGTCCCATGCTTGGAGGGTGTTTTTATGCTGTAACCAGTGTGACAGTGAACAGGTGTAGAGATATCACAGAGATTTACTTAAATGAGTTTTGAGACAACTAGGTCATTCAGTGTGGTAATATTGGCATACATATGCCAGAAAGAATTATGATGAGCTTGGAAAAATCAGAAGATAAACAACTATGTTGTGTATACCCATAAATGTGATCTGCAGAACTGACAAGCATATTGTGAGGCCTTTAAGTCCTACAGAGTGAAGTACATGAAAACATTCTCTAGATTTATTAATATCAGATAAAATGAGGTGATATTTTCTGTTTTTGAACTTGTATTTTGGGAGTTAGTCACTAAAGTTACATTCCTAATTTACTTCTGTTTAAAATACAGCATTCCATCTGCACCTAGTTTATGATTGATTTAAAGCATCTTGGTTAGAATAAAACATTAGTCAAAAATGCATACAGATACTTGATGTGAAGTATTCACAGAAGTGAACCCAAATACCATAGCTCTATTGTGCTTTGGTGCCTGTCTGTGCCCATGCAAATTTTTGCATTTTTTGCATGCAGTCATCTCCCAAATCCCAGAGCTGCTTCATGCTATATTCACCTCTGTGCATTGCTTAAAGAAGACAAAACAGTGATGGTGTCTATCAGGATTGCATGGACAAAGGCTAGTTCTCTCTCTGCTCAAAGCAAAGTCATGGGTATCTAAAGGCAATGTTCCCTTTGCACTGCTGATCTTGCTGAGGCTGATGAACATCACTCCAAGCTTGTTTTGGCATGAGACATTGCGCAATTTGAAATTGTTGCTAAAAAATTATTCATTCTAATATCAATTTCTTCCTGAACTCTGGAGAAACAAAACTAAGTGGAAAAAGAACCTAGTGTTTATTCACAGAGATTTCATCTTCAAGAACTCATGAAAAGACCAGAATGGAGGACAAAAATTCTAAGCTAGAATACTTGACACTTCACATTCCCAGTACAATTGCATCAAGTATGTAAGCTTAAACCTACACAATTAACTAAAGTGACAGGGATGGTGTTGTGAAAGAGACAATGTAAAACAATCCCTCTTTCCTAAAATTAAATACACATATTAACATAATGAAGAGTAACTTGCTGAGAAGGGTGAGGTTACCAGGAGCCTCTTCCATGCCTGTAGCAGCAGGAGTGGATGAAGGCAGGAGCTGTGCAGAACAAGGAGTGCTGCTGAAGACCACTTTGTGTGATGTGCAGGGTGGGGCCTCCTCTGATCACATTTACATTTAGGTCTGCCTAACACCCCTCCTGTGTGACATTCACGGCAGGGTCAAGACCAGGCCTGCTAACGTGTCTGTGCAAGCTGTAATGCCCTGCTGGAGGTTCAACAGGTGCTACTATTCATTCAGTATTGCTAGTTCTTAATAATTTAATGTAAGAAAGAGACTACTTAGAAAACTTAAAATATTAATTTGTTTGGAGAAAAAGTTCTCTCCCTGGAAATATTGAAAACAGTATATCAATAAACCCTAAGAATGCAGAAATCATAGAGTAAATAAAATGCAAAAGTTACTATTTTATAAAACTTTATGACTTTTAAGACAGTTGTAGGCCTGCTTATAAGTTTTGAATGCATGGAACTTTCAATATTGTATTGAAACACTAGCTTAACTATTGCTTTGAAACAATTCTCTGGTGGAAACCCATGTAAAGAACTGATGAGAGTCCATCTGGAGTTCCAATGCTTAGATACAACTGACTCCAAAAAGCACCAGTAGAATCAATACAACAACTGGGTTTTTGCCTTTATGAAACTTCGATTACATTCTTTTATCATTTGGATTTATTTTGCAGACAGTACTTTATTCTTATCAAATTCAGATATGTTATACCAAAAAGTATTTTTATTACATGAAAATCCCCTGTGACAGTTGCTGTGCAGATACTTGGATGTGGCTTAAACATTGTTTTGATATTTGATAAACAAACCCAGTTACCATTCATTGTTTTCCCAAAAAGAGATATGGTGCTCTTCTGACTTCATAAATTAAAAGGGACACTGTCTGAGGTGTAGCAATAAATGTCAGATGTTGCTTTTAAACAAAGGTTGCCCTTCATGGATCTCATAAGATGATGAAGATGGCTACAGGCAATTTGTGGGATGATTATTTAAAGAAATTTTAATCTACTTTTTTCATTAAATTAGTATTCCAAGCAGCCTTCTCCACTTTCCGTGTCTTCTGTTTTGAGGACCTTTAGAGGATTTAGGATATCTTATATAGACTTTGGCAATAAATTTTTTAAATGTATCAACTTTGACAGGTCTTCACTCATCAATTTATTTAATTGTTTGTGAAATAGCAACCAAACTCAGAGTTTACTGCTCTGTTTTTGTATGCAAAACACTTATTAAGAAAGGCAAAGCTTGGAAAAGTGTGTCTTTTTTTCAAGACATAAGACTCTTTGACTGTAGAGCTTGTACTATGGAGAATGGTGCTTAATTAGAGGTAAGCCAGTATTGCATGGTGGATGGAGGGACCATTTTGCTATATTCTCCTCAGCCCACTGCTAAATTACAGCAGTATAATAGAAGTGCGTTTTAAACACAAACAAAATGAATTCTTAAGTTTGTACAGAAGATGTGTTTGTAATATTATTTACATATTAAGTATGATCAGCCTGGATAACATCTGACTCCTTACAGACCAACTAACATGCAGATTTAAGGCACAAGAGTCATCTGATATTGTGCATATATAGTGAAAACTAGTAAAATCTTAGTATGTGAACAGGACTAGAAGGTTGCCATTTCTGCTAGTGCTGTTGTTAGCATTACTCTCTCTTTGTTCTACAGTTAATAGTCACAAAACTCTGTAGAAAACGAATGGTGAATTAAACTGTTAAGGCATAATAGTGAAGGGAGACTTAAACATGATTTCCTTTTTTTTGTCTTCACAGTGATTCAGATAGTCTAAGGAACAATCTATAAATTAGGTTTTCCTAATTTCTATTTGCATTGTGAAATAATTTTTTTCCTCTAATATATGTCCTAGAAAGATAAAAAATGCCATCAGGCATATAAATCTTTTTATTAATATTGCACTGTTCTTGAGTAGCTTGAGTCCTCAACTTCTAACTTGATACATTTACAATATTTACCATTTTTGCTTAAGAAAAAATAAAAGAGAAACTTTATTTATCAACTCAAATTAACTTTGTACTACTATTTTAATTTGATTTAATTAATTATTTCAACACAAACTAATTAAATAACTGTTTCTTTTAACTGTTTCTCCATTTCAGATCGCTACAGTTCCTTAAACAGCTTTTACTTCTCTCAATGTTGAAGTTATGGTATGAGATATAAAGTGCTAAAAATTAATTCTATGAACAGAAATTTGTGACTGTCCTCTATTTTAGAATTTTAGCGAGGCCAAAACACAAATCACAGAATGCAAATTTCTTATTAGCCTACTGGATTCCTTATTGATAGAGATAGAATTTTCAAGTCAAAAGACTATTTTAGTTCCACACTGAC
Source organism: Notiomystis cincta (assembly GCA_013398075.1). Taxonomy (NCBI): domain Eukaryota; kingdom Metazoa; phylum Chordata; class Aves; order Passeriformes; family Notiomystidae; genus Notiomystis; species Notiomystis cincta. The sequence goes on along the minus strand of VZRX01004137.1, from coordinate 78,616 downwards.
AATTAGTTTGCTGCAGAGACATAGAAATTTGACTCAGAATTCTGGAAAAATGGTAACCTCTGTAATCATATATGTTACAGATGAAATGGAGCAAATTTAGCATTATTTTGTGATACATCCTTTGTTTTCACTCTTTGTTTTTGTTTTGCCTTTCTGTGTTGTAGACTCTGTGGAGGAAAGTGTACTTGTGATTTTATATGGTGCTTAATATCCTGAAGATGCTGTGGATGCTGAGCATAAGTGACACATAATAGACTCTGCTGTCAGCATTCAACGAGATGAAGGTTTTAAGATATAAACATGTAAGAAAAAAAAGAAAGAATCAGTAATAAAGGCAACATTTCTTTTACCCTTTTAGGTATAATATCCAGAACAACACCATGTGCACTTCATTGTTTCAGGTTTTCTATCTGACTTATAGCATTCATTTGTTACACATACATTATGAGAATGTCTGATATTTCTGTGACAAGGTTTTATAATGCCAGTTTAGATTCACCTCTCCATTGCAAATTCTCTAAAACTAAAGTTGTATTTGCATTTTACTGCAAACAGTAAAATATGTGAATCCAGTGGCATGAGCAAATATTCATATCTTTTTCATCTATGATTAAAAGGTATGGAAAAAAATATTTCATAAAATGACCAGTAGTTGTGTTTTCATTCAAATTGTCTAAAGCATAAAAAGAGCAAGTTAGTTGTGTCTTATACCTTATGGTTTCTATTGATAAATATTTAGAAAACATTAGATCAACCAAAAGACTTGAGATTCAAGTATGTGATTAACTGTTATGAAAACAAGTATGTTGTTGACAAAGCCTTGTAGTAGTGTGTTTTGATTGATTAATGCCAGTATCAGATATCTTTCTATAGATAAGATTTGAAACACTAAACTGTTCTTTTGTACTTATCCCACGTAAAATTTGAAATTTTTTACAAGTAACAAAATGGATAAATCTCCTGTACATATAAAGGTTTAAAAAAAGTATTATAAATGACATCAGAACAAAAATAGGTAAACCAAAAATATTTCTAGTTTAATCCCAGGTGATTACTGGCTAGCTGTCACCTTGGAAAAATCTGGACTTCCTTATACCAGATCTGTCACTAAACTTAACTTGTAAGAAAATAGGGCACATTGTGTGTCCTATTATTGTGTGTGCTAAATGTGAAAATTCTCCTCCACAATTTTGCTATTAACTATTTTCAAAACACCTTTTATATTTTTTTTTTCCACTGAAGTCCTTTTTCTTCTCAGGCTATCAAATCTCTGTGCATAAATTTTAAGGCTGGGAATATAGCCAGACTTCTTGCAGATCATTCCAATGTAGTTCAATATGAAATTGCCATAGCAAATAATACGGCCTCAAGCCTTTAGTGTCCCTAATTGGGCCGTATGAGATGATAATGCCCTTTTTGTCAGGGCTTATTATTTTAAAGTGTGAATATAAGGGGAAAGTCATCAGGATTCATTTTGATTTTATTTAATTTGTCTTGTGTGTTGTCAGAGAGCACTGAATAATTCAGTTTTAGATCCTCAGGGAATAGACCTTACCGTCTACTTAGGCAAAAAGTAATTTTTCAGATACTTATGATATAAGGCATTAAAAACTCTGGGAAAGAAATGTGAATATTAAGATGTTTGAAATTTATAAATCTCTGATTTATATAACCACTGTAATGAGTATTGCTCTGTATTTTTAGGTAGTCACTACTAACCATTTAAAGTAAAAGTACAGCTGTTGAAAATTTAAGTTCTAATCTTAGCTATAGAATATTTAGATGATGAACAACATGCCTTTTTCCTAAATGAATTAAAAAGAATCTTTATTCCATCAATGTATACTATGTGGGTATGTAGCAATTGTCCTCTTAACTCTTTAAAATAACAATACAAATAACCTCATATGTCAATTTGTTCATTAGACCATATGTACAATAACTACAGACCTACTGTATATTTGCTGTTGGCCACAAAGTTATAATATGTAAGTATATGTATTCCCTAAAATCTTATTTTTGTGTGTCTTACGAATTCTCTTCAATGTTGGCAGTGCCATTGGCACAGGGAACTCTGATCTGGTGTGCTTTGGAGATGTAGATGTCCCACAGTGTTCTTGATGCAGCTCTTGCCAATGCGTGTTGCTCATCAGGAGCAACTCATCAAATTCTCTTGGTGAATACAAAACAGAGATTATTTGTTGGAAGCATCTTGCACTTTAGTAAAGACTAGCATGCCTTTTTCAATAATTAAAATATTGTCACAAAATTTCACAACAATACATTTTATTTTGAAATCTGTTGAAACTCAAACATTCTCCAAGAGTGTCAGCTTGTCTGAAAAAATAGCAATGAAGGATATTTTTTTTTTTTTTGCAAAAAAAGGAGATCTTTCCTTCAATTGTTTTCTTATAAAAATATTTCTAATATATATGAAAATAAAGTGCCAGGAAATGGTGTAAGATAATCATCAAGTCATGGACTACATGTCAGCTGATCAGAGACTATAGAGAAAAAGCACAGCAGGAATGGAGAGGAATAGAGTGGCAGAATGCTGGAATAAAGAGCTCTCCTGACCCTGCAGAGTGAGAAAATAAATATAATGGACCTACACTCCAACATTTGAATAAACCAGCTAAATCTGAGTACTGCACAGCCATTTTTACACTTAGTCCAGGAGAAATAAAACAGTAAACACAGCAAAGGAATCCAGTGAGGACTTTGGTGATGAGGAATCGTTCCTGCATTGCATAAAGCAGTTGTCACAGTGGGTGAGGTGAGGAACACTGTACTATCAGTGAAGCGTGGTAATGGCTGCCAAAAATCCAGTGTTGGTAGTGTCAGTGGATATTTAGCAGAGGCCAAAAGTAGAGTTCTGTATTTCAGGCTAAAGGAGACAAAATTCAAAAGAGACAGGAAGCCAGTTATGATGCCTAACATTTCCTACTTTTTAATCAAGTAGGAGTGTTGGTAGTTGAAAGAGTAATGTTTCTCCAAGCAATCTTACTCTGTTTGAAAGAAGATGATGTACTGGAACTAGAGGTCACTTGTCATGTAGCTGGGAATGAGTTCTGAGCCAGAGAAGTAGTAGCTAGGGAGGTATGAGACCATGCATTAACAAATTGTTATCAAATAGCAGATGGTCTTATGACATAACTTCTGCCCATAGTCTTGAGTATTTACATTTCTCATTCTACCGAGAAAATATAAATTGACATGGCAAAACACCAATTTTTCTAACAGTGAATAAATTGTGAGCAGGAAGGCCTGCAGCATTCCTTTTCTTCAAAGGAGACAGATGTGTGCAAATATTGATGTGTTTCACAATTCAATACATAATAAGGCTATAAGGAGTCCTTTAAACATTAGCCTGAACTCCTGTGACAGTGATAAAATAATATCAGGCTTGAATATAAAATTTAATTCAAATAATTAAGTCTTCCATCCTCCATTAAGCAAGGGAAGAAAAAAAAAAATCCAAAATGAGAACAGGAACAATCAAGCCACAGCAATGTCTGGAGCTTTTGCAATTGCAAGTGATTTATTAGGGGATTTAAGGAATTTTTTGCAAAGAGGGGGTAAAAGGAGAATTTAAAAATCAGATACTTTGTTTCAATTTTAAAAAATAAATCTCTGGTCTAAAGGGACAATGAACAGAGTGGTTGCTGTGTTATTTAAGTATTTTAACTAAATTAAATTAAAATAATTAATATTTTAAAATATAAATATTAAATGAAAACTGTTCTTGCATCAAAAAATACTTCAAGGTGTATATGAAGGGAGGCATAGCTCTTCTACAGGAGCACTGCACCTGGCACAGCTCTCCCAGCAAACCCTGAGAGAAAGTCCCCCTCAAATTGCTGCTGTTTCAAGCCAGGCTCCCCAGCTCTGGTACTTAGGCTGACACAAGAACATGAAGACTCAGGAGCAGATGGCTGCAGTTTTGCTAATATGGCAATATCTATCCTGTAACTCTGTGTCTGTGACTGTATCCACTTCACAAAATGGTGCACGTCCCTGGAGATATTATCACAGTTTCTGACTTATGCTGAACTAATTGCTGCCATCAATACCTGGTCTACTGGATACTACTGTGGCTAAACTTTCCTGTTCCCTACTGCTGGAAAGACTTGGAGGGCCATGATTTTCTGAAAAACTATTATCACTATTAATAACTAAGTTATTTTATAGAGTTATTAATTTTCATGAAATTTTGCACATTTGTTTTCCTGCACAAGTAAAAATATCCTGAAATTAATATTAACAGGGAAAAAAAACCAAGAGAGAAGGGGTAGGTGCACTGTTCTTACCAAGTGGGGAAGTTGAAAAGAGAACAATTAATCAAGGTAGAATAGACATGGTTTAGTGTATGTTTTACATGGCTTATTTTCATCATACTTAACAGTGGGATTCTACCTATAAAATACCATAAAGAAGGATATTAATGTCCATTTCAAATTGTAGAAAATGGTAAAAGCAATGGTGTGCTGTGTCTGAAATCTGCTTTGAGGGAAGAGAAGGGAGAGGGAGAGGGTTTTGTCCAACCATTTGCCTTCCAGTCTGTCACCTACCAGCTGGGAGCTTTCTGCCCATGATACTGACAGCTGTATCACAGATGATGGGCATTCGAGATAGAAGGAGCATCAACATTTATGGTGGCTATTTTTCAGACCCTATGAGGATGTATTATTTACAAGAGTTGTAGAAATTCTTTTTTCATGCTATGAAAACAGTGACCATATTAATATAATTGTATTCTACAAACCTTAGAAGATTGTTATGCTTGTGGAAAGATTCAAACTTGCTGATGACTGGTGTGTTCTGGGAATGTCAGTAGTCACTAATTACTTTTTGACCATGATTCAGTATATTTTTAACTAAGAATTTAGCACTAGAGCTAGTTTTGTCCTTGTGAAGACGGTAAAATTTTATCAATTTATGAGTAAATTGTTTTTCATTCATAGCAGAAAAACAAAAAAACCACTGAAAGCTATGGAATAATTTCAAATCTAGTGAGATATATAATTAATAATTTTTCTATTTGCATGACATTTAGCAGCACTCATGCATGTATGTAGGCATATTATTAAATTATCTCTAACTATGTTTCTTTAATGCCCAAGTATAATTAGCATTATTTAATGATTTAATAGAACAGAACTATTTTTAGTGGTGTTTTATGTAATCATATGTGTGCTCGAAAAATCAACCAGAACACCAGCACTGCATCTACAAAGAAATGCATCCAATTAAGCTAACACAAATGCTGATTATTCAATTTTATTGCTAAACCTACAAATCCTTTTTACTTTTATAAATAGGAATGGTAGATCACAGTGTTCAAACTTTATAATTTAAAATAATGATAAAAAAAAGGATTTAAAAGAAGTGACTAGGAAGGATTTCAGCAAGTAAGTACAAAAAACTTCCTGTATGCTGTTTTGAAGGCCACTGTGACAACAACCTGTATGATCCTGTCGTGGCCCTGTTGCTCATCCACTGATGATGTTCTGTCCGATATTAAGAATGTGGCATCCCTAATGGCCTGATGTACTGATTTGGATCTGCTTGTGAGACCCTGTTGCCATGTCCTATGTAATAAATAGTACTGAATTAGAGCTAGTATTTTAATTGTATTTGTAATAGCTGAGAAATAAACAATGTTTCCTGCACAAAGATGTGGTGGTGAGGAGCAGTGGGAAGACAAGTATATTCAACTTACATGTTTGTACAAAGAATACATTAATGAACAGTGGAAAATTTTAAAATTTTGCTGGAAATTTAACAAAGTTTGTGTCCAGAAAAAAGCCTGTGTTTCTTGCAATACACCATTGGCTACTATGCACTTAAGTGAAGCATACTCTTCCTATTGTTTTTCAGCACAAAGTTGGAATTTATTCACTGTACGTTTTCTACTGCTCTGTCAGCAGTTTGTTGAAATATCTCTGTGAATGGGAGCAGTCCTATTCTTTATTTCTGTGCCATCTGAGGTTCTCTGCTGAAACAGGGATGTAAGTCTCATAGATGCTCTTCTATTTTTGTATGAAATCAGACTGATATTTAGACAACCCTCTTTGTACATATTAAATGTATTTCATTTTAATATGCAATGGTAAAAATCTTCTGCTAGGTTATAAAATAATGCAAAAGTTAACCAGTGTGTATTTCTTTGCCCAGCAAGATATACTTGGCAAATAGCAAGATATTTGACAGTAACTTACATGTGTTATAATTATGTTATAGAATTAGCAAGTTACCTAAATTCTGAAAGATGTTAGCAATTTACTGAAGACAATAGAGTTGTTGCATCCCTCTCCTCCCTAATCTAGTCTTCAGAACCCTTGTCTGGACCTCCTTAGGAAAACTTCTGGCATGAATATAGAGAGGTCAAATTAGAAGATGAAAGATATCCCTCACTGCGTGGATGACAAATTGCATTCCAGTTAAAGTTCAAACACTGAACCTTTCCTGACCCCTTCTTTTGTTAATTACCTGGCAAATTGTACTTCAAATAGCTTTTGGTCTAAGGAGACGATCTCTTCTCCACCTCTTAAATTTTACACATAGTGAGGTATTTGATGAAGCCTACATAAACAAAATAACATTATTTTAATCATATTTATTTGCTAATTCTAGAATATTCCCAAAATGAAAGAACTGACTTGTGCTCTAATGATCTAAATGTTCTGTATCCCTCCCTTTATTACTGCAACAAACGAGAAGTAGTGTATCAAATGTGCATTACTGCCTATTATCTAAATTAATTTGAAGATATCTTTAATATGAAGCTGTGAATGAAGATATGCTTAGATAATTTTATGTTCATGTAAGTCTCACAAATAACACAAAGCAGCATCTTTTTGAGCATAATATGGGAAACATCAGATTTTTCATTTTGTTCAAGTAGATATGTCAATATTCTAGGAGGCACTAGTCAGCCTTTGTTAGTTTTTATACTTAGAGGTAGTGCCTGTTGATTATTCTACCATCATATTTAAAGCCCCATGAAGGAGAGTGGATGTGGAAGTTAAAGTGGCAGCTGTTTAGATTAGGGAGTTGCAACAGGAGGAAGCTGTATTTTAAAGCACCACCTTTTATATCCCTTGGAACAGTAGTATGTGCAACTATTACAATGATTTAACATCCATGTAAGCCTTTCCTGCAGTCGCTGCATAACAGTTTCTGTCTGTGAATTATGGACATTAAAAATCAATTTTCTCCTAGGCTAGCTGTTGTTTTCTGTTTGAACATATTCTCACCATATTTCCCTGAAACAGATATGTCTTGGCTCAAAAACTTCCCAAGGCTTTAGCAGAAATGTAGCACGCTGTGAAGAAGCCTTTGGTTAGAGATGTTAATAGGTTTTTGTAACAAATGTACTAGATTGCTGAAAATTATACAAGAGAAGAATGTCAGAATTCAGCTTCAAAGCAACTGATACAGAGTATTTTAAAGGGAAAATCATGCTTAAGTACAGCCACAGGATTTTTTTCTTAATTAGATAATGGTTCATTCAAATAATTAAATATGCTCCTTTTGGGAAGCACATGGGAGGTCAATGGAAGACCACATTCATTGTATATAATCATGCTTATGTTTTCTGACTGTGCCTAAAGGAATCATTTTGTCACTTATTTATTTTAAATATTAATTATATGAAAATGACTGTGTACTTCTGACTTACTAAAAAAACTCTCAAAACTATACGTAATGCAAAATTTGTTTAGTACATCCTTCTCCTGTGTTTAATGAAATGTGAAATTATCTACTTGCATGATATCAGAATACCACTAGGACACTTTTTCCGTGTGTCTGTGCACATCTGGATGAATGCACACATATATTGGTGCTGAAGAAAACAGATATGAAACTCCCTCACTTCTAGGCTTCCATTTGCTTGCTCTCCAGAGGGATAGCCCAGTCAGTTTAAGTTTCCATGTATGACAAGATGTATCATTGTTTTAAGCTTAGTTGGATATGAAGGCCCACATGGCTGCTCCCTCTACCCTACCCTCTCTTCCCCTGCTACCCTGGTGGAATGGGAAGGGGAATCAAAATAAAACTTGTATGCTGAGATAAGAACAGTTTAATGATTGAAAAGAAAGTAAATTAAAATAATGGTAAATTATAATAACAATGGTAATGAAAAGAAAAACCAGTGATGCTCAATGCAATTGCTCACCACCCACTGACTGATGCCAGACATCCCTTCCTGAACCCAGACCAGCTGCCCTTTGTGGGTAACTCTCCCAGTTTATATACTGAACATGACCTTCTATGGTGTGGAATATCCCTTTGGTCACTTCAGGTCACTTGTCCCGGGTACGATCCCTCCCAGTTTCCATTGTGTACTTCCTCACTGGCAGAGCATGAGACAAGAAGAAAGTTCTTGATTTAGGATAAACACAGCTTAGCAGAAAATCAAAATATCAGTGGGTTATCAATACCATTCTTATTCTGAATCCAAAACACAGCACTGTAACAGCTCCTGAGAAGAAATTACTGAGGCTGACAGTTCCGGTGTTACCATTTGTGTGTCTCCACACAGGTATTGCCTCAGGATCCTCTGGTTAATGAGGTAATGAAATATATTTATTCTTTGCATTTCAGCTGTGGTTTCTGGCTGTTCTGACTCACATATCCTTACAAGTATTTATATACTTGTTAATCATTTCAGTACTTGCTGAAGTAAATAGTGCAAGCCTCGGAAGGAGAAGATTAATTCAGTTTTTCTCAAACAAAAGAAGAAAAGTTTGAGGGTTAAAGACTGGGGGATTGAGAGACATTTTCTTATCACTGAGTTTCTTGGACAGAGAAGAGTATGAAACCTATGCTTCTCCTGAGTACAAAACACATGCTCCTTGTGATGTTTCTTAAAGTATTTGATATTCAAAATTGCAAGTTTAATTCTAGCTCAGATAGAAATTTGAATATTAAGGAAAGTTAAGTACAGCAGCTTGGGCTGTGTATTAACTTTATTAAGAAAATAAAGAAATTGTAAAAGATTTCTTAGTTTCAGATTTTATTTTTTCCAGTACTTCTAGGTCTGTCTGTTCTTTTTGGATTTGAAACAAGATGGAGATATCATACATGCATTCAATTAGGAAGGAATTTAAAATTTTTTTCATGCTCATAATGGCTTGGAGTACATTTGTAAAAGCATCTTTAGGCTTGAGAAAATATTGAAGCATTGCTATTCTGAAGTCTATTCTTCGAGGATTTTCAACTTGCTTTTAAAAATCCTGAATGTACATGGCCTATTCCAGCAAATTTAAAGTAATGCGCGTTGAATTTTTTCATCATTATTTTTAATTTATTTCTTGCTTTTGCTAAGAGGACATATTAGGGACAAAGATGATGATACATATTGTTCCCTCATAAACTAATGAAAGTGTAAAATGATGTTATCAAAGATGGAGTACTGGCACAGAGAGCTGGACTGGGGAAGCTGAACTCGGAAAAGAAACCAGAAGAAGATTTTGCAAAGGGAAAGGCAGTTTTATGAATGATTTTATTGGAAACACTGACTTAACCAAGGCTATTTTAGCTATCCATCTTCATTACAACCATTGCAGACTTCCCTTTATTCAGAGGTGCAAAAGCTAGTCCTGAGCCTCTATTCTGCTTGTATTATCATCCAAATTATTTCGGGTTTTGATTTTATGAAACATATATCCTAAAGTGGGAGCAAACTGGCCATGGCTGCAGTCTGCTATTGCATATAGTTTCCTGTGAAGCCTATTGCAATGCCATAAGCTCCTGACCATCCTAATGTGGATTGATATTAAAAAGTTTGTCCCCCTTATTGTCATCCTCTTTCCTAAAAAGGCCCTTCTAATGAAAGCTGTGTCTGCAGCCATCCCTTCTCAGTGCTGGGCTCATTCTCTCGCCCCATAAGCAAAAAATGAGAACAAGTTTTCTCTATTCAACTTTGGTGATTTCTCTTTTCTTTTTATTGAAGAGAGAATGGAAAGGAAACAATGCAGTACAAAATGAGGGAAACAAGACATCATGGGATGCACTTGGCAAAGTATCACTTGTCCCCAGCAGCTGTGTGCAATTGTACTAAAGATGCCATCAGCTTCATAAAAAAAAACCTAGACATTTTTCCTTGTTGCCAGCTGAAATTCACTTATGGGGAAAGTAACTGAAACAAATTGACAATAGCAGCCATTTAGCACAGGGAGCAGATTTGTAGGGGACAGAGTTTTGGCACACAGGACACCTCACCATCAGTCATCTGGAAAACTATTGCCAGCCGATAATAGACTTTATCCCAGTTGGGGTTTTGTTGGTTTTTGGGGGTGTGGTTCATGGGTTTTTTGTTTGTTTTTGGTTGGTTGGTTTGGATGTTTTTTTTTCCTTTTTTTTATTAGATGTGTATAACTTATGCCACAGGGTCTTCTTAGGGGTGTTTAAAATGTAAATTTTTTATATATGGAGAAACTTATGTGTACACCAATCCCTGTTTGAATTTGCATGGGTTTCATAACCAACATTTCTGTAATTTGATGATTCTTTGAGTGCAAGAGATGATAGATTTGCTAGGACATATGTGAAAGTTTGAACTTGTTCCTTGCTTACTAGGTACTTCTAATTAAGAAATAAATTCAGGAGTGAGAATTTTAGAGGAATGAGCATTCATTTTATTTGAGAAAAATGAGCAAGTTCATTTTGTTAAGCTTTACAGTCGATTGTGTCATTTGTGACACCACATAGTGATTTCAATGGGCATGCAGGTGTCTAAGATGGATTCATATTTTTAAACGCTGCTGATTTGGATTGTCTGCAACTCTTTCTCTATGGAGACAGAAATATAAATGGCTTAAACAAAGAAATTCTCAAGGAAAGAATTTGTTTATATCAGTTTTGCTTTAGGAAGCAGTTTCATGTTGTGACTTAACATGTTGAATTCAGTGAAGTTTTGAAAGCTTTTTAGACGATAATTACGAAACCATGTTTGGATAATTAATTTCTGTATTACATTTTGACAGGATTCATGAGACTACACAGCATATTTGGTGCACTAGAAGTTGCTTTTCTCTCTAGAAACATTCATAAGCCAGCTTGACTGGGACAGGTTAGTGTAAACCTTGTCTTTCAGTAGTGAGCTTGAAAGATATTTGATTTTATGTGTCCTAAAGCATAGACAGCATGATACCCTTGAGTGTTTCATACTATTGTGAGGAATGTAAATGTTACATTAATTCCAGCATATATTATTCTTGTCTACTGATACCACTTTTTCTCCACCTCTTGTCTATGTATTCTTATTCTTTTCTTGTTAGTATAGGAAACTAACACTAAGAAGAAGCATAATCTGTGCTTAGGAAAGCATTAGAAGAATGAGCTACAGTAGCAAGAAAGCTCAGGAGCAGAAAATGACTTCACTGTATTAACATTAAAATTAATTTAAAAAAGATTGAGTAAACACTTTTTTCATCAATTAACTGAATTATGATTATGAAATCAGGATCATATTTCCTCTTGGATAACTTAGTGAAGAGGGAGGATTCTTATCACTTGAATCTGGAACTCAATGTTCTCTGTGCTGGAATCAAATACTTCAGCCACTTTGTGCTGAAGATATACTTTAGCCAGTGAAGAAGTACCTGCTCAGCTAGAGCAATACAGATCTTTATATATTTTTGATCTCAGCAAAATCTGGAGAGAGATATATTATTAAGTGCAAATCCCATTGGGTCTCGACCCTGACCTGAACATAAATGTTTTGCTAGTATATAACACCACCACTTCCTCATGGTACAACTAGGATTAATTAAATGGGTCATTCATATTCCTTAAGAGGGGACAATCAACCTCTTATGCAGGGCACACTGTGAACCTTTACTCACTCTGATGTACTCTGACGAGTACTTTCTAACATTATTGACTTCTGTGAATAATTGCAGAGGTAAAGGTTTTTGGGTCCAGCATTCAAGATGTGTTAATTGCCTTTAGTTTCACTTCTGCCAACTGGAACTGAGATCCTAAATATTGTAGAGAGGGTGTTTTATGATTGGACTTTACTCTTTTGTAGTTTCTATAACTGGTCCTTTTAAGGAGAAGCATATATTTCTTCAATTTTATTACAAAATATCCTTGTCAGGCAGTTATAACATATATGCAGAAAAAAAGGACCAATTTTATGAAGGACAATAATTTATTTATATACTTGGAGCAATACTTACAATTAGTATAAGTAACTATACCGTAACTATAGTCAGTATATAACTAACTATAGTCAGAATTACAGAATAACAGGTAAATTCACAAATCTTTGACAGCTTTTACATGAAAATCTTTCTCCATAGGTTTATAAGCAACATGGTGTGGAAATCATTACTTTAGCTTCCTTTAGGCTTTTTTGATAAATGTAAAAAGATTTTAAATTTCCATCTTTATGACCTAAATTCAGAAACTGTTTATGAAAACAGCTTCCAAGATTTTTACTTTAGCTTCCTCTGTGAAGCTTCAAATGAACTACTTTTTTATTGGAGAACATCTCTGACACTGTTGCCTAAAGTTTTTGGTTTTCCCAGACATTAATTAACTAAAATGTCTAGACTTTTACACTTGGTAATATAAGCAATTATTTCTGGTGTTTCGGAGGGATATTTCTAAGGATATGTTCCATAATGAAGGTGCCATACCTATTTTTTTCAGGGCTATGTTTCCATGGTATTATGCATTTTGGTACAAATAGATATTTCTGAATGTATTTCCTCAGCATACTAATGGTAATTGGTTCAAAGGTGTCTTGGGTATATGTTCCCTTACCAGAGACTTTTGGTAGAGAACTTTATAGAAGAAACTTTCTGAAATTGAGGTGACTGTGGTAAATAAATAATGGGAGCATTCTGCTCAAGTCTCAAGAGGATTTAATAACTGATTAACTGACAACAGCAAATTTCCTTAGAATCTAGTGACTAGGTGGCATCTGGCTGACAAATGCAGGTATTAAGAAATTCTCCACAGATTACCTGTGGAAAAGACTTGTAACCTTGATGCATAACAAGACAATTTAGCAGAGACTGGAAAAAGATTAAAAATAATTTTAAATATCCAACCTGAACCTCCCTTTGTAAAAATTGAGGCCATTTCCCCTTGTTCTTCTGCTAGTTGCCTGCGGGAAGAAACTGACCCCCACCTTGCCAAACCCTCCAGTCAGTGAGGTTTAGAGAGCAAGAATGTCTCTCCTGAGCCTTCATTTTTCTGGAATATACCACCCCACTAGTTTCTCTTTAGACGAGTTCCAGACTCGAATTCATGGGGGCTGGCTACCATACCCAAGTGCTGAGGGTCTGTGCCATGGTGCTACAGAGGCCTGTTGTGATGTACTGAGGGCAGTCCAGCAGGGTGGACAGAGGACCAGGGCACCCATCCTGGCTTTGGGGCTGGTCCTGGTGGTGCCAAGGTCCCCAGATCCCCAGCCACCTCACAAGGCTGTGTGAATGAGGTGGGAAAGCATCAGGTCTCAGAGCATGGTGGGGTAGGAAGGAGAAGATGGCAGGACCTGAGGTAGTGGCATAATGGCCAGGGCAGGGTAATGGGCAACTGTCCTACCTAGAGTTTCAAAAATGCAGTAATTTCTAACTTGTGCATTTGTAAAAATAAATTTCTACACATTTTAATGTCTGTGTGCGGGTGTTATACACAAACTGGTGTCTCCACACCAGACTTTCACAAATAAAATTTAGATCTTATTTCCTATATGGTATTAAGTGGGACTTCATATTTCAACCAAATCCTTTGTTTCAAACAGAAAGTCTGAAAAATTTAGAGAATTGTGATGGCTGAAGTAATCTATCATGATTGAGTCAGTTCTTTTATATTGAAAGAATGAGTGCAGATTGGTTACTTGTTCTTGGTCCTCAGAAAAACAGATATTGACCATGTTTTTCTGCCATTTAATTTGATCAGGATGGTAGAGAAAATTTAATAGAATTACAATTACACATGTAGAGAATGGTTAAACCATAAAAATATGATGCTGTCCTCTCAAATCACTTCAGTATACTCTTTAGATCCACTTATCCAGAAGTCTTCAGTGCTTGATTTTCAATACAATAGTTTCCCTTGCAACAGTTGTAGGTAAAAAGTCAATCTTTACTGATGTTCTGCTTTGCCATATATAGGATATTATGTTGAACATAAAAGGAAGTGTGACAGTATCTCTGTACATACACTGATGTGTAGCTACTGTAAAGATTGAGGTTCTAGAGCTGTCCATTGCCCTTGTTCTTGAAAGATAAATTGTTACATAAATTAAATTGCAGCATGCATCTCAGACCAATGTTATCTCACCTTACTCTATGTGTTGGTAGCATTCCACTTTGTGCTTTGCCAAGAGCTACATTAGCCATGTAGCCTTCAGCTATACTCTCAGATATGTCAGATGCTTTCTATGTGCAATACAACTGTATCTAAAATTATATTTACAAATGTATGTTGCGCAGCCTGGTTCACAAGTACAGACATACTCCAGTAGTTATCATTTGCTCTCCACTTTCCTCCTTTTCCTCCAAATCTAATGGATCCTGTTTGCTGTTAATAAGTAAAGTGATGGAATTACTACATTGAAAGAAAAAAATATGTTCTCAGAATACTGAATGCATTGTTGTCATGCCACCATAAAGCTTATTTCTCATATCTATTATTTTGTTTTATGAGAGAAGGGTCAATTTTAAAGACTCCCTGAAGAAAAGTAAATAAATATTACTAGAGAACTGGTACTTAATCCTTGTGAAAGTACAGTGCTATCTCCTCCTTTTGCAGTTACTTAGACGATAGTAATATTTTGAGCTCTTCTCATTTTAGCTTGAATAAATGAGTAGCCTTAGAGGAATCAGTAAGTGAAAATCCTTCTTTGAAGACTAAACTATACTATCATGAAATATACATGTTCAGCCAAATAATTTAAAATAAATACATAAATAAATAAATAACCATTGTAATAACAATAACAATAATAATATTAATAAATAAAGAAGTAGAAATATTTTGCATTCCCTTATCACTAAGTTCTTCAATCCTTCTCTTAATTTCTCTGGATTCTGTATGCAGAATTCCCTTAGGCAAAGGAAGATATAATATCATTTATTTTCTCAAGGGAAACATAAAGTTTGACATCCTTTATCTCCTTAAGAACTCACACTATTATGCTTCAGTGTTACACAGAAACAGTGGGTTTATGTAGTACAGATAATGAGAACATTTTATGATATGTGACCCTTTGATGTGTGTTCATAATATTCTCTACATGAAAGAAAATTTTAGCCTTTTCTCTCTTCCAGAGAGTTTGCATCTGGATAGGTATTATGGCATGGCCCATCATCCAGTACCTCAGGAAAATTGTTGTGGGGTAAATGCACAGAAATGTTGTGATGCTTGACTGCAATGTGCTTTTCTGCAAAAAGTACCTGCAGGGTGCCTTGAAGGAGGTATTTCTCTGAAAAGGGTATTCATAAAAAATCTGCAACCTGAAGACAAATCCATAAATGCTGGTCAATGGGGAGTGAAAGGAGGAATTTACTGAGGACAGTATATTCCAGTAGGTGGGATGGTATAAAATTCGTGTTTTTCTATGTACTTCTGGGACTAAGCTACTTAATGTTATAGTTAGGGATTAGAGAATTGAATCTCTTGCAGAGATGTGTGGTGGGATATGAATATCTTAATGGCAACCTGCAACTTTGCCATCAAGATATGCATTCAGAGAAGCAGGAGTCCCCTTCAAGTTTTGCTCCATGAATAATGTCTACATGATCTTACAGTGAGCTGTAGATTAAAACTACAGGAGATCTTGGCTTGCCAAAGTGTTATCCTACTCACTTTCTAATATGCAGAAAAACGCTGGAGCTATTTAAGTTTGCTATTGAAAAATGCAAGACAGTTTCATAAGAAGTGTGTAAGTATTTTCTATTTATGAATGCAGAAGAAAACACAAGAATTAGTGTAAAGTGCTTTCTAGGTTGTAAGAAAAGGTACAGAAGCTGGAATGGCAGGTGTAATCAGTGAATATAAAAGAATCCTAATGTTGTAGAGATGCCCGAGAGGAATCTTTGCTCTAGAGGGAATGTCCTGGCAGAGAGATACAATGAATCACCACATAAAATGATACAGGGGTGGAAAATGATGTAAGGCAGCAAAATGTTAAAACAAAGAAGTAGGAAAAGAATCAAAAAATAAATATACAGTGATTTAACCTTGAAATCCTCAATTCCACAAATTCACAAACTATTTTGTTCTATAAAGAAAATGGTGAAATAAATTTAAAAAGTGCACAGTGGACTCAGGAGAACAACTGACCATAAGCTGAATCTTTAAAGGAAGGAAGTGAAGCAATGAGGGAACTAAGTAACTATAGTGATTTAATTGCACCTAGATGTCTGAGTCTTAGATTAAAGAAATAGAACAATATACTGCCCTTTGCATATGAGGAAAATGATATCACAGTAGTACTGCTGGATATCTGAAAGAAAATACTTACAATATGAATGAAGAATTCACACAAAAATCCCTGATATGATTAAAAACCGTATCTGGACCAAAAAAGGCCTTTTGTGATGGAGGCAATACAAGTGAAAAGAAACCATGGATGTAGCATCTAATGCACAATGTAAATGACTAGATAGATAATTTGATAAACAGGCAATGGTCTTAGAGAGTTTAAGACACTAAAACACATGAAAGTAGAAGTATACTAAAGAAAACTAACAGTAGTATTAAATAATATTAATTATGATTCTAATGTTGAAAAAATAGCTCTGATTCAGGTACAAAGCTCCTATATACAGTTTTGGGGTTTTTTTTTGTGATAGCAAGTTCTATGCATGAAAAAGATAATTAATAAAAATCAGGAACTTGAAGAAATGCCAGAAATAAAATATCAGTGAGATGTAGAATAAAAAAAGAGAGTGTTGCTCAAGTTCCAAGGGTGAGGATAAATATTCTTTCTCCTTTATCACTTAGACCTGGGTATTTGTTAGTTGCTATCAGGAATACTGGACAAATTAAAGAAGTATTCAACAATAGTTAACGTAATAAAACAGAAACTGAGACCATAAGAGAGAGTACATGTTTTTTTAAAGGGAAAATGCTCAATTTCTTTCATATAAATTGAGTAAACAGTTACACTGTAAAAAGATGTTTGGAACTATTGATAAAACCAAAATCAACTGGACAGTAGAGGTTGACACTTATGGAAAAAAGACCTCAGGCCAAAAATTGCTTTTTTGTTGTCCTGTAAAAGCACATTCAGAGTTGCCGAATTGTAAATAATATTTCTTTCCTCTTTTGTTTGCATTATGCAAGAAATCTTTGGTACTGTTGACAAAGTAATAACAACATGAGGCACAATGTGGGTTCTCACTAAAAAGCAATGTGGGTTCTCTAGCAAAGCAACAGGAACTAATAAAAAGCACACAAGAGGACGTCTTCAAACAGACAGTAATAAGATATGCAGCTCAGGTTTTTATCCACAGTTATGACCTTTGATCCCAAGCTAGATTCATAACACAGCTTGCTTTTCTACTTGAAAGATATCATAAAGATTTTTGGGTCACTCAAAAATCACAGTGATGGGGACAAGGGTGGTTAGTGTATATGTGTGTGAGTTTGGCTTCAGTCTCATTTCAATTAACTTGTTTTTTTATTTCAAATAAAACCTAGAAAATTAACAGTACAGAAACAGAAAATTAATCCAGGGATATCTTGGGTACCCCAGTAGCTGTCTGATTCTCTGGGAAAGCAGGAGAAACAGTTTCAGCCCACTGCTCCAAAAAGGGTCAGTCCAAAAGATTTGAAACAACCTCATCTCTCACCCGTGTGAGTGCTCAGCTATAGAACAGCTTTCTTTGTTGGAGCACAGTTAAAAAGAGCTGGAGAAAGCACAGCTCTGCAGCTATGGGGTCATACAGGCAAGTGAGCCGACAACTGCATTTGATTTCAGAGCCAAAATCCCTTTGATGACTCTGATCTTCTCTTCACAAGTGTTTTCCTCTTTTTCTCATCTCTGTGGTCTGCTGGCTGATGCTGTAGCAGCATCACTGACCTAACCTTTCAGCTGCTGCAGGACAGATAGCTGTTCTGCTGGCCATTGCTGAGCACTCAGCCAGACTGAGCCATATGTCTCCTGATGGGCTAAAGCAGCACTTCAGTGGATAGGTTCCTCCTAGTTCTCTTATCCCTGTCAGTTTGCTGGGTGTTATGTCTCCCTATGGAATTTATGATGTTGGTTATCAATATAGGTGAATAAACATGCAATTTTACTCTTCTCCATTTAACCCTAAAAGAAGCTGACAATCTTTAAAATTAGACAAGTGTCTTGCAGAAGGTTAATTTTGAAATGTCATGGCAATACAGGAAGATTTTTTATGATTGAGTGCTTATTATGCAGAAAGCTTCATAGGAAGTGGTATAGGCAGCAAACAAAACAGGATGAGAGAAACTGGATTGGTGTGTAGAAAAACTAATGATTTGCCCTCTCTTCATACACTAATGGAAAAAAAAAAATTAGTTTCAAGACTTTGTCCAAAAGGATTTACTCTAGTTTACAGCATGAAAATATATACCTCAGATTGGTCCTGGGAGTAGCTATGAAGTTGCAACTTATCCTTTCAAAAATTTGGCAGCATTTGTTCATCACTAGTGTATTGGTACTTGAGTTGAAAGTGCTCCAATAGTGCCTTTACATATCTTTCCAGCTCAGAATTGTTTCTGTATTCTTGAACATGTTGTCCAGTGCAAAATAAATGATCTTGTAATAGGGATTTTGACTATTCCTTTGAAGGGATGCCTTCTGTTTAATAGTCTGGACATTATGATATTTTTTATGGTATTTAGCCCAGATTTTCTATATTCAGTTTCATTTGAAAGTCTAGGATAACTCAGAGGCACTAACATTTACATCACCCTTGGAAATCCTACAGTTTTAGAAATCCCCAAAATTAACATCCAGTAAATACGAAGAGAGGCAGAGGAAGAGAAAGAAACATATTTGTGATTATCAGTTATCTACAGTCTCAGAAAATTAATGATGACAGACTCCTTACATACACTGATGTGAAGAAGCAGTAGTTCCTTTTTCTGGCCATATTTTGGCTGCAACCCTCTGGATCAGCAAATATGATCTGAGGTTGCAAATTCTACTTAATACCTTTACAGAAAAGCATAGGGCATAAGGCAGGAAATAAAATGTAATAGTGTAGGGATTAAAAGATCTAAGGATGAGAATACATTTATTTCACAAGAGTATTAATATTCTGGAGCATAGTGAGAGATCTATACATTTAGAATAAAATCCTGATCTAAGGAAAAGCAATAGCATACTTTAAGGTAGGTTATTGAAGACTCTTTTTTCCTTAAGATAGCCCTTTTAATCTGTTTTCTTTTTCTTCAGTGGTGCTAGGATTTTCAGACATGAAGTCAAGAGGCTGGAAGGATCTTGTCATGCTGTCAGACCTCAATAAATAAGTGTCAAAATATGAGTGTAATTGTACTTAAATGGTGGCAAATTTTTAAAAGTGCTTAAATATTTTTCTCAGTGGTTTTAGTGATAGAAATAGTATGAAAATTTGTCTATATAAAGATAGTTTATGAAATACATGTTATATAATAGAACTTTTTAATCTGCATTCCCTTATTGGATGATAAGTCATACTCAAGATAGGCAAGTCATATCCTATATTTGGGCTTATGATTCTATGAACAGACCTGAGAAATATACTTTAAATTGGTACGTGATCCCATTCTAGTTTGAATTTTTTCTTGACAGACGACTTTTTCCCACGGTGTTTCACAGTAATATTACATTTGTTCATTTCATGCCAAGTGCTCCTGATAGAAGCAAGCAGTGAAGTTCAGATCCTCTTGGGGATATTTCTGGAAGAATTGAACTGTGGCTCTTCCTTCAACTATGATGCAATTTTTATTTCAGGGAAATTAAAATTCCCCTACCTTCTTCTACATGTGCTCACCAGTACTCAGTATTCAGTCACAGAAGAACGTTAATAGAAAGGGTACCAAATAGGTACCTAAGGCACTAATCTTAAGTATATTTGCAATTTTGTAGTGCAGTTAGATGCTAGTAGAATGGAGCCTGGCTGTGGCTTACAGGAAAGCACTGTTCCAAAGCAGTCAGCATGCATTTTTCCTCACATAGCTCTGACAATAAAAATCAGACCAGATTTCTGTACTCTCAACATTGGGAGACTTGGGACAAACTTTGTGTAAGGACTGGCAGTCATGTTTAGGTGTTTGGTCACTCAGACAAGTGGAAAATGCTCAAACACTCTTTCTAAATTTCCCGGTTGAAGTGCCGTGTGTTCCAGTGCATCATGTCAAGTCATTTTGTAGCACATTGTCTAACAGAATGTGACTGATGCTATGCCTCAGAAACAGAAGTAACTGACAGTGCCTAATCTAATTCATGAAAACATGACCTTCAGAAGATGTACTTCGAGATAAATGACATGTAATATTTTCATATACCCTTTCCTTTAATTTCCATTGACCTGACTGTAGATTTTTCTTAGGGGCTTGTCCCTCATGACAATGTATTTGGTGTCACGCCTTTTCAGAAATATCTTCTAATATCCACGGTCTTTGAACCAGGATTTTAATATTTTTCCATCTTGCAGTCACTCAAACAGTTTATCTTGAATATTTTAGAAATTTGGAAGTGGAATTCTTAATTTTTTTCTCTTGAATTATAAAAGTTTAGATGTGATAAACTAGGCTCATATAACCATTAAGATATGAAAGTGTACTCTGCATACAGTTTTCTTTCATGTATACTTATAAGTTGTTATATCTTTAAAGAGTTCTCTAAAAATCTCAATGACTGTGGTAAATCAATTCATAAGCTGTAAAAGCTTTCTAATTTGGTTTCAAGGGGAAACTAAATGAAAAGAGTCTTGGTTAATATATTTGATTCAACTGTATTATCCTTATCTATTATCCTCTCAATATTTTGTAATCTCGAAAATATAAGGTAAATTATGTGCTGTCACTTAACATAAAATTATCCATAGGTATTGTTATTCATAAAATGAGATAATAAGCACACAAACACTTCATTCATTCTGTGTCCTTTAGTTTAGCCTTTGATAGAAGCTGATCACTGCAACTTATAGGTCACAAGTTATTTATTCAGGATTTTATAACTATGAACAATAATATTCAAAATTATAAAAAAAATTTCCCTTAAACAATGACAAAACATATTAATTTATATTTTGGACTTTAATATAAGCTTTTAAATGTGAACATCAGATAGTATCAAGAAACTGATAGCATTCTATGGTAACAGCATGTTATTTTGACAGTTGCAGTGAAATACCATGTTCAAGCACAAAGAGGGCTGTAGTGGCTTTGTTGATCTTCCTAGGAGAGAATTATTTTGCTGCGTTGCTATAATCTGGTATTGTACATTAGTTAGAACCAAGTCTTATGAAACATCACCCTGAAGGTCAAAAATAATTCTGTTATGAATTTAAAGCAAGTGTTTGAAGGGAGGAAAAGAGGTTTGCAAACATACAGCTCTGTCTCCTGCAAATCGCATGGGGATTCTCAACTGCTGACTCCTTATCTTAACATGTAACATAATAACCAATTACTGTCAATGTGACCAGACCCATCAGGCTCCTATTGCATTAACCTTATGAACTGGTTCAAGAGAAATGTAATCAATCCATTGCTAAATTAATTACTAATTTTAAAGTTATCATTAAATAATATGATTCAAAAATTGGCATAAATCATGTGGTTAAGTATTGAATTAGGTTTCAAGAAAGGCGAAAGAGTAGCAAGTCCTATTCAATGGATTTCATTATATTCATTTGCTCAGAGCACTGAGAGGTCATAATTTTAACCTTGTATGGGTCCAAACCATATGAAAATTATTCATGTCACCGAAGGCCAGCAATAATTCCTTTAATTCCATGGCATATTAATGACCAACAACGAATGGGCCCCATAAGTATTCCATTTATTGTCTTAAATATGAAAATGTTTTAAAGATTAGAGGGGAAATTGTTTGAATTAATTAACTGAACTGATGCTCAAGGGAACTGGTACAAGATTTTCAGACAAAGGCTGAGAATTTACAATAATGACATTTCTTTCATGGTTATAAAATATAGTACCAGAGGGACTTTGAGGCACTCTTAACATTTTAGCTGATGTCTGTTGAGGGTTTGAGATTCCTCTGAAAGCATCAATTATGGCATGAAAGGCATCACATTAAAATAGCCGTGAGGCCCACAGATTTCACCACTGAAATGGGATCGGATAACTGACATAATGAAAATTCAGAATGTAGATGGAAACTTTTAAAGTAATAGGATCATTTCTAAAAAATGTTTTTTTCAGGAAAGGTAATGTGCAAAAGACAAGAAACACTACTAGCTTTAAAAGGAAAGCTTCAGAATTTGTTCTTAAGTTACTCTTTAGTGAATGTACTCTCCCAAAAGCAATGGGAAAAGAGTATTAATCTGTGTCAGGGGTAGCTGAGACAACCACCATCCAAGCTTGTGACAGGTCTGTGTGAACATACAGCCCTGGATTGCTGCCTGCTAGCTTTTCTTGGTTGTTCATGGATCAGAGATCACCAAATATCCTGAACTGTGTCCTGGTTCTATGATGTGAACAAACAAAAATTTACACCAACTTGATTTCAATATTGGCTATCCTGCATGGTGTGGTCTGTCAACTGGTATTTCCCAAAGATAAGGCCTTCAACACTCATGCAGTCATACATGTAGCAGCATGATACTTTTAAAAATGGAGTTTGCTGTGATAGTTTAGAAAAATATAAAGAATCTTGATGACTGCACAAAAGGCCCTCTTCTGCTCTTCATACATTTTCTTTTACTCTTTTACATATATTTTCTTTTTACTTTTCCTGTATTCCACATAGGGATTTCTTATGCTCTCACTTTGATCCATCCCACTATTAACAAGGACATTCCCTCTTGTAAGACAGGCCTGGCCAATGTGGCCAGCAGTGTCTCACTAGTATTTATTGGCACTAGCTCCTGAAGCTGGGCCATGCTTTGTTTCTACCACTCTCAGGTCTGCTGAAAGTCCAGTCTCTTCTGAATTTAAAGGAAAGACAGCTAAAACCCAAAAAAACCCTTTAAAATAAATTTATCTTCTCTGTGCTAACAGAACAGCTGAGAAAGCATGGGACAACAGCATACAATTTCTACTGCAGAGTTCAATGCATTGCAAATGGATTTTTCATGACTGGGTTTCTGATGACTAGTATAACCCAGGGAGCTATGTAGTTTAGTCTAATTTACACTGAAAAATGAATAACACTAAGAAATAGGCACATAATAAAAATAAATGGAAATACCTCATCACTGTAAATACCATAAATTCTCCAATATGATGTGGAAACAGAGAAGCATCCCAAATTTGAGTCATACCATAGAGTATCTAATTTATAGAAAAGGCATTCTGTAGACCTCTACTCTGGTTAACCTACAGATTTTAAATTTTCACATGTTTTTTCTTTCTCTGTATTCCAGAAAACTGAAATATAAATTATTCAGTTTAGTGTTGCTTGCATATTCAAAGCCATGGACTGTGAATAGTTATGAATATCAGAGCTGTATGCACTCACAGACTAAATGGCGAGGAATACAGCTGATCATGTATGCACAGTGCTTTGCCATCATGAGTTTTAACTGGGAATATGTTTTGATCAGGTTATTAAATCTATTTGCTATATCAAAACACTTTGTTGCAAGAGACAGGAAGAGAAAATCCAGAACTAAGCAGAAGAGAGCGTCATCTGTAACAATTAACCTTTTCATAGTAAATAGTAGAGTCAACCAGTAATGCAGTTAAAGAAATAATTTTAAAGAAATAATGAATATAATATTATTCTTACACTAATATATCATATGAACATTAAACATTTATAAACATTAAATACTTTTGTGCATTAACAATTTAATTATTCTCGTACTTCAGTCTTTATGAAAAATTGCTGATAAATATCCATAGCAATGAGTGATGCACATTGTTACCTACTGGTTACCCATCCTCCAATAAAATACTGAGAAAGGAGCTCTTTTTACTCCATGAACTTTTTATTTTCATCAAGATTGCTTTGATCTCATTTTTCAGTCCCATGGTCCTTGAAGCTTCGAATATCTATGCAGGAAATCTTGAAATTCCCTATGATTATCACTCAGATATTACCCCTGAAATTCAGCATTCATTTGATTTCACAATATCTTTTTGCCAATTTAATTAAAGCATATTCATGTAAGAGTCAGGTTTGATATAAAAATAAACTATTAGACTTGAGTTTGGAATTTTTTGCAAAAAGATTTTTTCAGATTTTGTTTTTTATCTAATTTTATTTTTCTATAAACTTGTCTTTTTACTGTTAGCTAGGACAGTGAGATTTTGAATTTCTTTTGGAGGATAAAAATATTATCATTTCACTTCAGCTACAGTGAACCTTTAGAATTTTATTCAGCTTGCATTGAAACAAAAGTAAATATTTAACAGACTATAGTAAAAAATATCCTCAGCAGAATGTATCTCAGGTTTCATAGGAAGTAGTATTTTCAAAAATTTATATGATAGAATTTGCAATTGGAAAGATCCCATTGCTATCAAACATTAACAGATTTTTAAGACTGTGGTCTTGACCTTGGCTGGATGCCAGGTGTCCGCCAAGCCGTTCTATCACTTCCTCGGCAGGATGCAGGGTGCTGTGAGGGAAAATTAGATGGAAAAAAACCCTTGCAGATCTAGATAAAGGCAGCTTACGAAAGAAAAACTGAGGGTCGTGTGAGTACAAGCAAAGGGGGAAAAAAATTTATTCTGTATTTCCCATCAGCAAGTGATGTCCGGCCGCTTGCTGGGAAGCTGCTCCAGAAGGTAAATGTTGTAAATAATGAATGCACCCTCCTTTCCCCCTCCTTTCTCTTACCTTTTATATCTGAGCAGACTTCACGTGGTATGGAGTATCCCTCTGGCCATTTTGGGCCAGTGATCCTGGCTATGTGCCCTCCCAGGACTTTGACCACGCCCCTGGTACTGGTGATGGGGAATGCTGGAGAGACAGGGCTGGTGCTGAGCCGGTGTGCTCAGCTGTGGCCAGAGCACTGGTGTGTTATCAGCACCTTTCCAGCCGCCCATGCAGAGCACCACGAGGGCTGCTGTGGGGAAAGCTGTCTAGGGCAGAGCAGGGCAAACAGCAGCTTGTATTACAGCACTATGAAAAAGCTGTGAGCAGGGTAAATTTTAACTTATTCTGAAGTAAGAGCATGTGCCCTACTCTGCCTCCTTAAAGAGTCAAATACTGTTCTCCTGTTACACCAGCATGAATCTGGAACATCACAGGTAAATACGGCAGGGCTGTTTTTGTACACACGATGTAGGGCAAAATAGGTTTTCATATAGGCTACTGTAGACTTGTTGATAAAATACGAAAAAGCAGTTTTCAAATTTCTCATTTTTAATCTGTCTTCAAGACTCTTGTAACTGTGCAGTACCACAGTAGCACAGTTTAGACTGAAAATATGTTTTGACTGTTGGTAGGGTTGATTGCATGCATTTAAATTTCCAAGATACTGCTGTAATGCCTGTAAGCAAGCTATTAATGCAGTGACTCATGTTTTGATCCAGTTATGTTCATCCAGTTTGGGCATATGTGACATGCATCGTACTTTAGCACTGAGAAAAAAAGAAAACCAAAAAAATTAAAAAATTCTATGACTCTGAAATCTTCTACATAAAACACATACACACCCTGTACAGGAAAACGAAGACCTGGAAATGTATGTAAAAGAGGTGGCAATTAAAAGCCCCAAAAATCCCATAAAAATGAAACCAACTGACCAACCAAAAGAAAACTCAAAATCCCAAACTCGAATGACTATATATTTCTTACCTGGCCACTGAAGGAGTTAAGTTTCTTGTTATCTGTACCAAATACCAATAGACAGGGATTCATAACTGAAAGTTAGACCCGGGAATGTCATCCAAGCACCTGTGTGGCAGCTTGATCCCAACCTACTAAAATGTACTTTATAAGAGGTCATGAAACACTTGATCATATGTCTCAGACAAGCTTTCTTATCTTTCCAATGTTAGGTTTCTAATATTAATGTTCCTTGAATTATTCAAGTCTTTAATAGGCATATGTGAGATTCTGTCTGCAGAGTTTTCTGTTCTCTAACATAGGACGATATCCCTATGCACATAAACAGTAGAAGTACCATGAGTCTCCTGAGCTTCAAAATTTGAACTGTTGTGCAAAATGTATCATTTTTACAGGTAACTATGTTAACGTGCTTAATCCTCAGAATAAAAATGGTTACTTACAGCTTTTAGAGTACTTAAATAAATCTTGCCAGTGACAGACATATTTTGGTTTTTTTTTTTTTATAATTCTATAGTTTTTCTGGTTTATCTCCTTGCTTTACTTTTTGTTTCAGCACTTCGCTTGCTTCAAGACAGACAAATTTTATGGAAAGAGAATAAATGTATTCCATACTCTTTTTTTTCTACTTCCTACATAAAATAGACCCATAAAAAGTGATCTAAATAGCAAGAATGAAGGGCTTACAGTTTTTTTCCATGCACCTAACCAGGTACAAAATATCTTACAACACTCTGTATAAAGCCACTTTCAATTTATCTATGTTTTCACCATTTCCTTTCTTGAGAACAAACAAACAAACAAAACTACACTGATTACAGAATCTTTGGTATAAATTTTGGTAAAAATCTTTGAATACAGACTTAACCCATCTACTGAGATACAGTTTTGTCATAAAAGTGAAAATATATGAAAGATTGAACTGAATTAAAATTTTTTTTCAATATGGTCTTCATCCCCTACCTGTACAGAATGAAATAGTCCATTTAAAAAGTGTCAATATCTGAACGAAAATTTTGGACAGAGCAATAGTTTTTTTTTCCAAATGAAGCAAAACTTAAGCTTCATGAGCAGAAAAAAAATGTTTCTGTCAGCAAATTTCCATATGTATTTGTGAATATACATATGTACATATATGTAGTCAGTGAAAATTCCTTATACTCTCTTCAGTTTCTATATGCCTTGATATATTTCAACTGTTTCCAAACAGGCAAGACTGCTCTGGGAAAAAAATTAGAAAACTTCTTATCACTGTTATTTCTTCCATGTGATACCAATACCCATTTCAGGAACTCAAGGTATAAAGGCTCTGGAACCACATTTGTGTAGGATCTACATTACCATTGAAATGCACCATATAATGTTGCTTATAGTGGAAAGAAAAAGAAGAAAGAGAATAATTTGCAGATGTTCCTCTTCACAGCATTACTTGCAGACTCGAGAGATGAAGGTAAATCATGTTGTTCTGCTGAATCTGAAAAATAAGGTGAAAGTATTATTCAAATTTTTACATAACCACTTTCAGTGTACAACCACAGTTTTATCTAAATGGTAATCCACGAGAGATGTGAAAATACTGTGCTGGGTCTTGAAGGTGCTAACTATTTGTTCTGGATTTACCTAATATAAAATATTCAAATAAATTAACTTGACAGTAATGCATGCAGGGTAGTTATGGTAGTTAGGCCATTAAAGTACTTCACTGGAAATTTAACATCAGAATTTTTTACTTGTAAACCAGTATATACTGAGAAACTGCTCAATATTGAATATACTGGTTTTCTTTTGTAATAAGTTAGATTGCATACTGCGTATCATCTTTGAAGTTAAAGGCATGTAATTAAAAGTGATGGAAATACCTGTTCTCCATTTAATACACCTAGTTTTTTAAAATGCAATTAATAGAAGACCATGTTAAAGATCATTTTTAGTGTGTCTTCTGTGTAGATTTTCAATGCTCTTCTTTCCTTAAATAATCATCTATTAAGATTTATGGGTTACAGCAGAAATTGCGCAGACCCACTTTGAGAATTGTTAGTCTGTTTTTTAATCCTGTATCTTTCCAATAGACAGGAATAGTACTGGGTTTTTTCCAGGCTAATCCAATTACATCCTGGCAAATTTACAGAAGATAAAGGGTCAAGTTATTATTTAAATGCTTTGTAATTCTACTTTCAGGCAACAGTTTTAGTTCCTGTTACAGCAGTGAAGTTAAAATGATCCTTGCTGGAATGCAGCTTTGAATGTCACCTAAAAGCTGAAAACTGCTGTTAGGGTTTCACCTTCAGTTAATTTTTCATTTAAAGTGCAGCACTCACACAAGTCTACATTTCTTAGTAGACACCATTTGCTGAAAGTAAAAATAAGGAAATCAGACATCACTAATACTTGAAGATGGAATCTAATGGAAATCGAACCATCCCACAAAATCCATTTGGTGCTTATTTATAGAGTTGGCTATGAGTTTATTGACACTTAAGAAAATAGGGTTTTCTTACTGCCCTCAAATGGAAACTGAATGAGCATTTACCAGTCCAACCACATATCTCTAGTTGCAACTGTATTTTGAACATTCTAGATAAGGGCTCATAATTTATAAAAACACCTTGTGTCTCCAGAAACTCTGGTTGGTACTAGGGAAAAAGCAGGATTGGTGGACTTTTTCTCACTTGACTGATTTCGGCTTGACAACTGTGACTTGCTTGCCAGGATCTTGGGGCATTCACTGCTCACCAAGTTGAAGCTGGCATTTATTTTGTGAATCAATAAACAGCTGACCATCTGGCTAGTAGTCAAAAAAGACCACTCTCTTAATACTTGGAAAAAACAACTCTCATCCACTTAAACCAGGGTTGTTTTATTCTCTATTAATTCTGTGTGGATTTCAAGATCCTTCAATTAATGGAAAATGTACAAGGCTAGTACATATGAATAGTGAAATCCTGATTCAACCCATGTGATAGCATCTCTGTCACTGACTTGAGTGGACATGGGATTTCCCATGCAATTTCATAGGAAATATCTCTAACTTCTCTGGCTCAGAACAATCCTGTCTGGCTGCTGGAGCCCAGCCCACTGCCCTGTGAACTGGGAGCTTCTAACCAGGCTAAGGGATGTGGCTGCCACATTCTTGTTTATAGGTCCAAGCAGTAACAAACATGAGCATGAATCTCAGAGAAACACACGTGGTCGTAGGTGTGCTTACAGCTTTGAGAAGATGTAAAGGAAGCAGCATTTTTTACTGTAGAGGTAGGAACTGAAGCACTGAAAGATTTTGGTACTTGTCCTGCATATTTCACATCCCCAGGGCCTTCAGCAGCTGTCAAGGCATAGAAGATTTATCTGCTTGTTCCAGCAAAAAACCTCAGATCTTCAATAAGGTAGTCAAGTGACCTAACTATTCTATACCTCCCTCCTCTCACAAGATTATCTTGATTACTCCTTTGCACTTGTCACCTTTAGTGCACCACTTGTTCTCACCTTTATTTTCCATCTTACAAAATACTGCCATTATTCTTGTCTGTCAGACATTAGTCTAGTTACTAAGTTACAACTGTATGTCCCACTGTGATCTCCAAAACAAGCTTCACTTAGGAATAATATTATTTTTTAACATTATTTTGTTCTGCTGATGCTAGAGCTTTGCAGTGTTTAAGATATGAAATATTAACTACCTTTTAATCCTGAGAAGTCAGAGTTTAATGATACCACTTTAATAACCAATGTTCCTTTATTTCAGCATCTTTCTTTCAAATTTCTATTTCTAGGCAAGAAAAAAAGTGGAAATGTTCTCCCCAGGTTTTAAGCCAAATAAACCTACTTCCATTTTATTAATACAGGTCAATATATCTGACCTATTTATAATTGTCCGTCCTTGATAAGGCTTTTATATTCAAGATCTGTGGTACTGCCTACTTCTGCATCCTGCTCTGTCCTGCTCTAGATCTTCTTTTGGACCCCAGTTAGGGTTTTGTGCTCAGCATTAAAATGACTAAGCTCACTCACTCAGAATCCTTTTCTCTGTAAATAAATAGCGTTTGGTTTTTGTTTGGTTTTTTTTTCTCTTCGACAGTGCTCGAACGTCAAGGATTCACAACCAACGTGTTCCCCTTCCACAGCAGAGTCTTACGTTTTAGAATTATAGCTTCAATTCAGAGTTAGAGAGCTTCCTTGCTGTGGCAAGTTGGATGATTCAGGATGTCCAATGGAAAATTATAGCCATTCATCAACTAAGGCTAGGGAGCCATCCTATATTATAAAACCTTCCGTTTCTGGATGATTGTAAAGTACAGCAGACAGAAATACTCCATTGTACTCTTAAGGGACTTTTTGGGTCACAGGAAAGAAAAACAGGGATAATGATTTTTTTTCTTTCTTTCTTTCCTCCCTCTCTGTCCTCTTTTTCTCAACTCTTTCTTATTCTTTTCCTTTTTCTTTTTTTTTTCCTTTGAAACCACAATATTCCAGGTTACTTTGAACAGGAATGGGTTGAACATATTCCAGATTATAGTCCAGGCACTTATTGAGTGCCTCCTTTAATTTCCAAAGAATTTGACAGTTATTATGTATATAGGCTTCCAAATATGTAGGAAGAGTGGAAGCTGTGTTCTTGGTATTGATTGCTTTGGACAGAGATGGAAGAGGGAGTTGGCTTTAGGCTGTTTCCTAGTGAAAGGATGAAAAACACTGGAAATTGGTTTTTTTGACACAATTGTTTGGTTCACTGCAGGACAACAGGAGAGGTTTTATATCAATTGCAATAAAACATATGGTTCAGCAGTCATCCTACACAATGTGAGATTGTTGTTATCTTTGCTAACTCTTTATGTGTTTAATCTATTTCTTTGTACTTATGGGGAAGATTACCCAGAAAAATGGGAAAGCAGAGTTTCATGCATTGAGTCTAAGCAGCAGTTGCATTTAGCTTTTGTCAGTTTGTTTGCCACTATTTTCATGATTCTGCTAAAGCATTGTGTTTTTTGAAAAACTTTTTCAAGCAAATAGAATTCTGTGTGTAAAAATTTAAGGATTTATACTTTGCTGTGAAGAGGACCTCATGTCGTTACCCACGTGTTAAAGTAGAATTCTTAAACTAATTTTAAGTGCCAGTAGAGTGAGAGATACAGACTTGCATCTATTATGATACCTACTAGATGCTTCCACCTAGATCCTTAAATTGCTGCTTGCACATAATAGACCACATATTCTTTAGTGGCATAATTTTGAGCTAGAAGACATGTCCACAGTAGGGACATATAAGGATTAATATTTTGCTTTCTTTGTTTAATTCACTCTTTTTTTTTTTTTTTTTTTTACTCCA
>VZRX01004137.1:1842-47360 GCA_013398075.1 Notiomystis cincta | reverse complement strand
TTTTCTTTTTTTTTTTTATTCCCTTTTTTTTTTTTTTTTTTTTTTAATCCACTATATGCTAACCTTTAGGCTTGCAGGAGTGAAACAAATTGTCCCAGATGATTTTGTTCTACACTTCATGAATTAAGTAACTGAATAAGAGAGGAAGAGAGGAAGTGTATATGACTCTAGCTTTCAATGAATGTGGCTCTCTTTTGGCAGAAGACCCTTCTGGATTTAATGCCATCCTCATTGAACACTTCTGTAGTGATGTAAGAAGAGGCATTTCCTCCATCCACATCCTCTGCTCAGAGATTTTTAAAATACAGTAGCAAAGGCATTCAAAGAGAGGAAAATTGTAGTGCTGAATCCCTGAGGGATAAAGATTTTAATGAAAGGAAAAAAAATGAAGTAAATTCTGCCTTCAAAAAGCAAGAGTTAATGCAGAAAAAGGAAATTGCTAGGCACTTCCTCCCAAGAGCTGGGAGAAAATGATCTTAAAAAACTCCACAGAGATTAAAAATAACTTCCAATTTACTTCTCCTGTATGCCAATGACAAAGGTTATTGAATGTGTTATGTTAGGTGTATCTATTTGGAATTCTGGAAAGGAAAGGATAGAGTCTTTTCAATATTTTGATTTTTTAAAAAATTTTATTTTAATGTGATTTTTTTTTTATTTCTTCCAGATAGAGCTGTACCACCAATAGCTATGTCATCATATTCATTAAGTAAATGCACCACAGAGATGTTGTGATTATACTCAAACCGAGCTTGTGAATTAAGGAAATTCAGACTTAAAGTATGCCTATGAGAAATCTCAATATTGCCATGTAGAAAAGAACACTACTAAGGCACTGCACATGAGACACGAGAGACATCAATAATGTAATTATGATGAATGCATTGATTCTTAGAAAATTTAAAAAATTTGGGATTTGACTTTCCTGCAACCACACTTACTCCATTACATAAAGAAGTGTAACTTTTAACCAGTAAAAATCCACTTTTTTGCTACCATTGATGTCATTTTACTTAAAATTCAAAAGCTGTGCAAGATGTATCTGCTTGAATATTTGAAAAAATACTTACTTTCCCCTTTTCTCTTACTCTTCTTCCCCCCCTCCTTCTACTCCATGGTGGAACTATGTAAAGGAATAACATTACTATTTTAATTTCCCATTCACAGGGGTTTTTTTATCCCAAGTTTTGTTTGCTGTAAATAACTGTTCTTTGCTGATGTCACATAAAATTCCTTGAAGAAGAACCAGAACAAACCCCCCTAGACTGTCCTAAAACTTCCAGAGAGGATTTGAAATACAAATTTCAGGTGAAAATTCTCTTGCATACGTATTAAACTCACTTCTGTTACTATGTAATTATAAGATACATGTGTCTCCTCTTTAGGTAAAAGGAAAAGTTCCCATTTTCATTTGCAACTCTTAAATAAAGCCACTCAGTATATGTTTAAAGGTATTTTTCTCTCAAATGGTATTTAGATGTTTATATTGTGACAGCATATCTTTCCTCTAAAGCATGATGATTGTAAAACAAGTGAAAAAATGATCAAATCATCACTGAGATATTTGTAAGGTGAAATGAACTTCCTAGAAACCAGATTGTATAACTGATGCACACATGTCCTATTATTTTTTTGTTAATGGTAAGTAGTGAGATAATTTCTTCAGCTTTAATCAGGACATGGTTTAGCCACAAGCTTTTATGCTCCAAATTTGTTTATAGGAAGAGGCAGCACACCTGATATGTATTTAAGCAATGAAAATAATTTATTGTTCATATAATGGAAATCTTTAGGATCTAATCATTCTTAGATCAGACTGAAGTGTTATTGAATAAAGAAACGCTAAGAATGTACTTCAAATTGTTATACATGCATTTAATGTTTGTATCTTTTCCTGATGAGCTCTCCCTTCTTCTCTGGGCTGTGAGGTTGGAGGTTTAATTCTACCTGGGGATTTTTAAAGTGAGTCACTGGCATCCAGAGTCTTTCATCAGCAGGAGGAACGTGGTGTTCTTGTTGATGATTCCTTCCTGACTCTAGGATTTAGTAGGGGTCATTTTTGTGTGTTTGCCTGCACACTTTCACATGTTACTCTTAAATCTGAAGCTCCAGGTTACATCCAGATTTGCCATGAGTAGCGATTTCCAGTATGTTTGACGTCAGTCTTGTGTTCTGCTTGTAACTCCTAAAGGCAGTTCTGTGCAGTTCCGGGTCTGCATTTCTTTAACTGACCAAGGCTGAGTTGTTTATAATTGTGTGGCCTCTGGTGCCAGGCTGTGCCCATCTCTTCCCATCCTGTGTCTGCACTTCTCAGGGCCCCACTCTGTGTCTCCTCTTCTTAAGTCTCCTGGTAGCCAAGTGTATATTTCTTAACACTAAAATATCGTGTGAGAGTCATAAACACTTCATTACACGTGAAATAACTGCTTGCTACTACTATCTGCATAAAAATTGTATTATGATTCTACAATTCTACAATACAGAGATAAACAAAAGTGAAACAAATGAGCCATAGACTCCTGCTCATTCAGAGAAACTACAGTTACAGGTAAACCAAATAAAACAAAGTTGCAGGCAGAGAAAGTCTGTCAAATGAGAGTCCTGGAACCATGTAAATTAAGTACAAAGCTTATGGCCTGTTAATAGCTTTGACAATACTTTATTACAGGCTATGTTCTTACAAAATGGATCATATACCTGTTTTTTCATAGAGATCAGCAACTTCTTGCTATATATATAGATCATTAGAGTACAAAGTGGATAAAACTAGCACTTGTAATAACATTAAAGAGATACTGTAAAAAAGCAAAATATTTTTTCACTCCTACTATTTGGAAACATTAGAATTATGCTTGAAATTCTTACCAATGAGCCCAACCCAAATCTTCTATGCTGTTCAAAATGATAGGAATTTGCAGAAAGGAGTGTTCCTAAATGTCATCCTAGTGAATAGAACAACAGTGAATAATAATGACGTAGCAGCACCATTTAGTATAACATACTTAATATCCTTATTCAGTGAGTATTAACCAAGTTATGTTTAGTTAAGCAGGGTCTGGTAAGTAAGCAGGTTATGAAACAGTATTCTTTCTACAAATACTAGTGTAATTGGCAAAAACCTGTAGGATAAAGGGATCTTTTAATGACAATTTTGAAAGTGTAAGGATAGGATAAATGGAAGAAAATTTGAGCCATCCCTGATATAAAAAATTGTAGTGGTAATATGTAAATAATTCTTTACCAGGTTATCTGACAAATCAGTAAGAACAGACAAGCAGTTTTCTTTCTCAACATCCTCTATAATTTGACATGGTCTACAAGAGATGCCTTGCTATGGTGCACAGAAGCATGCAGAAGAAAGACCACCTAACAGCAAAAGTTTTTTAAATCTAAGAAAACTGAAGAAGGTGAGTTACATTTGTACTGATGATTCATACTTAACCTTCGTGGTTTGCTTGCTTGCCATATGCCAGCATCACTAACCCAGGGGTGCCAAAAATTACCATTGATCAATAGTTTGAAATTGCAGCACTTGAACTTTCACCTTTAATTCTGCTGTGCTGTAGTATGTGTTCAAACATCAGCCTTTTAGAATTATTCATCTGGCTGCAGATAAGCATAACATAGACATCTGCAGAATGTTAAACATACATTTCTTTCTACCATGGAATAACAAAGCCAGTTTCAGTATAGAAACATGGTGAAGCTCATATATTCTCAATTTGAGCAGACAGTCTGGAGACATTAGTATCTCTATGTGGTCAATTTAAATTTTCCTTCAAATCTGATATTACAAAACATTTTTTGAAATAAGCATACTTATGTATATGAGAGGTGGAGTGGGTGTGATTTGATCCAGAGGCTTTTGAAATACATGCAAAAATTTACAGCAACCCCAGTGGGCTCTGGAAAGGAGTCACCAGACCATATTTTCAAAGAGTCTTTAAATCCTCAAAGACTCCAGACTTCTCTCTGCAGTTCTGAACTGTAATACTGGGCTTTTGCAAAGTCCTGCCTAATGCGTGAATAAGATGAGTGAGTAACAAAGGAGTTTGCATGGCTAAGGCAGAATCCAATTTTTTCAGTAAAAAAAGAAAGGTAATTCTGAAAGCAGACTCCCTATGTAACCTTATTATTGTTATAAGAAGCAGTGGTTGAAACAGAAGGTGCACAGTATAATAAAAGTGATTATTTTCATGTTTTAAGGGATGTGGAAGAGGAAAAAAATTACTAAATTAGTGCAAATTCCATCATAGTAACATTGATACTTCGACTTTTTCCTGTTTAGAGTAGGTAATCAGTGTTAGATTCACTTTAATTGTCTAAGATTTGGCATCTGGTCAAGGTATAATTTATTTTTGCTTTTGTCATTCGAAAAAGTGAGGCATCTCTAGCTGGTAATTTATCCCCACCCTATTTTAGACACCTACACAGGACTCTCCTTCTCAGTTTAACTTCTACTTACTCTGCAAATTACTTAGACAACAAGATTAGGCTGAACACCTATGCATAGCTAGAAGTAGATAAAATACAGAGCCGCTTTTAATGACTTTCCACTTTTAATATATATACATGGCTGTAGTAATTTCAGAAGGAGTTCTGTAACATTGAAGCAGAAACTACCTGTGTACCTTCATGTCTATAGAGGTACTAATATCTCTAGACTT
The DNA here is from genome assembly GCA_013398075.1 of Notiomystis cincta. NCBI lineage: Eukaryota > Metazoa > Chordata > Aves > Passeriformes > Notiomystidae > Notiomystis > Notiomystis cincta. Next base: position 42,693 of record VZRX01004137.1, on the reverse strand, counting down.
TTTATTTTGCCTAAGTGCTTGCTTATTAAAAGCAAAGAAAAAATAATTAAGTTCTTTGCTTTCCTATGGAGTTTAGTGTTCATGTATTACCTCTAGTCTGACACCAAGACATTCTTTGTGTGGTTGGCAGGCTTATTAGGAAAAGGCATTCCATGGACTAATAAATAAATTTTAGAGAATTTTGTCAGATCAAAAGTACTGTTCTGCAGTTCAAAATTTTTGTTTGTTCATTGATGCAGTGTAATGTGCAAAAGGCCAGAGAAGACAGAGCAAAATAGTAAATACTAGCCAGAACAAGAACTCAGGGAAAAAGTCATTAACAGTGCCAATCATAGGAGTCATTACTCTGATCCTACCTAGCCTGCAGTTCACAGTGCTGTCTGCTAATGGATGTTGGCTGGCATCTGAAGTGTCAGTGCCTGGAAACTTCCTATTTCAAAGACAACAGAATCTCTCTAACAAGGCTAGATATACCAGCTTTTATCATCAGCACTGCTACTACAGCCTGGCCAAAAGAAAATTATGAGCATTTGAAGCTTACCACATATCTTTCAGTGTTTATAGCAAAATATATAAATAGAAAGGACACAATAGCATAAGACTTAAAATTATTTATTTCATCAGTCTGTTTGTCCTTATTAGTTCACTAGTATGGTTTTAGAAGTGTCTTTGTCATCAATTACAAGCATGTGTTTAGTAGCTATAAATACTATTAATGAACAATGCTGTTCTAAAAATAAATCTTCCAGTGTAAGAAAATATAAAAGGAAGATCTCTCTCTCTCTCTATCTGTATACACATATAATTCTTCCTTTATACATGTATGCAGATGTACAATTATAAGGCATGCCACCCTTCAGTTTGAAATATGTTTCATGCATCTTTATTTTAACAAAAGATGAGAATTTTCATCAGAGAATTATCTGAACTTTTAATCCACATCTTAAGACTTCTACCTTACTGAAAACCGCCGTACAGNGTGTACAGGCAGTGCAATAAAGGCACATAGTGACTATCTTCTCTTTTAAAATTTGTTTTAGTAGTGAAGTTGTAGCAAACTTTTTCTCCTTGAATATAATTAATTTGTATAATTTTTAAATTTATTTAAAACAAAACCTCCAGTTGCAAGAATATTAAGTATTTGTTTCACTGCTGTCCTAATATAGAGCGAAAATGAATTATTTTAAAGAAGTACAGCAGGGAAAAGGAATAAAAGAAAAATTATACATATGTAGCTTTTTGTATAACTGTGGATACCATTTTTCAGGTAAGCAATCAACTGGATGTCAGGCTAACTCTCCATTCTATTCTATCTGATAGTTTTGCCTCTCTTTTTCTTTAAGGTAAAGGAGTTGGCACATCATTTCCTTCAGAAGATTGTAGTAGAAATGATAACCAGTATTTCTATCTGTGATATTTTATGATAAAGAGGTAAACATTTTTGTTTCTCTGCTACTGTATTCCTCTTGTATTTGTCTTATGCATACCCATATTAATCTAATTCTGTATCTACACACAATGTAACACAGTAGAAATAAGGATTACTGCCAAGCAAATGGTATTCACATCCTGTGGGATGGTGTGACATCTAGAAATATTGTCCCAGTCAGAAACTGAGGCTCTTAATGAATATTTTAGATGGAATATATTTGGAAATGCTTTTACTTCTATAATAACAGTGTGTGGATACTGTGTTGGGTTCAGTTAATTCGAGGAAGTGGTAAGGGTGAGGTACACATGACTGTGATAAGTCAGCCAAATAGCTTCCCTCCTGTGTCAGTAAGAGAACAGAAGGAGAGAGAGAGAGAGTGAATGACACCTCCAAGATTGTCTGTTGTGTCACCTATTGCTATGTTAGACTGAATAGCTGGCTTTTAGACAGGTAAACATGAGAGGCACCCCCTCTTGACTTTTAGGTCTCTGGATGAAGCTGAGGGAAGGAGGAGGTGATGCCAGTCTTTGCTTGGGAAGGATGTATGACTCTCTTTGAAAGCATTTCTCATCTATGGGAGTACAGCCAGATATCTCTGCCTGCATCCACAGTGATGGGGGACATCAAAGGGAAGTCTGAAAAGTGTTGGTGTTTTGTCCCAGAGAAGCAATAGAGATGCTGAAAATGTGCTGGTGTCTCAGGGGCTGGTGGTTAATTAGTCTCTGTTGAGGCTTGTCTCCAGCTCTCGTGTTGCTGTAGTCTTCTATACTTATCAAAGTAATTACTTAATTGCTAATGTCAAAAGGAGCCAAAATTAAAATGCTGGTAAAGATAATTTTTGTCATACCATTTTTCAGTATTTGAAACTAGTGTAGGTTTATATTATTCTTGTAAAAAGCTCTCTTGATGTAGTGTTCACAATACAGAATTTGCATTATTTATAGATCACAGTATAGGTATAACTATGACAATTATATATTATTTTTGACAGTTACATATTTTTGTAAATATATGGCTATGCTATCATGAAGTACAGTATTTTATTAATGGCAGATACTTGCATCTGTGGTAAACCTAAAAATCAAGAATTCTATTGATTGCTTCTCAAATCTTCTAAACTGTCAAGAAATAGTTTTAAGACATACTTTTAGCAGTGGCCAGTTTTCTGACTGACTGTGACTTTCAAAGTCTTTTATGTCTCACAGCAGTCATGACTAGATAAAAAAAAATTTCTGAACTTTAAGACTGAGTACACTCCATGACTGTAAAATAAAGTGAAGAAAGATGGCAGATTATTTTATGTACAAGAAAATACATATTATTTTTTGCTGTATTTTAGTCATTATGTCCCAAAAAGCTGGAAACATAATAGACATGCATTCTGGAAGTTCACTCTATATTAGGACTTTGGTAACTTCCTTGCATTTTCCTCTACTTCTTTTCTCTATTTATATACTTTTTTCCCCCTCTATAATAATATATGTTTAACATCAAATACAAAAATCTTCAGCGTGAATTTTCTTTGTCAATTTATGTAAAAGAATGCTAGTATTTACAAATCATGTAGAGACTATTTGAAATGACATTTTGAAGTATGCCTGCCCCTTTTTTAATATTTATAAAGACAATAATATTTCACAGCCATTCCTTAATAAACATTCTCATAATTTCTATTTGCCTTATTTAGACTCTCTTCCCAGCTCCCATATATAAGTGGGTTCCTAGTCTGATCAGTTTGTAACTCAGCTTAATTCCATCACTTATTTGGGTAGCATTTGGTAGAGAACTGGGCATACCATAGCCACAATAACTTTCTGAACAGAGCACAGAGCCTTGAACCTGATTTTGTTAAAAAACCAGCATACAAATATCTTTCCCCTTAGAAACATTTTTTTTTTTCCTTCTTGAATATCATATTTATGTGTTTCTTTTTTCCCCCCAGCTGTCTGTGTTCTTTGGGTGTTATTTTAAACTGTGGATTTATTTTCATTGCTCCACCATATGTTTTGGTTTGGTTTTTCTTTTTTTTTGCCTATACACTTATTCATACTTCTCCTTTCTGAAATCCTTTCACCTTTATCACCCCCTGAGAGTGGCTGGTAAGTAGAAAGCAGTTTATTGACAGTACATGTGATACCTTTTGACTTCCCTCAGATCCTCTTGCTTCTTTGGTTTCAGTCTAGCTTTTATGGTGAAAGCCATCCTACAATTTATTCGGATTATCTATTCTTTATTTTTATATTTGCAATAGTTATTGCATGTTCAGGTTAGGAGAATAAGGAATTGTAGCTTTAGATTTGTAGAAGCAGTGAGCAGTCATAATAGTAGTGATTGAATAAATTTACACAGGCACAAAAACCTAGACACACACACAGAACATACTCCATCCCCCTGCTGGTTTTTTGAATACTGTTTGTTTTAAGATAAAACCAATTAGCAATATTTGGCATGCCTAGATTCCCAGGCCTCTTTTTATCATTCACATGGAACTTAATATCTTCAGGGCTCTGCCAGCTCTATGATGTTGATGTCATAATAATGAAAAAATTATAAAAATTTTAAAAATTTGCTTTATTTCAGTAAGAAATTTTAACTAGATATATGTTCAAGATATATGTTTAACTAGATATATTTCAGTGTTCCTCCTTCCCAAATAACATTTCATATATTTGTTAGACAGTTGACATATCTTTTCCACATGCTTGAGAAAAGGATGCTCAGTTTGGAGGAGGAAAAAACCCCAAAGCAAATTACTTGCATCATTTTTCTGCAAGTTTTGCTCAGGATACTCTTTACTATGATACTCTTTATTATTTTTGTTTGGTTTTTTGGTTTAGTTGGCTTGTTCATTTGTTTGGGACTAAACTCCTTAGAGAGTTTACTAGAAATTCCTAAAGGCCATTTCATTAATTAGTCAAAAATAAAATAAGCTTGCAGTTCATCTATGGCAACTCTGTCTTTATTCTGACTTGCATTTCACCATATTTTGTTTTATTTTATTGTAATTTAAATTCTTTTCACAGCCTTGCTAGGTAATATTTTTCTTTGCAGCTGTAGAGTCACATTTTCTGTTGCACCTGACTTCTTTGGTCTCCAGGTCCCTCTCAATCTCATCATATTCAGGGGTGATGCCAACTCTTCTTTCCAGGCCTCTCTTTATAAAGAGAGGCAAAAGACAGTGCTGAAACACTGTCTAGAGAACCTTTCTGACAGAGATAAGCACCAGCTGTTGCATTTCTCCTTTGTTTTTTTTTTAAAAGGTTACCTCTGCTGGAGGCTGACTAGAAAATATTGAAGGCAGTAATGATTCTGTCAGAGTCTGTCTGGTGTAAGGAGGTAGTGCAAACAAAGGGCTCACTTATGCATATTTTATCAAACCCAGTGGTAATACCCTTTCTGACCTAATCAAATCCAGAACTCGCACTAAATCACTCTATAAAGAACATGATCTGAGGAGAAATTTTGATATAGTCTATTAAGCTATTTTATAATCTTTATAAATCACATGCATGTTCATTATTTTAAGAAGAAAAAGGAAAAAACTGGGAAAATATGTTGCAATTACTTGCAATTGGCAATTTAGATGTCACTAATCTACTATGAATTCATTTGGCTGTAGTACAAGGTCTTGACATTTTTATATACAAAATCAGCACTTTGGCAGGTGAATTTATGTATCTATTTTCAGCTGCCTCCTTTCCTAAAACACTTAGTGGTAGCATATTATGGCAGCATTCCTACAAATTTCACCAAAGGGATGATGTTGTCAGTGCATGTAAATTTCCATTCCCTTTTGACAGATGAGAAAGAAATTGCTAAAATTTTTAACCATGTCTGAAGATATAGCTTCAATTTATTCTTGTTTCTATGATTTGCTATTTTGGATTTTTTTCCTTTCACAAGTTTATTCTGATTTTGTTTAGTGTTTTTTCACCAATGAAGTCAGTAAAAATATTAGATATTCTAGATGCAGATTTTAGTCTGTTCAGCACAGTTTAGATTCACACACTTTGTCCTATTTCTATCAAAGTGTGGTTATGTATATGAGAGGCTAATCTGTCCATGTTTCTATTCATGATAGCCTCCAGGAAATTTCCTTTACTGGAATGAAGATATTTCAAACAGTGAGAAATTGGAAGCTTGGTGACCCATATGGCATTCCTATTGAGTCAAAAGCCCAAATACTCTTACCAGCTGATTTGACAAGAAAAGATTCTTGTGAAAATGTTCACAGTCAGAAAGAACATGAACTGTTTTCATGCTTGCTGTTGCTTTGTGCTGAAAATCTTCCTGATTAAAGTGTTCCTAGATGCTGAAAGGAGTGGCTTGATTCTGATAACTGCAGGTGTGCACATACATTTTTCCTGTCGCTATAAAATATTCTTTCTTTATTTTTCTGTTTATTTCTTAGAGTGAGATTCTCTACACTGTCAACTTTTGTCTTATTGTCTTCCCAGAAATGAAATAGTAAAATAAATGGCAAACAAGTACAGTTCTCTGAGGTATGTTTTAGGGCTTACAGAAGTGAATATACATGTAGACATGCTGCCACTGGTACGTCCAGGAGTTGCCAAAACAAGGTCCCTGATGTTACAATTCATTTGTTTATATATATCCACTTCAGCTTATGTAGGAGCTCTGTAAATCTAATATATTGCTCAGCATTTATCTATTTTGGCAATTTCTTAAACAATTTGATGGCTTACCTCCCAGTCTGTCAGGGAAAAACTTTTCACAAAATGTAGCAATCCCCACTACGGTTGAAGAAAGTTGTCAGATTTTCCTATGAATTCTTTAATTCAGAGTTTTCAGCAGGTGCTATTAGATGTGAATGTAGTTGTGCTCTGTGATGGCATAAAATGCAGTCATTTCTCTGTTGCAAAGCTTAAAATTGTTGATTCCATAGCAGTTGGGAAAAGGGTCATGACAAAAACTTCAGGGCTGCAAATTTACTTAAAACCAACTTGAAGCACTACGATCACTGAAACTCTAATAGTTATTTTCCTTTAGGACCTTCTCGATGTATGTTCCAATAATGATGGTACTGAGTTAACTGCTTAATTTAATAAAAAGAGTGTCATAAATCTATAAGCATAACAACTGTTCACTGTTATTGCCAATGAGAGCCATGGAGTTTCTTGACACCCACACAAGTTACTCTTGCTGCTAGTTGTGGCCTGCACTATACATTTCATTTAATATTGTGTTCCAGGAAACCACTGAAGCTTCATTGACTCAAGAGCTTGCCCTGTTAAATTTAAATGGAATGTGGTAAGCATTTTGTTAGGTAGTCTACAGTGCCTCATTTGTGGCATCTTTTAATATGGACATAACATCAGTTAGGAATCAAACAACATAGCTTCCACCTCCCTCGATTTTCTTCTCAAACTTCTTCCTGACATTTTTCTATCATGACAATTTCAATAGATATAAACATGGACTAATAGTTTAGTGACCCAGTTTTCAGAGTAATCTCCATCACTGGAGAATAAATTCCTTCTGCTGTGTTAGTGGATGTTTTAAAAGGGAGTTTTGATGTCCAGGTTAGAAAGGGAATGCATGGAAAGCATGAAAAGTTTGATTCTCCTAATTCAGTGGTTATAATGCATAAATCTCAAGACAGCAACAGTTGCTTCTTGAGGGATAAGTGAACTGAAATAATTTAGGAAACTCATTTTTGTGGAATAGCAGAAAGGATGTTTTTCCTAAATTGGAAGGTAATTCAATGGGTATTAATAAAAACTGCCAATGGCAAGCCAATATTTATGTCTACTTCAAGTTGGTTATCCTAGTTAGGAAATATTTGGTATTTGTCACTGCATGTTTGTTTTATCTAATTTTTTATACTCTGGGAAAAAAATTTGATTACTTCACATTCATGCACTGATGGAAATTCAAGGTTTACGTAAAAAGACGGAAGCACTCTCAAAGATGCAGACTTTATTTCTGGGTTATATGTGTGCAGAATATGCTGGATTTGCAATTGAGAAAGTCAGAATGTCTAAGTGATGATGTGAAGAGCACTTAGGATTTTCTCTTTGCTTTGTGAATTTCTAAAAAATAATGAGCAAAGAAATCAAAGAGAAACTGCAGAAGTTCAGAAACACACTTAACAGAGAGGCTTTTTTTTTAGCTTGTGTAAAGAAGATGCAGTAGTTATGCTGTCTTTCACTGTAAACATGAACTTTATGTACAAGAATGTTTAAGCATAGTGGAAACAATGTATGTTCCTTAGAATGTCCTGAAATGACATACAGAAGAAGTCAGAAAGGTGAACATGTGAAATGGTATAAGGTAAACTATTGCCTTGACAGGCTGATAGAATATTGCAAGAGTACTTTGAAATGGAAATGGGACCTGCTCTTAATTCCTTCTTCCTATATAGGAAAGAAGAAGTGGAAACAACAAGAGGAGGACTGATAAGAGCTCACCTGAACTCCTCTTTACGTGACAGGTAGTAAATGTTTAAAAAATGAGAAAGTCAACCTTCACAAAGTGTGCAAAATTAATTTCAGAAGACCATTTCAAAGTGCTATCTCAAAGGGGACTGAAAACTCATATGATGGAGCAATAGGAAAATGAACCTAAATGTAATTGTTCTCTACTAACTGGGAACAATGGTTGGAGAGAGATTTCAACACTGTAGAACAATATCGCTGTAAAAAGTTACAAACTTGAAACAAATTGATTTGTCATGTAAATAAACTTATAAGTATTACTCTTCAGAGGGTTTTAGAAGTTTGACAAGTTTTTAAATAACATTTGTTTCTTGTATAAAAGATTACATTTGGAACTTTATCATGCAAATAGAAGGGATAGGATCTGATGATCTGCAATTGCAGTTCATAACTGTGAAATTTCTACTCACTTTTTTTTAAAGGTCCTTAAACATTCCCAGAGATGTCACTATCCAACATCAAAATGTAACAGTATATGTAGTTTACCAAATATTCATACTGGTACAATTTCATAAACATACATTCTAGTCTATATTAGACACATTCAAATTAAATTCTGATAAGAGTTCTCTTCAATTTTATTGCTGTTCCAGCAGTAATTCCAGCATTTTACCTGAAACTTCCCACACCAGCTCTGTGATGTTCCTTCAGAGCTCATACAGCTCTTCCTGTATCACTCAGACCATATGTGTTGTGAGGGCAGGTCTGACACCTGGTAATAAAGCTTGGCCAGATGTTTAGCCAAGTTTTAAAATGCTCAGTAAAGCCTTGGTACAAAAGAATCTTTCCCCAGCTCTTCTACTGTATTCAAGCTAATTTTGAAAACAAAAGTCAGGGATTTCAAATTCGTCTCAAAGGGGATAGACATTATCTCATGCCCTTTTTTTTTTTGTTTTTAATGCTAAGGAAGTAGGAAAACAAGAAGGTAGCTTGTTTAACATCACACAGCAGGTTCATAGGAAAGTTGTGAATAGTTACCAGGAGTATGAGTCTGGCACTCGAGTCTTCAGACTGCACTGTCTTTTACAGTTTGAGTTCATACATTATTTATACTTACTCACAAAATGACAGTATTCTGCAATACTGAAGAATTAAATTAGGCAACTTCCTACATTTTGCAAAGATCAATTAGAAGCAAGCATTTTGCCAGAGTGGAGAGATGTTTTTCTTGCCAGAAATACTAAACCAAGCATTTCTTATAGAGTTGTTCTGGTGTGGAAAACGACAGACTAGGCTACAAAATCTCCCCTAAAATTCAGATTTGCAGCATCTAAATTGCACTATGTTAATTCTTCTTTTTGTTAGTGGTAGATGTAGGAAAAATTTGCAGTTTAATGTTTCAGTAATATCAAAGAGTAATGATACAAATAATATAGGTAATATAAGATCATCAATAAACCTTGTGAGATAATAATAATTATATTAATGAAATAAGAAGGAATTGAGGTACATTCTCGTGCTTACATGACATTTCAGTGCCCTTTGAAGTGTGTATCAAAGATGCCTAGAGAAAATAGTATGCACTAAATGACCACTCAAGAGTTCTTTAAATATATCATAGGAAAACAATATTTTATGTATATATATATATATACATATATATATAAATATATATATAATGTTATAAGTAGTAATGCAAGAAGTAATGAAAATAATCCAGGAAGATTATTCTGAATTTCAAATTAACTGTTTGGCCTGATTAAATACTGAGGATTTTGTTCTTCTGAAGAACTGAAGAAAAACATTGCTTACATTTCTGAGTGGAAACAAATGAAAAATAGGTGTTTCTTAAAAAATAAAAATCAAATTCTTCTCTAAACTCACATTTCAGTGTATTTGGCACTTTTCCACTGGAAGATAATATATTTTAGACCATTCAGAAGAAAGGGAGAAACATTAAATAGCCTAAATGAAAAATTTACCAAGTAAATATTGCCAAAGCTGCTTACAGGACTTAGAATTAAAAAGCGATTTTGAAACATTAGTAATCTTACAGAAATCATGAAAGTGACTAGGTTTACTTTTCTTTATGTTACCTTTTCATAAAAACAACAACAAAACTAAATTGACCTTGACAAGAAGTGAACACTAAAAATATTGACCCAGTTCACTGTGTTCTGAGTAAAGATGAAACATCCCAGGTTCTCCCACTACCATTTTTTATTTTGTTTAACTGCACTTCATCACAGTGTTTTAAGAGGAGAGGCTTTTATATTGTAAGAGAAGGTGATGATCTATGGCTTACTTTTGCTGCTATTAAGATTAATCTATCACTTGTTCTGTTGATCGTATTTGACAAGAAGCTTCTTACACTTAAATTTTATCATGTGATGACAAATAATTCTGCTTGTTTGTGCAATTTCTAGCTTTGCAGAGGCTTCACTCTGAAGTGTCTCATTATTAATCACCAGCATTAGATATGACTTTTGTACAATATAGGCTTAAAAAAGTGGAAAAATCCTCAGCAGCAACCAAACCTGTTGATGAATGTGGAAAGGATGAAAGGAAAAATATCTTCTTAATATCACATCAAAATGGTGGCAAACATTATTTCCTGAGGAGAGAGGAAATAGCAATTTTTTGGAAGCAGAAATGTGCTGTAAATAGAATATCAACTTTTCAGATTTCTTGACTTGTGCTCCCATCAAAATTGTGGAGGTGATACACAGGACACATTAGGTATATTTTAAGCACCATAAAGTAGCACATCTGAAAATACTGCTATTTTTGTAGGAAATAGTTATGGATCCATGTGGCAAAAGCAATTCATTATTGTTGGTGTACTTAATTCTAAGGAATGCAGGTGTGTTTTGGTTTTGGAATTCTTTTTTTAGAGCCAAGAGTCCCAAAATATCTTTGCGGGGAGTCTACACCAAATCCACAGGGCCTATATTGTCATTCCTCCAGTGGACCTCAGCCTTGCTTTGATTAATGATTCAGCAGTGAGAGCATTCTCTCTGCCCCTTCAACTTTTTTCTCAATTTGCTAGCAATATCTGCACAGAGACTGGCTGCAATCATGCTTCTTTCTCTTCTACTTTGCCAAGCAAATAAAGGGTTTGCGCACTTTCTATCTCTTTAGGTGTAAAGAACACTACAATCTAGGAAAAAGGCTTGCATCCCTTCTCTTTTGGCATGAGTGGCTAGATAGAGTAATAAAGGAAAGGGTTTATGAAGGGCAAACTACCAAAATTATTCTGTTACTGGTTTTGCCTTAAATGAAAATTTACTTGATGTTTAATTTTGTTTTGTTAAGGAATGGCATTAAAACACTGCTATATTTTAAAAGGAACAATTAATATTGAAAATATTTCATTCATACTTTGGACATAACTTGGGAAATAATCCATTTATTATATTCATAAGAATGGAAATTTATTACAGTTCAAATGTCACTCCACTGGTATATGAAGATGTGCAACAATTATGTGAAATATTAATAGAAATCCATTGTTCTATCAAGGGATCTACAAGGAAGAGTTTGCTGTTTCACACTATTCAACCATTTTCTATGACTTTGGAGAGGCTTAGCTGAGAGAGGTTTTCATTTTTGCATACAGAAAGGTTGAGAAAGGAAGGTAGAGCTCAAAGGGGCATCAGAGGACATAGGTTTGCATGGAGCCAGCAGGTGTTTGGGTGGGGAGGCCAGTGAGTCTTCACATTCCCCAGAGACATTGTAGAGTCCCAAGAAATTTAGTGAAACAACTTGTCAAGGTTAATTTACAGATAAATTTTCTATCTGAAGAACAAAAGTTAATCTACAGAGAAATTCCTTGTTGCTCTGTTGCAAAGTCTGCTAGCTGATTTCTCCTTTTTCTCTCTTTTTTGTTAAAGTGGCTCTGCAGTTTGTAAGAAAATAAATACACAAATATCCACACATTTTACATCCAATGACATCAAGGACCTAGTCTATTGCATATGTTGCAAGCTGCTTCAGGATACACACAATGCATGCAGGGATACCTTAGTCACTAAACAGGAATATAAGAGCCTTGTCATTAAAATTATACATATCCCCATAGAAGAATTGCTCTGATAGACCAGATTTGACACTGATTTGACACTGACTGAACATAGATCACACACTGGTTTACAAAATGTTGCAATACTATGAGCTGTCATAATGTAATAATGAATTACATCTGCTATAAGACTTTGGTTATAGTCAAAGTAGAAAAGAATAGATCGACATCATTTCAGGTGAACACATCTATATGAAAAGGATCTTGAATAATTCCCATTTTAATCATAAAATATTTCCTAGTTATTGAAATAATAGCTTGCCTTTATCATGTCGAGATGCTTACTATGAAAATGAAAGAATTTTATGACTCTCATAAATTGGTTTGAAAATCTCTGCTGCCATATGCAATGATAGGCATGGTGTTGTGTGAAATATTGCTACCTGGACCCTCTTCATTTTTCAGATATGAAGCATTAATTGGAATTTAAGATAAAGTACCATGGCTCTCTGTTCAAGCTTCTTAGACAGATTTCTCTGTGGTTGCAAGGGAATTATTTTGATGACATTCACTAGAGTAACTTGTTCTTCTGCTGGGAAATATCTGAGAACCTTTTTTGTGTTTATAAAAGGCAGCATGACATGGTACTTAGCACATCAGATCTAAAATCTGAAGAGCATCACACTCTTTAGCAGCTTTAATAACCTTTCTGAGCTGAGATAGTGGTGTTCTGAAGGGTGAATAAGAAGTTTAAGATCTTTCAGCATACAACTTCTGCTGAGATTTAGCACCCACAGTCATCTACTGCTCATGGATTTGTACAAGCTTCCCTCTTTCTGCCACAGTGCAACAACCATGTCTTGAAATATGCTGATTATAGTTTTATTGTAGATTCTGATATTACCTCCAAGGGATAAAAACCCTCTAAAAAGGAGGACTGAAGAACACAAGAAGGCAAGAACACAAATTTGAAAAATAATTCCCTCTGCTAATTTATGTAAGTTTCTCTGCAGAATGTGCACTCTATGAGTTAGGAAGGCTGATGACTCACCCACTGCTCTGATTTTTATTTTTTTAAATTTTAAATATTTTCTGCTAGCTGGATTAACAAGGTTTTCTTGTAGTAAACACCAGATTATCATCTCCTAATATCTCCATAAGACAATGTTGCAAAAATGTGAAGAAATGGATGTGAAGAACACAACACAACTATGTGCCTCTTGTGCCTCTTTAAAAATATCAGACCAAAAAGACCTGAGTGAGTACCAAAGGATATCCAATAATTGTTTTCATCACTAAATTATTCCAAGTTAAGATCTTAAGACAAGTTGCTCCTTTGGAAATACAGTTACAAACTGCTGAAGTTCTCTAAGATACTGAAATAAATTGAATTCTTTCATGATCAAGACTGAGAGATTTAATATTTTTTAGTATCTTATATTCAGATCTATCCACAGTCTATACAAACCAAGGGAATAATTATAGGTTTGGCATGAAGATTTCCTTGGATTTTTCTTCTCTTCCTTTTTTGCCGTTAGTTTATTACTATTTTTGAATCCAGTACCAGGAATACCTGCTTAGACAGAACATGGGAAATGTGTAAAATTCATAAATTTTGCCTAGAACAGTGTCCTAATAGCATTAAAAAAAGTATTGTGTCTTACAGAAAGGCTGCTGCCAGTCATGGAAAGCTAATGCTTACCCTATTTCCAGGTAACAATGATAACGACACCTAACAACCTTTGTATTGATTTTTCAGACAGTATATTTTATGTAAATACTTCTGTTTGTAAGATGACAGTGGAAATCTTGTGTAATGACATTTTAAGCATCATTCCGATCTCACAATGCTTAATGTGGTTGTTATTTTTGGAAACCAACTAATGCCATCAGATATTCACAAAGTGTGTCACAAGTTAATTAAGAGTCTTGAGAAGTGGCATATTTAATTAACGTTAAGGATTTTTCTCTCTGTAAATACATTTATGTGACTGGAGTTCTGTAGTTAGAGATATGAATGTAAGAAATTTATGTATAGCCCAAGAGCAAGGCAGAGCATTATTGCACACCTTGCTAAACAGTGGCCTATTAAATAATTTTCAAATGGAAATGGAATTAAGGGGCATACTACATCAAAAATAGACTTAATTATCAACATTTTAAAATGTAATTTTAATGGATGGGTTCAGTGGTAACTTGAGCCATAAAGGAGATTGGAATCTGCTTTCCAGAAATTCAGAAACAAGAGAAAAAATGCCTTGCCCTGCATTATATACTATGTAATAGGGCTGAAATGACTTAGGTGTAAGTAGATTTGAAGACTTTCCTTCTGCCTAAAAGGAAAAGAGGATTTTTTAGTACTCCTGTAAGAAGGGTCATGAGAGGTCAAAGTGGTATTTAAACAGCAGTTCTCCATTGTCTTAATGGTGCATTTTTTAAATCAATTTCACATATTCAAATAGATGAAAAAGTATAGAATGGTTATTTTAATATTCCTGGTAAACAAAGATGCAAAACTCAAATTTTAGAATTCGAAACTATGGGATTTTCTATGTAAGGCTGACCCTTCTCAAATGGATATTATTTACCTTGCATATACTTCTTGCCTATAAATCGTGGTTGCAGGAACAGTCAGATGGAAAGCAAATTCTTTTAAGTTGTCTAGCACAGTGCATGTTGTCTTTTTCTTCTCTATTTTAACCTGATACACATAATCAAAGTAGCATTTTGAAGCCACACATTAAATAATTTAATGTAAAATTTAATGAATTAATGCAGCACTACATTTCTTATTAGAGACACAGAGTGGAATCTCTTTAGCATAACACCACAGAAGGAATAACAATGTTAATGAGAGTGAAAGAATGGGAAGAATTTAAAAGAATGGCTCTATTTTTCTACAGCAGAAAGATATGAGAGGTTAACAAATAAGTCTGTATTATTGGGAAGATGTAAGCAACAGACAGGAATGGACAATAGTAGGTCAGAAGCCAGATCAGCCATGAATTATCATCATAGTATCCATAGTATCCATAACTGAGATTCTTGTCCTCGTATTTCTAAAAGTTCTGATGCCAATTTTTATGGTTACTTCTTTGGATCCAATTCACAAAATCAAAAGACAGATGCTGCAACCAGAAATATTAGATCCAAGTTGCAGTCATCCAAATGGAAACAGCAACGAGTTCTTGAGGATTCAAAATCTGAACTAGAGTCTGAAGGAGAGATACAGATTACCTTTCAAATGAGATGGGTGAGGTCTTTATGTACTTGAGTCAAACAAATTAATAAAGGATAAAATCTTGATCCTTTTTTTATTTTAAAATTGTATCGTACATCAAATGAACCTATATTCATAAATTCTAGCTTCCTAACAGTGGGAAGTAAAGATCTCAATTTAAAAATGAAAATGGGTAAAACATTACTACTACAGCTTTTTAAATGCATTAACTTCCATGGCTGCATGCAAAATATGTACAAATGAACAGTTACTGTATATCAGACAAAGTCAAGCTGCAGTAACTTGCTCAGAAGTTTAAGCCCTGGAATTTGTGAGTGATTCCCAGGGTCAGGGGTGGTGTCAATACATTGAATGACACGAGTTAAAAGTGGAACTCCAGAAAAAGGGTAATGGCCCAATGGCAATGTCAGGTCACAAGATTGAATGGACAAGGAGCATGTTGTTGGAAATAAAGCTTGTGTCAAATCCTATGTCTTGGTAGGAGAAATTGATTTACAATTAAAGAAGAGTTAGAAGCAGAATTTGAGTTGTAAAAGTCCTGTAAATTGATTGTGTTGATTATGACAAAACATAACTCAAAGAGTCTATTTCTGGCCCACATACAAGAATATTTCTGAAGTAAAATGTGACAAAGATTCTGTTGGGTTCTAGAAGAAAGGAACGTGCTGTTAGGTGATCAACAGATTATACTCAAAACTTGAGAGAAATGGCTACAGATCTTATCATAACAAGATTTTGCACTGTATTTGAAAAAAAAAATATTCAAAAGGTACTCAAATATTGCCATTATATCTGCTGGTGAAAACCTCATATCTTTATCCAAAATAACTGCCTCTGGACACACCTTCAAATAGCAGCTGTGCTGTTCCCCTGAGATGCCTGAAGGGAATTACAGGCAGGGAACTTTCTTCAGAGTGATGTGAATTGCTATCAATCTTGCCACCTTGTCAAAGGCACTGAAAAGACCTTACAGAGTCATGCTGGTTATCATTTCACTGAAACACTTCTACTTGGAATGAAATTAGTTTCTGAAGTACAAAGAAACTTGTGCATGTACAGCTAAACATACTTTTCTACCTTAGCTATTAGTTAACCCTACTTCAGGCAATGTGATTTCTCTTCTTCGTATTTTGTGGAGGTATTTTACTCCCTGTGTGTTGATAGTTCTAATAATTCCCAACCAGAAATGAACACAGCTCTAGAAGCAAAGATATTTATCATAATTATTTACAATCTCTGTGTGTGACACCAGCTGATGTGTTGCATTTTACAATTTTCCCGATGTTGTGCCAGTTCTGCCAGGACTTAGTTGACAAATCCTTCTGCAACATTAAGTCAAATAATATGAAATATATTGCTTGTAAAGCTTCCAAACTATTTTTTTCTGTGGGTTTTCAGTCAGACTGCTACCATAATTACCTTTACAGAGCATGCTGAGAACACTGAAAAGAGTTAGAGGTTAGAATACATTTAATTTAACACAATTTAATTTAACACAATCTACACGAGAAAAACCTTATAAATGAGGATAATTTAAAGGCTGTGATTAGGTAGAAAGGCTTGGAAAAAAAATTGTTCCTTCTCCTACCACATCCTTGAAAATCTCTTGAAAATGGTTGCAACCATTTTGCAATCACATCTGGATTTTTGAAAAATCACTTTTCTGCTAGTGTTAATTAGACCATATGTCTTCTCTCTGTCCTTTTTGGAGTCTTTCAGGCTTCTCCAGGCTGTGCTGGAGAATTCTGGCTTGCCTGTTCTCAGCTTTCACTGCTAACAGGGAAAGAGGCATCTCTTCCAGGAGAGATTTCTCCAGTTGAAACTTCAGAGAAGACACCTTTTCTTTTCCTGCCCAGCTGACTATTTAAAAAGGACACAATCTACAGTCTGTAGTAACAATTAAAGTAATTGTTCAATTGGCTGGCTATAGCAACCATGAGGCTTACAAAAATAACACTTTCATTCACAGTGCTGTGAAACACAAGTATGAGATTTTAATATTTTTCAGGATCTAAATGCCTTTCTTGGATCTGTTTTCAATGTGCTAACACAAGTTTTTGAAGAAGGACAGTCACAGAGAGAGAGGTAGTCAAACTCTTGACTTGGAGAATGGAACAGCATAATGAAGATTGAATTTTTAAGCTAATCTCATATTTATCTTACATATGTTAAATATTTCTATTCATATATAAAGTTATTGTCCTACTGCTAATGCTGCAATGCATTTCATTCAGACTTTGCTTTGTTTAATTCTCTTTGGACTCATATATTACATATATAGTTTTTCTGTTATAAAATTATCATTAAAGCTTTACTGTGTAGTGAGAAAAAAAAATACTGATCTGTACATACACATACATTAGTTTTCTTCATTTGTACCCACCAGTTAGCCACATGCAGCTACCACATAAATGTCTCTGTTTATATCTGGATCATTCCATTTTTATAGAAAAGACTGCAAGCAGCCAGAAGGAATAATTACTAGGTCTCCTATTCTATATGGAAGCTGTTGTTTCTTTCAAATCACTTTATTGTGAATAACCAGTCCACTTTGCTTACATAAGTTATAAATATGACTTTTTTCATTTTTTTTAGTGTAACTCAAATGGAGACTGCTAATGCACTTCATGCACAGCCTCATCCATGAAGTTCCAGTCCTTGAGCATTTTCAGGGCACAGAAACAATCAGACTCTTAAAAAAGCACTAGAAGCTCTACAATGACACATAACTAATCCCTTTTATTCAGCTCTACTATACTAAGAAGAGCAAAGTATTGCTTTCAGGCAATTCTTGTACAGAATTCTACTGTAACAGAATAAATGCTGGTTCTAATGCCTCAGGCCAATTTGTCTGAGGAGATAGAGAGAAAAGTAAGTGTGGACATAAAGAAAGCTCTTGAGCTACTCTCACTTGACAGGACCTTTGCTCTCTACTTGCCCATGTCAGAGTCCATGAAAAATTGGGATTACTAAACAAAAACTAGAAAGAGATATTAATACACATGCAATAATTACTAAATCCACTTTAAATGTCATGGCCTCTTTAGTAAAACTGATGTTTTGTTGCAAGACAGTGTTTGCTAAATGAGAAAAAAAGACAAATTACTTCAAGTGTCAACCCAATTCAGAACTTCAGAAATGTTCCTTAGTAGGCTACTGTTACTGTCTACTTTCTCAAATCTTTTAAAGGAGGGTGAAACAGGACAGACAGGTTTGTATTAATGACAAGAACTCAGAAATAAGATTACAGTCGTGCTTCTGTTTATAGCGGTATAGAACAAGAATCACTTAATCCTAGACATAACAGATTTTTCCTTGCAAACTCTTAGATAATCCTTCAACCAAATGTCAGCAACAGAATAATTTCAAATGGATGACTGCTTATCTAAACCCACCATCAGTAGTGGCTTACTTGCCAGTTCTCATTATTTGTGTTCAAGGAGCTTTTTCCTTCACATATAGCAGGAGAGAGCATTAAAAATAAATAAACAACTAAAACAAGCAAAAATATCCCCCCCTCAAACCCCCTCTATAAATTACCTTTCCCTGAAAGAGAAGATAAACCTGAGCTGCCTTCACATACTGTGTTTCAGTCTACAGAGGCCTTGCCATCTCCTTCTGTGGGAAGGAGAGTCTGTGCTCTTGAAGCTGCTCTAAACCATCACACCTTCAACAGTTCCGTGGACAGAGAATATCATCTGTTCTTCCAGTCTTGCAGAAAAGGCTATGAATGGCAAAGGTCCATCACCCTCTCCCTGGTGAAGGTTGCAAGCTGCATCCATTCATGCTCTGAGCTGAAAAGGAATGAGTCCCCACATGACCATTCTAGAAGCTATCAGTGCATGAGCCTTTCTACTAAACTAGAATTTTGCAAATTATTTCCCAATCAGAGATGATCTTTTCTTTCTTCATGCCTGCTAATAGTGACATACCCCTGGGGACTGCAAAAGCCCAAGTATAACACTTATCTACTGCAGTCCTTCTCCCAAATGTGAACTTAAGGGTTCACCATGGTGACAAACAAGAGGAAGTCTCTTTTTCTTAACATTGTTTCTTCAGTTACAAAACTTGCTTGTTCTTGTTGAACTTTTAACTTTGAAGTGAAATCTCAGCTACATCTTGAAATACATTAGTTGAAAATGTCACTTTATCTCATCTTTAAATAGGCAAAATACCAATGGGCAAAGCTTTAGATCTTTTACCTCTATATTTGCCAGTTCTCTGATTACACTTTCTTAGATGGAATTCTATTCAGTTCAATGACTTCATTAAGATTCAATCTTAGGGATTAGTGTAATTTTGATTGTACTAATCCTCTCCCCCCTAACACCCATAAATAAAATATGTAGTTTGGAGCATTTTAGCTCAAGTTAGGGAGCTAATTATGATATTTCTCTTTAAGGTAGGATTAGTCTCAGAACTTTACTTCTGAAACTTTGCCTTTTTGTACTTACTTACTGTACTACTATGTACATATTCACTCCTTAGGATATGAACGTACTAAAAATATTCAAATACCATAATAAATGGGTGATTTAAGAAACATGTCAGTGTTTCTTGAGAGAAAAGTATTTACACTATGCACCTTTTCAGTGCATGGAAAAAACCCAACAACTCAAAACACTTATGCTATTCTGGCTATCAGTAACATTCATTTGGTCTGCTTCACATGATGCATTTTATCTCAAAATTTTTGAGAAAATCTTTTTGCTTTTTCATTTATTATTTCCCCGGAATAGACATTCTTATGGTTTTGTTACCTTCTAGGCATGGTGAATGTTTTTCATTTGCTAATATGATGGTTTTCAAATTTGTATAAATTGATTTATGAAAGAAAAGTATAACCATGCTAGTTACATACAATCTTTTATGCAGTTCTTGTTTTGTTTTTCCCTCAAGATCTACTTCAGGGTTAGGAATCTGATAAGCTTTGTGTAATGAGAAGTGGAAATATGCTAATTTAGTTCATAAATTATATGACAGTTACTTGATACTTGGCAGCTTCACAGGGCAGGCACTGTCACATCACACCCAACACATGCAACATAACTAGGTTAAAACAGTATCCTTATACAAAACCACAGAATATATGACAGACCAAGCATTTCAGAAAATGCAATAGTATTTCTTGATATTAGTTTGTCGGGATCTGTTATAAAAACAAAGAAGCATATCACAAGGTTGAATTTTGTGGACATCTCAGGATATTATATGAAGTTCAGCAGTGTCTTCAGATTATTCAACCTGAGTGTGTGTGAGAAGGATGTGCCTGTAAGGACATGTCTTCAGAGTTCTTCAACAAGTACAACATGAACCTTGCATAAGTGCTGATCTTGCAATGCCAAATATTGGTCTTTGAGGTAATTGAAAGGATAGGCTATTACCATATGATTAACATTTTCCTCCTTTTTACCCTGGTATTTATTTCCTCTTAAGTAAAAATTCAGTATTACATATGTCTTTGATTTCTATTTTTTAAAGATCCTATTGGTGGTTTGATATGTTAAGCCATGACAGATTTGGTGGGAATAAGAGGTAATGATAATTGTAATCTTCAACGATCACCATTCCTTAGTTCAGTTCTTACATTTACTTTCCAAAAAGAATTATATAATTTTGTATTTCACAAAGAAACAAAAAAAAAGTTTAAAATTAAATTGTTTTATTGTTCTTTCCAGCATTGCTTTGATAATAATATAAATATCTAATGGTCACTCTTTTGACCATTTTGGTATCAAGAAATGCATCAAGAGATGACAGTGCCTGAGATATCCCAGAGGCTTGATTGCCTATTATAAATTTCCTAACAGTAGCATTGCTACAGTAAAGGTTGTGTCAGCAGTTTCATTATAATGCTATACTTCAAGAGGTGATAACTCAACTGTAAAGGTTGCTATAAGCTCAGCAAGGTCGCAGGTCTCAAAGCCACTTTATCTAAATTATCAAAATATTTGATAAATTAAAGAAAGTAATGCAAATTATATAAATATTTATAGTTGATCATGAAGAATATGCAGTTAGAAATTCAACATTATCTATTATAGTTGCTTCTTTGTTTTCTAATCTATTGCCTTTTCAGATGTCTTTTATAACTGTGATATTGTTACATTTTTTAATTCCAGAGCAATGCAGAAAAGATCACCTGTTATTCTTACTAAAACCACTTACAGTCTTTTAAACAAAAAAAACTTGTTCATACTTGAACAAAATATTTCATGTAGTTAACTTTCTGATATTGGCTAAATATATAATCATTCTGTGTATTTTAACCTCCCAGGCATAAAGAAAGAACATTGTAGAGAATAGCAAAGAAATGTTTAAAAAGTTAAATGTCAGCATCATTGCTGGTTAGACATAAAATGTCCTGCATCAGATTCTAATGGCAATTTTAATAGAATGAAGTGATATTTGAGGATTTGTTTAATAAACATCGAAACAGAGACAATGAAAACGTTTCCAAGGGTTGAACTTAGTTAAACCTGAAATAATTCCATAAGTCTCTATAAAGCTTGCAACTGTACCTACTTTTTGAAATTACTTTGATTGATAATGTCTAGATTTTAATGTTATCCATGTGTATTGTTTTTATTCTTGGTTCATCCCTGAGCTGATCTTCAAAGTAATACTTAGATCTAAACTTCTGGTCTCTGAAACACTCTGAGTGGATCTTACCTTATATTTCAAATATGTTTCTGAAAAGATAATGCTTTTTTTTTTTTTAATATGCTGGTTGGACTGTTGTGAAATTCTTAGAAGTTCTGCTTGACAAATTGATTAAATGGGCTTTTGATAGCTTGGGGGTCTCATTACATGCACTTCCATATGAGTATGGCATAAACTTTGAAATCTTATTGACCACATTAGAAATATTAGAAAATATTGACTCTAGAGAAAATACCTAAATTGATCCCCCCCCAGTTATGTGACCAGAGACTACAGGTAAATTATACAGGAAAATTAAGTCTTTTTTTACTTCAGCTTGAAACATCTACTCCTATAAAATGAGTTTTCTATGTATCATGCAATGAGAAATCTCATCTTATATCTGTGCAGTAAACTTGATTGATTCTTAAATCAGTTTAACTGCTCCATTTCTCAGAACTGATTGCATGTGGTCATCTCAGTTTCTTGTTATTAGGGTCTTACTTGATTTTAATCACTGTTTGTTATCTCTACTATATTTTATATGACCTATTTTTTACAAAGGTTTTGATAGTTCTCAAGTTCTAGAGATCCTCCACTTCCACTCTTACAGTGTGATCTGTCAGTATCACTCAGATATCAAGGGCCTATAACAAAGGATGTTGAAAGGATGAGAATGGACGTGGAGCCACACGTGGAAATGATCCCGAAGTAGCTTAACAGTGATCATACAGGCTTTATCTGTGAAATATTTTATGCAATGCATTTAAGTGCATGAATAATTCAGGCTAACAGTTTAGGCAGTTTAACCTTGTTAGGGCACCACATCATGCTTAAGAAGCTCAGCATACATGCTTGGTTCTGCCCTACCCCACCTTGTTCAGGACAACTACTGTGGAGGATTCTTTGCCAGGTCATCTCTAGGGAAATTCTTTGAGCCTGGTGATGAGTTCTGAATGTTGGGCTTATGGTGCTGAAATTGCAAAAGAGACATTAAAAGATGAAATATGGATCAAGTAAAGCAAATTAATGATAAAGTGAATTAAATATTTGCATTCATTATATAACTTAAAAATGACATTTTGCATTTAATTTTTTTTTAATAACATCTAATATATATTACGGAAATGTTGATAGATTCATGGTGGGCTCGCTACCTCTTCACAGGATCTTGGAATATAAGCCTGGGCACATTGAATAAATGAGGCTTTCTTTAAGATTAATAAAAATTATTTTCAGGGGTAGGCAGCTGACTCCCGTTGAAAGCCATTGGGTTTGGCTGCCTCACTTCCGGTTAAAGCACCAGGAGTCCACCTCATAGAGCATTTTATGCTTAGAATAAGGCAGAGACAATGAAAAATTTTTTAATCCAAAAATCTTGATTGTCTCCACTCCCAGTTATGTCTTACCTTCCATCAAATTTATTTACTGCTTCAGCCAAGACAGTTCATTATATCATTAGAGACTTTCACAGATACAAAGGTCACAACACGTACATTATGAAAAATACTTTGAATGTGTTATATCTTTTATTCTTCTTTTCCAACGGTACCTCAATGGCCCTATCTCACTGTGCTAGACAGTGTCATCTACAATATTACCTTTTACCCTTGCCTTTATTGATTATACATCAGAATATACAGCATCCATAATGTGAAGACCTGAGTCTTTATAAAAGGCAGCTAGTTATTTTCTGAAGTTATGATCCTTTTAGAATGACCCACTCCTTGCACATTTTGGCATTTAGGGGTAGCCATAAAGAATGGCATAATGAACCCCTAAAGAATGACCATGAAGTGAGCAACCATCCTTACCCATACATGCACAGACAGCTTGATATAGATACAAGATATTTGCACCTCTGAATGTTTAAGTTAAATCTTCCTTTGAGATTTTTTTCATTTGTGTTGGATTATTTAGTCTGAACTAATCATACAATCACATTGTTGTTGTTGTTGTTGTCATTACTATTATTATTATTATTAATAATAATAATAGTAATAGTAATGATAATAATAATATTAATAAGCTATTTCAATGCGTATAGGGGAAAATGTATTTTTACTTAATATTTGTCTTGCCTCAAATAACAATCTTTTTTAGTTGTATTTAAGGGGATCATTTTTAGATGAAGTATTTACTGTTTAGCCTCCATGCAAATTTAACATTAAAGAAGTGTTTATTCTTTCCTCCAGGAAATATTTCATCAGGGCAAATGAATTACAAATATACACATTTTATTAGTGGTACATTTAAAAGCAAGAGTATTTTATACGTAGTATATTCAAGGTCTAACAATATAAGAAAGCAACCAGATTTTAATTTTTTTTCCTACTTGGTCCAACACACTTAATGTAATTTCTACTAGGAAATAACACATATTTCCATTTGAAAAAAATTCAGATAAATTTAGGTAATCAGGTTGTTCTTATTGGATGTTATATTGTTAATTGCTTAACACGAGGAATTCTTTTGACAGTTATCATGAATTTTTCCATCAGGGAGCAATATTTAAATAGAACGTAAATGAAAAATAAGAAGTTCTACATCACCAAAGTGGGCCTTTGTTTCTGCATGACAGTAACAGTGACCATTACATGCAGCACAAATATGTTGTATTTTGTTTCTACTGATTTGGTGGTGTCAAAATAGCTAATATTCAGCCCCTCCATTTCTGAATGAGAACTATGATAATTTAATTAATGTTTAAATTCTAGGAGCTGCTGAAGATCACACATAATCCAATTACTTTTTATTCAATTATTTTAATAGCAAACCACTTTGCTATAATTATGCTTAATCCCCTGATTTTTCTCCTCAGCTGTTTATCAAGGGTCTGTATGATATCTTTGAGGAAATCATACTGGGATATAATTATCAACAATCCTCATTGCAATTAATGCACTAAATAGTACCCAATTATGAGCAACATTGCACTGCTGAATGAGTTAGTTTGGAAGAATGCAATATATAGTTTGAAATTTCTGAGCCACCTTCCCCAGAGGTTTTAGGAAGAGGAGACAATACAGTTATTTCTCCCACTAGCTGATACTGGACACGGAAATGCCAAAATAGAAGTTAAAACCGATTCAAATAAAAGAATTGCAACCAGGGCCTTCTAAGCACTGTGGCTCTTTATTGAATTGTAAATATTAGAAACCACTTTCAGCAGCCTCACAGTCTCATATACTTATGGTGGTTGGCCACTGGAAGAGGGTCCCCAGGAACGTGGTCACAGCACCAGCCTGACAGAGTTCAAGAAGCATTTGAACAATACATTTGGGCACCTGGTGTGACTCTAGGAGATGGTCCTTTGCAGGACCAGGGGTGGGACCTGATAATTCTTGTGGGTTTCTTCCAACTCAGCATATTTTGTGATTCTGTGATATAGCAAAGTGGTATTAGTATCTGTAATGTTGTAATCTTGACAAGATAAAATTGTAATTTCATCGTTTTATAGATAAAAGAAGTATATGCATAATTGTTTCTATTCAAATTTGTCAAAGAAATTATCCAAATTCCCTTTTCTCATTATGTGTTCTTTTTGAACAGAAATAAGTGCATCATATGTAGGATGCTCTATTTGCAGGAATGTCCATAAACTATTCAAGAAGTTCACTATTAAACATACCTTAGATTATTAGGGACATCCTATTGATAGGATAAATGCTGGCTTCTTCTGCAGTCCTATACAAACCCAGCATCTTGCCAGACTTTGAGTCATAAAAACAGAGACTGAAAGAAAATTAAGTTCCAAACTTGAAAATAAGTGCCAATTGTACAGATCCTCACAGTGCTGAAAAAAGGTACAGTATTTTAGAAGGATTTTGATAAAATCTTAAAAAACCAATCATTCTCCTTGTCTGAATTGAAGTTTAGTTTTTCTGGTTTTAGAGGTGTTAATTCTTGCCCAGACATTTAATGAAATGTTCAATAACAATGTCTAATAATCCCGAAGTAAAAAAATCAATAAATAAAAGGATCCTTTGTAAGTTTATTGCTATGTGTGAAAAAGAAGTTAAGAACAAAGTCATATAGTTTTCTTTTCACTTTGATAGCCTACATGCAGTGTTGCAATGCAGCAGGGAGGAATATTTTTGTTTTTCTAAATGTGACTCTGTAACATGTACCTATCTTTTGCATGTTATTTTTCATGACTGTGAAATAGCCTGGAAGATCAAGTCACATGGAGGATTTTGAATCTTCTCTGTGTTCTTTAGCTCTAGAAGTAATGTGTGGTGAGGGAAGGAGTAAATTCACTGCTACTTTTATTTTTGTAACCTTAAATAATCCTTTCAAAGCTGAAATACAGACACTGTGCCTCCCCACCACTGCCTAATTTGCAGTTGGTGAAATGGAAAAGCCTAGGTTCACGCATCCTTGTCTGAAATAGCATAAATGCCAAGGTAGGCTCCGTTACCAGTCAACACAGTCAAAAGCCATGGGTATCTGGAGCAACATATATTTTCATCATTCTCCACTGACTCCAGAGAGAGCTGACTGTGAGCTAAAGTTAATCCTGACTTCAAGATTCAACTTTAGATATGTCCAGACTGAATCCAGAGACAAAGGTCATGATTCCTCAGCCAATCTGTCATGAGCACTTCAGATGAAAGGCTTAGAATTTGCTAGGTCATATGTCCTGCCATGTTGTTTTTCAGTTTTTGTCTTTTTATTAGATAGTGGATATTATGGGTTCATTTCACTATTTGTTTTTTCAGGGACATAATCTTCCTTCTAAAAGTATGCCTGGAAACAAGTGTGTTTGCTGAATTTCAAGTTTGATTCAGGAGACATAAAGTGAAATTCTGAAAAAAAAAAAGAATTTTAATACATACAAAAATTTTAGCAGATATTTACTGAGAAAAATTTAGGTTTAACTTGTCACACATATATATCATATTTACTTCAATCTCTGTCTTGGAAAAAATGTTTGGAGACCCATTTTCTTTCCTCTATTATTTCTAAGGATGTGCTTCTTCATGAGCACCCTCTTACTACTCCACTTCCCCAAATATATATCTGTATTTACTGTCCATTACCACTCAGTGTAGGAGAAGTGAAATAGTCCTTCACTTGTTACTTATTGTGAAAAGGTGTCAAACTCTCACTGATTTTACTGTTTTACTACTTTCTCCCATTGTTTCTAAATAGGAAATGGGAACTTAGGAAATTTACTGTAACTGAAAATTAAATCACTTTAGGACATCAAGCAACATGTAGGGTAAAAGACAAAGCTTTCACTGAATTAAAAAAATGTGGCTAATATAAAGGAAAACAAGCATATGTCACATCAAATTTCAAACTTTCTAATGAGGTGATATGAGGGTCTGACTGTCCAAGTGGAAATAATATCACCTGCCAGTTTGATACCATCCACGACCATATTTTATTGGAGGAAATTTAAGTGTGAAAGAAGCAGACTCAGTATTGATTATGATCAAAAAGCTTCTGGCCAGAGTGGTGTTAGTTGGCTGTGTCACAGCAGCAATTACACAGCACTGGTCCCTGAAGACTTTCACCTACTTGTTAGATGAAATCAATAATACCCAGACAAGCACTGAAATGACATTTTAATGTTCACAAAGAACATTTACACTTCAGGGCTGCCTTTGAAAAAGTTTCTAACAGTGATGGAGAGGGCAAAAGGAGGGTTCTGTGTAACAGGCACAGATGCTTGCTCTCAAACCAAGTTATCAACTGTCATTGGAGGGGGCTTTGCAAAGCCTATGTGTAGTTTCTTAGGTTAAGAGATAATTTTGACAGAAACAAACCGTTTGCAAGTCTTTTGAGGGGAAGCAGTGGGGTGATAATGAAGAGAGAAGAGAAAGGAGAGGAGTTGGAGGCAGCTGCACCTTCTCACCCCAAGAGATGGTACAACCCAAGATGATGGGGCCAAAATACATAAGGTGGAAAGTAGGAGCAGTTAGCTACATTTCTCTCAGCGCTGTCTCTTTTTATAACCAGAAAAAGATACATTTAAACTTCAACTTGTTTTATGCAGAATGAAATTTGGCAGATAAAAATCTGACTTTGTTTTCTTTTAATGACTTTATTTCAAGACAGCTATAATTTCTGCTGGAGATATGAAGTCACAAAGACACCTCCATGTTTTCCCTGAAAATACACAAATGCCTGGAGTTAGATAATGATACTCAGGCATCCAGGCATCCAGACATCCAGACAAGGTACTCACTTTGCCTCCTTTGTGGTTTAACTCCAGTAGCAGCTAAGCCCCACGAAAGTACTTGCTCACTTCCCCTCAAATTGTGTTGAGAATTGAAAGAGAAGTGAGAAAATTCATGAGCTGAGATAAAAACAGTTCTATAGGCAAAGAAGGCCAGTGCTTAGTCATTTCCATACAACTACTATGAAGAAAATTAGGTCTATCCTATCCAAAAGGGGTATATCCCCTTCAGTTTCATCATGACTTAGGAAGAAGGCTGCTAAGTCCTTGCTTTTTGCCTCAGTGTCTCTGTGGTGCAGGAAGAAAGAGATTCTTGCAGCCTGGGATCAATTGCCTCTTCAGAAATAACATGATTTAAATCCATATTTCTATTTCTTTAAAGAAAGTTCCTGAAGTACTGGGCTAATATCTAAACTCAACTGAACCTTCTTATTAAATCTAGGCCAATAAGGCCTCTCAAATATTTTGGTAATCCTCATGTAGAAGTAAGTTAATCGTAGTTTATTTTGATTGTTGTAGTTAAAAATAATTCATTTATTTCTTCTCTTGGAAAAAAAAAACAAGAAAGAGAAAATTAAACATGAAAAGAAGTGGAATTATCAGAATCTTCCCCATTGCAGTGTAATATTATATACATAATTTAATTCCTGAACATGAGGAAATTACCAATTCAAGCTATTTTTTCTATATTTATACATCAACGTGGACTCTAGAGTGCATTTGCAGGAGAGGTTATTCTCTCATAATTTTTTTTCTTTTTTCAGGTAGAAAAATATACTGAAAAACAAAACCATATATGTACATTTAATCTGCAGTAATTCAGATCTGTAACAGTGTTGTCATGTGTTAGCTCAAAAAATGAAGCTTTATAAAATACAAGCAGAAATTCAAATTTCTGACTTTCAAATGAATCTGATTAGATGAGAAATGTCTAATACCTAGCTGGACCATGCGAGGCCTGTCACAGTTCTGCCAGTGTGAACTGAAAAGATCCATTAATGATCAACCTCATGCAATATTCACTGCTGCTACATCAAATGGGTCTGTTTGTTATCCTAACATAGCCACTGCCAAGAGCTCTGCTGCCTTACAGTTCAATGAACAATGGTGAAGCAGTCAAAAACTGCCCTCTGGAATATTACTGCATCTAAAAAAACCTTTTCAAGCATCAACAGAATCCCAAATTTCCTCGCTTGTCCAGGAGGTGCTGTGGAACAAAGAGCAATGTAATTTTTTCTTGGTTTTTAACAAGCAATTGAGGAAGCAGGGAGTAGATTTGTTCCTTTTCTTCTTCCCCCCCTTTATAACTCACAAAAAAAGACTGAAAGGATATCTCTAGAGTTAAAATTTTCAGTGTTCTTATTCTTGTTTGCCTTTTCCCTCTGGAAGGGTTTAACCAACTGTAGAGGACGTAACGCACTTATGCTTAAGAATTCAGTTTATCTCCTTCATAGAAACATGGGTTTCAGACTTATAAATTAAGGTGTCTGAGGTTTGCATGGACGTTTGTGTCTTTAGGACCTGGTTTGAGCATGACCAGTTTCAATGCTACAGCTGGGTACTCCCTGGTGGTCTCTGAATACCGTAACCTCCACCCTCCCAGCCTTTCTTTCCTCTGATGGAGTTGTATCAGTCAAACTGCTTATGACAAAATAAAGGTTAAAAATATCCCCCAAACCAACTACTCAAAAGTTCTGTGTATGACTAGGAGGAGAAAGTTCTTTTCACTGCATGTTTCAAACTGCATTTTATCTTTGTTTAATTACCATTTTGGAGAAAGAAAATACTTATGAATGAAGTATCAACAAATCCCTTAGATAAGATATGTAACACAGCACTGTGCATTGTCTCTCACAGCACATCTCTTGCATGTGTTTTGTAACCTGGGAAAACCAGAGTTAATATTTTTCCTTGAAAAATACAACAATTAAAATATATCCATCTCTCCTCTCTCCCCTTCAATAGTAAGCAATTCTCCGCTTTTCTTCATAAAGAATAAAGACTTCAAAAAAATTGCTTTAAAAGGCACCCATTTGAAAGCCACCTTTATGAATGACAGTATGCCATGCCTAATCAAAATCTGTTTTTATATATATATATATATAAAATGAATTATAATCTTAAAAGTAAGGGAATTCATAGGGATATATTTTCTATGAAGTCAATAAGATCGTGTATTGAAATTGTTATTATAATTCTGGATGTGGATGCCTTTTCATTTTGGAATGTTAGTGAAACAGTTTTTTGTTAGAAAATACTTTTGCAGTTAAAATATTGTTTTTTAGATTTTCATTAAAGAAAATATATTTGTCCTTTCATGTATTATTTCTTCCTCACACAAATCAGGATTCTATATTTCCTATAGGTTGCAGTATTTTGTATTCACTTTGCATTCTAATAGCTGTAGGTGGTTGTGTGCATTGACAAATTGAACATTAATATAGCAGCCATCAGTGAATTAAATCCTTAGATCTATTGAAGTGGGGACCAGAAGAGGAACTTATATTCTCGCATATGTGTATCATCAGTACTGAACATGATCCTGAGAAGTATTCAAGTCCATTCTGCCTAGCAAAAGAAAGTTTATCACTGCCAGTGTTTTGAGCAATGCCATTACAATAAATGGGGTTTGGTTTGTTGGGGTTTATTTTCTTTCAGTGGTAGACCTGTGATTTTGAAAAGTTCCTTATCATCTCTAATTACTAAACTTTGGAGGTTGTCATTCTGGAGTAGATAAACTGCTTGCTAATCTAGATATGATCATCTGTGTGTGCTCAGAATTGTTTAATTAAGTTTACAGAGAGAATATTTGATTCTAAACAGTTTTCATTTGAAAATAATTTTGGAGGAGAAGAAGGTGGCATCAAATAGAAAGATTAATATGAAAATGAAAAATTACAAGATGAAATCCTAATTACATACTGTCAAGTATTCCCAACTCTCCAACTATATTTTATTTGCATTGTCATTTATGGTTTTGCAACTTAAATGTAAATAAAATTTCAAAACACTCCACATAAGAAATACACACAATATTAATATTTCTTTTGCACCAACATATATGTCTCTGTGGGACATAAAGAATTTATGGGTCAATTTAATTTCATTCAGGGTGCAAGAGTTGTCATATTTTGCTCCTTGGGAAATACTCTGATGGAGTAACTAGTACCCTGTTTGAATTTTGTGACCATTTTAAAGGAAGAAGCCTCAGGTTAAGTATTATGATTTTATCATGCCACAGACATGATTTCTAGAATAAGATTAACATGCCTTAAATAAAACCAGCTGATAAAAGCTTTACATGGTTTTGTGTGTGTGTGAGATATCCTGTGGTAAAATTCATATGTGTCTGTGTGAGGCCACGTGTATGTCCATGTTTTGCCCTACAGGAACAGCACAATCTGGATTGTAGAGATCCTATGGAGATCATTTGGTCCAGTTCCCTGCCCAAAATCAGACCACAGCTTAGAGTCAGAGAAGATTGCTCAGTGGCTGGTTGAGTTTTGAATGTTTCTAAGGATGGGGATTCCACAGCCTCTGTAGTTACATTGTCCCAAGGTCTAAACCTCTTTCTATTGAAATTTTTCCCCTTTTATTGATGGAGAACTTCACTTTGAAGTCTCTTGTCTTTCTGCCAAATGCCTCCAAGTACTGTCTGTCTCCGCTTCTTCATAGCTCCCATTAAGTTATTGAAAATGTTAATATTTTTTAATTTTCTATTTTCCGAATCAAATAAATCTGACTTTGTCATCTTATTCTCATTTGTTATGTCCTTCAGCCTTCTACCCACCTGGGGATTTTCCTCGAGAACCAGTGCAGTTTTTCAATGTCTTTATTGTATCAAGAGCCCCAAACTGGATACAGCTCTCCAGATGCAGCCTAGTGAGTACTGAATACAGGTGGAAAAACCTTTCCTTCCACTCCTTGTATGTGCTCCTGGTCATGCAATCCAGTACATGATTAACCTTCATCACCAAAAAGCGTTGCTGACACGTCCAAAGTGTTGACTGCTATGACTCCCACGTAGTTTTCTATGGAATTGTTTCCTAGTCACTTGGTACCCAAGATTTAAGACTGGACTTAATCAATCCCAGGCACAAGACATTGCATTTGCCTTTACCAAACTTTGTGAGGGTCCTGCTAGCTCAAGCCTCTAGCTTCCTGCAGAGACTTAGTTTGTTTTCACTTAAATATTGCTGAGACAACTTCCATCCCATCATGTTGTTGAGACACTTTGCCCCCACATCGACCTCCTATTTTGGATAAAAGGGCAAATTCCTTACTTAGACCAAAAGAAAATTAGGGCCCTACTTGTTCTACAAAATAGGTGCTCAAGCTGGGGAGATTGAACCTCAGTGATTTTCCGATGGAGAGAATGGAAGAGGAGTGAAGTCATATCTTTATAGGGACCAGAAAGTCTTATACTAGGCTGGTACAATTGGACATAACTCTGAGCAAAGCTACCTAAGAATTTCTCCTAGGTGTCACCAGGAAATCCAGACAAGAGATAAAAAATCCAAGATAAACTGGTTTAATTACCTGAAAAGCTTGCAGTGTTAGTGTTTTTAAGTTAGCTGTAGACTTCAGCAGTTCAGAGTTTTACCCAGGTAACTGAAAGTATTGAATTTCATGGCAACATTCATTAATTATTCTGGTGACAGTTAGCAGATGCATGTCCCATCCAGAGGTCTTTAATAATTTTCTTTTAATTGATTTTAAGAAAACTCCAACTTAATTAAAAGAGTAACAATAAGCTGCATATGTTTTTGTTTTTATTTAACCTTTAATCCTAGTGTATATGGCATTTAGGTATTCTAAGATGTCCAGCATATATATATATTCTAGACTTTATACACATTTCTGAAAACATTTAGAATGTTTGGTTTGATTTTTTTGGTTTGTTTTGGTTTTTGTTTTTTTTTTCCTCTTATTTGGAGTGGTTATTCTAGTGCTTATTCTGTAGCGATTGCCTTCCTGAATTTTACCAAATGTTTTTGGATTTTAAGTTTTCAGTCCAGATTCAGTCAGGCTTTTTGAAAGGTCTGCTATCACCTGCAAAGACAGCAGGCTTTGCATAAAATAGTTGGCTGATTTTTATACTGCTCAATCTTTTTATTGCCTAAAAATACATTGGATTTTGTCCATTACCACCAGGGAAACTTCTCATTCAATATTAGCACTCTACCAACATGTTTCTTAAAATAGTATTTCTTTGACAAGATCAGCAACTCCAAAAGAAAAATATTTGGGGTTTTCTAAGGCTTTTAATATAGTTGTAAAAAAAGGAATTGCATTTTCATTCTAAACTGAAAAGTAGTACTTTAATCTAAAAATAAGTTTTATTTTCAATATGAGCTTTACATGAAGTGAGAACTTAGTCAATGAATAATAAATACTACTGGAAACCTTAACTCAGGTTATGCAACCATCCCCTTCTGCTAAAATTTGTA
This sequence comes from Notiomystis cincta, assembly GCA_013398075.1. Lineage (NCBI taxonomy): Eukaryota > Metazoa > Chordata > Aves > Passeriformes > Notiomystidae > Notiomystis > Notiomystis cincta. Next base: position 9,322 of record VZRX01004137.1, on the reverse strand, counting down.
TGTACTTGCACTTATTTGTACCCTCAGCACAAACCTGAGAAAATTTATTTGCATTCTTTTATGGTAATTAAGTAATTTTGCTTAATTCTATAATATCTGAAAACAGATATATCTTGTGTAAAATAAAAAAATAACCCTGTGATCAATGTTATCATGGTGAATATTAAATAAACAAAAATTATGGAAAATTTACTTTATAAAAGAATTAAAATTAATCCTTTTTTCCATATCTAAAGTTGCAGGAGGATATCAGAACACCATTACAGAGATGCTAAGTGCATTAGTGGAAAGACTACATTACACTTTAAATTGTTCATGACAGAGTTGCACCAGCAGGCCAACAAATTAGTCACCTGTGATATAGATGCTCAAAGATGAGACAAAAATGCATTGCTTTTTTGAGATTCCAAATCATCAGTAAAGTCAGAGAAAATAATACTCAATTGAAGCTTCATTTCTGATTCTTCTGAGCCCATTAAAGCAAAACAAAACTTAACCTGTTATGTGATCAGGAAGACTGAAAATGTGTGGCTGTTACATCTTGTGATGCCTTATAAAAAAATGTTTGCTTTTCTCTGATTCTTTGTCTCAGCTACTGTAAATCCCCAGATAATGGAAGAATGGAACTATGGATAAAATCCCCATTGCCATATGGAAATATTGTGTGGTGACAGACCTTCTCCAACTTCTTAAAGAGGTAGATACACAGAAAATCAGATTAATTGAAAGCACTGAGATACTTTAGTACTTTAAGCTTTCCATGAATGCCACAATTAGACCTGGCTTTATCGCCTTGATCTTTGTTGTTTCAGAATCTCTTCAGGAAACATATCAGGATGTATATTTTGTTGTTCTCTTCTCCAGATCTTGCTTTTCCCCTGGCAGCACAGTGCTTGAAACAAATGGTCATGATCAAGAGATGAAGAGCTTATCTGAAGTAAACAAATAAAATATTCCTGTTTTTTTTCACCAGATCACATAGACAGAAAAAAACTTACACTTTTTGTCAGCCATCTCCTGCTGTCAGCCATCAGCCATCTCCCACTGTTTGAGTGGTGAATCACTGCTCTGTGACTGAAAAGAGTTCCTATGTGCATCACTGAGGGAAGAAGAAATCATGGCATAATTTGTACATTCATAATTTATACATTCAAAAACCATTTAAATTCTGATTTAAATGATAAATTAAATGTTCATTTATTCTATCTTCCTATACTGTTCACATATCATTTATGACACTGAAAACTAGACTCCATTTCCACACTGTCATCATCTGAGAATTTGGGGTATCAGTTTCATCTGCTTGAAAGTCAATCCTCAGAACCTATTTTCAGCCATGATATTTACTCCCTCTTCACACCAACATGCAACCTTGTGAGCAGGAATGTTGCCAAAACTAACAGCTAAGCAAGAATACATTTCTAAATGTGGGCCAGCAGGTGCTTCAGATAACAGGAGCAAGAACCAGCCCAGTATCAAGAGAACAGCACCTCTTGAATATCTACATCTACAGAAAGAATGATGCTCTCTAACAGTAATGAGAAGCTTAATTATTTTTAAAAATGTGCAACCATGGAGAACACATTGGTGGCCTATTAGAAAAATCTGCTACAGCGTGAAAGAAAAGAGAAATACCACATCTAAGTGTTAAAAATTATGTCAAAAGGGAGGTTATACAATACTGGAATATAACTGAATATATTAATTAGACTTGATTAGCTGCTGGTATTCTAGCAGTAGTCTTTATGCTCGTCTTCTAGATACAATAGTTCAAAAAAAAGGTGAAAAATCAGAGAGGAAATCGAACTTGTTCTTTTACATTTTTCCTTTACAAATAAATACCACAGGTAAATCCTGTTAAAATATTAGCTCCTTGGAACATCATTTTTCCTAAATATCTGATACAGTTCTGGACATAGGGAAGCTTAATTCTCTTATATTAAAACAATTAAATACTCATAAACAAAAAATTCACTGAGAGATTCATGAATGAATCATTTGCAATAAAACCTACTACATGGTTTGACTCTTTTTTTTCCCCATAGAATATTCAATGGTGGAGCAGAATAAATACCTTAAATAGTTTGAAGTAGTTGTGAAATACAGTTGTGATTCTGTAAACAAATAATATAGCTGATAATAATACTGGCAGTAATATGACTGATTAAAAGCATAGCAGTCTAGATATCAGATGAAAGTGAAATAATTTGAAAATGTGTTTTCTTCCATCACATTATCATTATTAAATAGGATTAATGTTGCTTGGACATCTATTCATGTATTAGTCCTGGAATACATTTGAATTTCCATTCATTTTAACCACAATAATATGCTGGAATAAAACACAGGAATTTTCTTTATTCCAGAAGCCAGAGAAAAATTCTGTTATGTTTAAGTAGATGGTCAGATTTGTAACTGAAAATAATTGAAAATTTGGGTCATTAATGCAGAAACATTAAGTACCTTAAGTACAGGCAACTAAACTGTAGGTAATATTTTGAAAGTGCCCAATACTTCGCTGATGTCTCTCATGAAATTATATTTGCTGATGAAGTGACTTTGTGTATGAATTTTATCTCTACTAAGTGGCCATTCATCTAAAAATATGTAGTGTGTAAGCAACATCGCAGGAAAATTTTAACAGGGAATTGTGAATAACATCTTATTCTGTTCTTACTTTCACTGTGTCTATCTGTTTAGCCCAAAAATTTTTTATTAAGAGGTTTTCATTAGCTGTTACATAACCTAACAGTGGAAGAGATTTTAGGCTATGATACAGTCCTCATAAATTAAGAATATATATTAATAGGTTAGAAGAGAATAAAAAACTTTCCAATTTATTCAAATATTAAATCTAACACTGATTCAGAAAGCATGCCCAATAGCAGTCCATATTAATGCCTTCCCTGGTGGCATTTTTATTTTTCGTATCCAGCCTTTAAATCTGTTAATCAAGCTAGATACTTACAATAAGTGAGCTGTACTTATCTGTATGATGTTCATTATTTTGAACCCAGAATTGCAAGCACAATTCTCTACAATCTCTGTAATTGTGATTTCAGGTAAAAATGAACTGCTGAAAGATAAGCTGATTTGGCTGCAAATGTACACATTGAAGTCTTAAAATACAATACCTTAGCCTCAATCCTTTTACTCTGGTTCAATTAACCATTGAATGAAAAATAAAAGAAACAGAATGGGTCATTTGTATACCAGTACACTACTCCAGCAATATTCTTACTGTATATTTTGGTATTCAGACTTTGTATGACCCAAGGCATCTAAAATCTTATGCTCTGGGTAAAACAGATGTTTCTGTTGATGTTTATGTGCACTTTCATCTTTTATTAACAGAGAGACACAATTCCATTTCTGAAACTGTCATAAAAATTGTTATTAAAAAGTCCAGTTTGTTTTGGTTTTATCTAGCTGTAACTGTTAAGGCAATGTAAGAAGTTAAAAAACAAAGACTGAATTTGTTTGAACAGACCAAACAATGGCATAACACTTTAATNAGACTCATTAAGATTTTCACAATTTAGCCATCTTTAAGATCCGAATATCAAAAGTTAAAGATTAATCATATAGATAAGATTTCTCTGCTCAACACTGGTTGCCAGGAATTATTTTGTAAGAAATCACAGGCATGACTGGCATTTGCTTTTAATTTGACAATTATAAAGAAGTATCTTAAAATTGCTGTTCTAAACAATTATTTTCCTGAATTAGCTAGAGCCATTCTTTCCTTTGGAAACTTAGAAAGTAGAGATAATTAATTCAAACCAGAAACCCCCTCTTTCAGTTATGAGCAATGTAATTGAGAAAGGACAACAAAATCAAGTAGCTGTCACAGTTTCCTCAGCTATTAGCTTTGAAATTCAGGATATGTGTAACTTACAAATTTTGTGCAACCTGCTCCTACTGTGACCAAGTAATACCACAGTTTAGTAAATAATTCAACATGCTAATTATGTAAACAGGATTTTATGGGGAAACAAAGGCATCAAGGGTTTTTTTTTTTTTAATCTAGAAGTTTCCCCATGGTATCTCCATTTATCATCCTATACATCTTTACACATTCTCTTCTCACGCAATACTGTTATTATTTGTAATACTAAGGTATTATGCCCATAGCATTTATACAGAAAATTGGTTTTGCTCATTTTACAATTCAGTGAGTCAATGATACTGTGGTTAAATCCATATAAAAGATTGTCTACAGTGAAGGTTTATACTGTGAAGGACCGCAAAATTAGAGAGCTATAGATCCATATATAAAACTCTTCAGCTTTAAGAATGACACAAAGAGCTCTGACTCTTACAAACTGGAATTTTCTTGCTCATTCATTTTACTGTGAGATATGAACAGAATATTAAATGCTTGACCTTCAATAGTGTATTGTAAGCCCTGGGCACTAAGGTTTGCCCTTCTTCAGGATGATCCCCATTTCTGGTTATTTTGTCAGCAGGTATAGTTAACATCTATTGTTCTCCCCATCCCCAATACTATTTTTAAAATTGTTTAACTGCTTTCTTTTCTGTTATGGTTTCTTTGCTTTAAATTTTATAAGAAGAGATTGTTGAGAGCAATTAATTTCAAGTGGATCACTCATGTAAAATAACTTCTATTACATAAATAATAGGATGTTTGTGGGAAGATAAACCCATCTATACTATTTTTGATAATTCTTTTGGGTTTCTGGGGCTAGCATTTTCAGGATGTAAGTAGCAATATCATGTTTAGAGGGCAAATTTATCTACAATCTCTCTTCCTCACCTTTTAAATCACTGGCATTTCTTTTTGCCTCAGATATTGCCAATATTAAAATCATTATCTTATTTCAGGTAGTATAACGTCCTATCTTTTTTTGATTGTACCTTGCCATAGGCAACTTAGTAGTTGGGTGGATGAAATTAGAAATATGTGGTTACAAATAGTAGTGGAAAAGTCTTATAATAAGTATTTACCTTTCTGATTTTACAAAACTACTGAAGAAATTATCTTCCCTATGGTAGAAAATCCTTGTATTGAATATATAATTTTTTTATACCTTTATAAAAACTGGATATTGATTGCTGCACTAAAATTAGATGAAAACCAGTTATAGAAGACTGGATGAATTGTTGAATAGCTCAAAGGAACTGGGTGGAAAGTGTGGGAGAGAACAGGGCGAGCTCTGCATAAATGGGATGGCCACTGCTCCACACCCCTTTCAAAAGTGCAAGTCTTTTGTCTGGATAAGTTACAGTTATCTAAGTTAAAGTTTGTGAAGTGCCTTGCTTTGTCTGGATATTGTTTTAAAATTTGCTAACTACCTTATTCTTCCTTAATGTTCTAAAGTTTGCAAGTAAAAGTTTATTATTGAACTTCCTGAGAATTTTGTTGTTTCTCCCATGCAGTACCCAGAGTATATGAAACTACCTTTCCCTAAAACAGCTGAGTGGGCCAGGGCATTACACTGATCTGGATAGACTGTATATGATGCTGAAATATGAAGGATATGGTATTTCTGCTGACTGCTCTGCAATATTGCAGTCAGCAGAAATCCTGGGAGCAGTCCCTTCTTCCTGCAAAAAGGAAAATGTAGGTAGTGGAGAGCCTTTCTAGCTCAGTGGGGTTTGAAAACACTGCATTACTTACCTGCTCCAGAACAGCTTACATCTGGTGACTTTCTGGCATAACATGAGGGACACAGATGATATTCAGGGAAAGAGCAAGGTAAATAGCCTAAATGTTGAAGTGAAAATGAGATTTTGAAGGTGTTTGCTGGACTGACAAAATTCTTTGAACTCTGATTACTAAGAGATTTACTTGCCATACAGTAATTGTTTTTTTAAAGACAAGTAAGGGATGCATAACCCTTATCATGCAGAAGTGTCTAACTTTAGAGGCTTCCATTTTATTTATTTCCTTGTGGTAGGACAGATTTCTAAAATGCCAGAAAGTCTGCTTTCTGTCATGTACCCTGAATGCTATTAAATGCACATTGGTCATGTGAAAACACTTCAGCATGTAGGAGGCCTACTTACACATGACTTCAGTAAGTAAGCAATGTTTTGGGGGGTGTTATACCAGGGGAGGAATATTTAAAATTATAACTGTGAATCATGGCTTCTAATATAGATAAGATTTTGGGGACAGGAGCTACAGTGTGCATTCAGGAAAAGATGGAAAGACAAGCCAAAACAAATAGCCCATGTTAACACACCAAAACCCCAAAAGCCAAATCCACTGAGAATTGCAATACCTTTTTGTAAGAAAGCAATTTTGGAAATGAGAAGTGAGTAACCTTCAAAAATAAGCCAGGTTATATCTTCTTTGAAAGGAAAGTAATGAATTTGTGGTAATTCTTTTTTACTTTTAAATGGAGAGTCCTCTTTCTGCTCCCCAGAGGTGACCAGAATATTCAGCCTGTTTCAAAACCTGTAACAATTTACAGAATGTTTTCTTACAGCCTTGATAGCATTGGTTCTCTGTGGTACTGAATGCTGATCAAGCGATTCTCTTTATTCACTCATCAACAGTGGAAAAGAGAATAGCTCAGCTCCCAGATGAGAAGTTTAAAAATTTAGGTATAACATGTCACCGAACAATTATTTTGTCTTTATTTGGGCCATTCTTCCTGTGACAGTCTCCATTTCTGTATGAATGCATATTTGTACGTTTCCCAGTACATCAGGATGCTTCAGATAATTTTCCACTTGGATGAAGGCCCAAGCCTTTACAGACCTTTGTAGGTAATTGTGCACATGTGTTTGAAAATGGGACAACTGAATTAGTGCTATCCTCAATGAAATTCCAAGCATGACAGTCTATCACGGCTGATAGATATTAAAATGTATTCTCTAACAATGGTAACCAGTTCAGAACTACTGAACATATGTTAGCATTGTTATTTAAAAAGGTTCTGCATGCCAAAGACTGGCAATGAAGCAGTAACACACATTGTTAAACTATTTTGTAAGAGAAAAGGAAAAGAAAAAATGGGGGAAATTTTGTAATTTTGAGCTCTTCTGCATCTGGTTCCATCGGCTGAACACTGTGCTATTGTGTAACATTGGCTGAAACAAAATGTTTTTTAAATGTGAGAAAGTGTTTTTAAAATTTCAATGTATTACTTGCGTGGCTTGGAGGTCTTAGTCATTGCACTTGAATATACTCGTGGACAGAATGTTAAGTGTAAACTTCTTAACACATTCAAAATGGATTGATTAGGACCATAATCTTTAAAGAATGATTTCCACCTTTGGTGGCTTTGATAATGTGGACCCATTTTTTCAAGTACGGGAAGCCCTTTCTAGTCCTATACTTGTCAACAACTAGTGATGACAGACAATCAATACATACAAACATCTGTTTCAGGTTATATGTATGCTTGTTAAGAGTAATTGTGCTGATAATGTTTCATAGTTGTCGCGGTTTGGACAGGTGTTTACCAAGGAAGGCGGGAGCCTCCCTTGGAATGAGAAATGTGAACCC
>VZRX01004136.1:93462-156429 GCA_013398075.1 Notiomystis cincta | reverse complement strand
ATATATTATATATATATATAAAGATACTGGAAAAGAATGAGCTAGACATACAAAAATACATGATGCCTTATTTGCCAAGAGACACCAAAAGGTTAACAGCCTTCTATCAAAACAATCAGATGTAGGGAAAAATCCAACTTCAGAAAACTTATGAGTAGTCACTTAGGAGAAGACATTGTTTTGTGTTAGTTGCCCTTGATGTAAGCTCCCCTCTAAACTTGACAATGTCCTTTTATTGTAGAATATAGCAAGCAAGTTTCACCTTTGAAGTTATGAGACCCTAAGAACAGGATTATCTCGAAAACCACTCTTGCTGTATCTGCTATAGCATAGACAGTGTCACAGGTCCCATTAAATACACCACATTCCTGTGATCTGTTGCAGGATTACCTTCAGAAGCAGAGCACCTTGTAGGGTGAAGAGGAAATCACTGTCATTCCTCCCAGTACAAGAATTAGGGGGATGAAGTGGAAATAGCAAGTAGCAGGTTCAAAACAAAGACATTTTATTTATGATGTGATGAAGCTTTGAGCAGGAAGTAATGTTTCTAAAACTATACATATCCTCAAAAATTACTCTTCTTGGAAAGAAAATTAATCAGGAGCTTTTAAGTTTTGGTGCTGAAAGCCCTTGAACCACTGAAAGCTGAGGTCTAGGTGAGAGTTTTGAGAAATCCTCACTGTACACTCTGCTTTTACACTCCCCTCGGAGCCAGCTCACAACTGGAGACAGGATGCTGGCCCAGGTGAACCTTCAGTCTGACAAGATGCATTCACAGGCTTCCATGAGGATTCATAAGCACATATGTTACATAAAAGGCTATAATTTCTGTTAAGTCAAGTATGTATGAGGTAGGAATTGCTACTAATTGCTAATAATTTCCTATTATTTTTCCTTTCTTCCCTGCATTGAGACTGGCATCCCCAAAACACAGCAGGGCTTCCTTGTGTTAGGCAGTGTACATGGGTGAAGGGTGCTCCTTCATCTGCCTGTGCTTCTCTGCACTGCGGAGCAGTGGACAAAATGTTAGAACAGCTCTGCTGTTTATAACTGGAGAGAATTACTTCAGCACTAAATGCACTGAGCCCTGCTGTGGAAGAAGCAGTGGTTTGGTGTGAGTCTCACTCACAGTATCAAAAGACACCCTTAAGGTCTTGTTCCAATATACCAGCCACTGCTTTTCTACAGCTTATTATTTGTAGTGATGTTTTATTTACAATTCAACCTGTAATTAAGGCATCTCATTTGTAATGGAAATATCTGTAAAAGAGGAAAAGGAAGTGTGGCAGTGGGTACTGTTGGGCTGATTCTGTTTCTCTAAGGCCCCTTTACACTTCTCATCAGTACAGAGATTGCCTTAAAATTAATGTAAATTATGTATCTTCCCTTTTTAAGGACTCTTAACAGTGCTAGAGAGATGTAAAGGGGGATTAGTTTAAAAGGTAATTGGACTTCACTTTAATCTCTCACCCTTCCTCTGTGTATGCATATGAATGCATGTGTACTTAAATATATATTATGTCTATATGCATGTGGCAGTATCAGTACTTTCCTTTTCCTAATGTTTGCTAAGAAAGTATAATACCACAGAGTGAATTTTAAGAGGTGTCTGAAGGCCATCTTCAGAAAATGTACTGCATAGTCCTGATCTAATGAGTTGCTGTTCTTCAGCCTCACTAAACAGGACTGTTACTAGGTTCCAAAGCACTGCAAATAGGAATGGATAGAACAGGTAGGGCTCAGAAACTGAAATACTGGGAGAAAAAGAAAAAAAAAAAAAAAAGGAAAAAAAACCCACAGACTGGGATAATTTTTCTGTTTGTGTAAAAATGCATATATGTATGTCTGTGTGTACATGAATGCTTCATCCTTTCCTGAAAATATTCAAGCTAAAAGACCCTCTGTGCTGGGAGCAGGAGCCTGCCATGTGCTCCCTGCCATAGAGCAGTACCCTAAGTCCCCCTTATCCAATATGTGCTGAAGTGAGGTCACACAAAGCAGACTCTTCTCTGCAAGCTGGTATTACAATCAGCCCTTTGTCTTCTGTGGAGATTCTGGGTGGAAAATCCAGAATATGAACCAAATCCTCCAGTAAACACAGACATTGACTTGAGTGGCCCTGAGAGCATGTCCTTAGTCATTCCATCCTACTTATTCCATGCTCTTTCCCCTTTTCCACTCCTTCTTTCTTATTTTGATGCAATGCAGAAGATTTTTGGGAAATCCAAAAAGGCAAAGCATACAATAATCTCAAATTTGAACATCTTCTATCGGCTTTTAATGTTTATATCCAGCATTTTATTCTAAAGGACCTACTGTAAAGCCTAAAATATTTAATCAGGATCTTCCAGCCAATCTCTACAGTTACTCTGTGAGATAGTTATTGTAAGCCTGATTTTAGACAAAGGCACACACTCAACCTTTTAGCATTCTCATAAAACTTCTTTCCTGCAGACAGCTTCTCACCAGGAACTTCTGCCAAAGCATTAAATCTGAAGGTTGAATGGAGCGTCCCCTGTTAGTGAAGCCTGTGTCCTGATACAAAACCCAGAGCAAGATCAGTGGGAAGTGTATCACTGGTTCCACTCAATTTTAAGGAAAAGACAGTAGATTCCCATTAGAGAAGACTTTCAAGAAACACAGGAGAGAAAAATGTCTGCAGGTTTTTCTTCTCAAATTTTCAAATCAGCAGTACAAAGAAACAGTGTAAAAAAGTCCAGCTGTCCCTTAACACACTTGCTTAGATGTGTACTTATACACTAAATATGTCTTTACTTAGTTATTTCTTTTGTTCAAAACCAAAGATTCTTAGTATTAGCAAAAGGCTGTGCATGCCAACTTACAGTATCCACCAGAAAAGAGGAAGATTTTAGCAAGGTACCACACAGTATAAACACTACTAACAAATTTAGCAGGTTTTGAGTGACTAAAAATAGCATGCAAATGAAGCTTCCAAGTCAGTATCACATCCTTGAACTTGCAGTCAGACTGATGCTTTGAGTACCCTTTGCTCCTGTTGAATTTCAAGAGCAAAGCCTCGTTTGTAGAACTGCAATTTAAAGTTACTATTTTGTGATGTCATAGTCTTTCTCTAGTAATAACAGATGGTATATGGCAGGTTTGAGGTGAAATCCTGACTCTCCCAGCTGTGTTCTTTCTATTATTGTAATTGTTATTGTTATTAAATGCTGAGCTGGCAGACCATCCTGTTACTTGCCTGAAAGTTGCCATTATACTGCTTTCAACTGTTCATAATTTAAGTGGAGGAGCACATGGACTGGGGGGGTTTTCTTGTCACAATGTTGTGCCCTTTTTCCTTTAATCATCTTTTTTTTAAAGTGAAACATGGGGGGAAACTTGGAGGTTTGCCCACACCAAAAGATCTGATGACCTCTTCATGAAAATACTCCATACCTCAGAGAAGGAGCTGACTTTTGGGTCAGGAACATCTTTTGCAGCCTGGTGAAAACTTAGGCAAATTATAATGCTGAAAAATCATGGCTACATTGCCAGTAGTGTTTGCTTTGACTTTAGGGAGGCTCAGGTCTCTGGAGACTGTTTCTTAGGGGTGTGTATGGATATATCTGACCACTTTATATATCCCAGGGACACAGCAGGGTTGGGCATGCTGTAGGCAGGAGTCCTGGACACAGGCTGGTGTTTTCTGTGACTGCTTCCTCTGAATCCTCCATGCCAGGTTCTGGCTGGACAGTAGAGCTGAGTGCAGGAACCTGTATTTGGTCTCTTTTCTAAGGGACAGCCCTCAGCAATGTCCAGACAGCAGGGAGGAGAAAAAATCCAAATTCACATACAGAAGAGATGAAATCCAGGTCAAAGGTAGAAAGGAAAGGGAGAATGTTTGTACCAGGAAGAGGAAAGGACTGATGGGTGTCTGTAGGTGTAGGGAGCTGGCAGACAGCTTGAATAGGGAGCATGGGCAGAGACACAGGGCTGGGACTGACTTACACCATAGAATTTGCCACACAAGAAGGAATGGGTCAAGGACCAGTCTGGGGAAACAAAAGCAAGGTGACCTACCTGTCAGGACACTGTACTGCAAGGGGGCCTGGGAACAGCTCAGCCAAAAAGGTTTGTCAGGGGTCTGGGGAAAGGAGATACAGGGGACTACCAAATCTGGCATCTGCAGCTAAGATCAAGGGGAGGTGTGCTTCAAATATACAGAACTGTCTGAGATATTCCACGTGCCTAAAAACTGGGTTCTCAGTTGTGTTGAATATTTGCAGTCAGGATAAGCCATCACTTCCATTTAGCAGGAATGTTAGTGGTTTTCACATGCTGCAGGCAATTCCTCTTGCCAGGTGGGTTTGCTCAGGCACTATCCTCTTGGTCCTTAGCACAGCTTTGTTTCACAGAAGGCTCAATTTGACCCATAGCAAATGTACAAAATGTTATAGTGTGGGAGGAATAAAAGTTTAATTGACATAGGATTAGTCTGGCTTTTATTACTCATCATTGGAGAGACCAGAAGGACTTTATGTAGGTCATCCAGAGCAAGACCCAGTGAATGCTTTTTCCTCTCTACATCATCATCATCTGCTTTGTTTGCTAAAGGCAACTGTTAATTCACACACTTAGAAAGTGTTAAATGTTGCTATCCAAATTGCCTATTGGTGGGAACTGGGACAGCTACACAGGGGAAAATGAAACTGCTGCAGTTTATAACCAGATTTTAGTTACATCCTGAGCTGGTGTCAGTTTTCATTTCAGTGGCTAAGCTGAGTTGATTTTGTGCTATGAAATTTAACTATGCACACCTGGGAAAAGGAAAGATGATCTGAAAATTCTAAGTTTTCATCTAAGCTGCTTGGTTTTTGTTGTGTTAATGTGACATTGAGCAAGTGGCTTAAGCCTAGTGTTGCCTCACCTCAACTAAACATTTGATGAGAGAGCCCACATTAGGGGTCTTATCCCCTTCCCCAAAATCTAACTGGCCTCTAGACACATCACATTGTTTGTTGGTGGACTTTTATCTTTTTTTAATATCTAATCCCTCAGAAAATACTTCTGATCCTGGATTTTCAATCGATTTCATCTGATATGAAGTCCTTGATTTTGGTGGGAAGTGAATTGTCTCAGTGACACAGCAGTTTAGAAATAAAACTAAGCCCATCACAAATTTGCTTACATGAGGAACAGCCTTAGGAAGGAAGATTCTTGAGCAGAGTAACCAGTTTGCCAGTGGAAGGTACATGTTGTGTTGCCATGTATCATATGGATCTGCCATCTGTCATAGGGGTACAAACACCTCATCTCAGAGAAATGTGTTAGACAAATAGACCTGCAAGATCAAGGCTAAGTTATTTCTCTGGCCTGCCTGCCTTCAAAGACTACTTTTCCTGAGATGGAGCCTGATCCCCTGCCCCAGCTGGTTGCCCAGAGAAATAATTTAGTCCATATTTCTTTACGTATTTGTCTCTTTGTTTGGGCATTATGCATATCATGGCTGCCATTTCTACTGCTGAATGCAGTGGCACGTGTTGTTTCCCATGACAGTGTTTCCTAAGAAGGCACCTACCCCACACAGTCTGAAAAGAACACATTTTTCAACTGTGAGAGTGTTTCCTAGAGGTGGCATTTCCCACGTGCTCAGTGGCAAATGCCTTAGCACTGAAACTCTTCTAGGAACACAGAATCTTTGCTTAAGAGAATACATCCTATCTCTCTACAGCTGAGAAATCTTTGCTGTATTAGACATATCATTATAAATATAATGGAGGCATCCATAGTGGGGATGCCATCTTTTTATCAAATCCAGCTGATAAAAAGGTCCTTATTTTGCTTCTGCACTGTATTTAAGCATCTGTTTGCATAGATCTGTCAGCAGTCCCATTTTAAACACATCTTTTCAAAAAGACATAATGTGGGAGCAAACTTCAAACAAAGCTAAGAGTTCTTTGTCTTTAAATAATGGATCCACATAATATGTATGCTGTAGAAAATATTATATTAGAGAAATTTTATGTGATCATGGAACAAAAAAGTAATACGAGGTAACTCAGAGATAAATGTAAGGATATGTCTGTGTCTGTCTTAGACAATTTCCTGTCATTTGTACATTTAGCTTCTTTAACATTCTTCCTTTCAATCTGTGTATGAAATGTCCTATGACTACCACCATAGCTGCAAGGTCAGGAAAAGTCTGACAGGACAAAAACACAGATTCATCAAGGTTGGAAGAGACTGTCAAGATCATCTAATTCAGCTGTCAGCACCACCATAATCACCCCTAAACCATCAGCCCAGGTGTCCCATCCAGACACTTCCAGTGACAGTGGCTCCACTGCCTCCTCAGCAAATCATTGCAATTCCTGACCACTCTCTCAGTGAAAAAACTTTTCTAATATCTTACCTGAACCTTCCCTGGCACAACTTTTGGCCATTTCTTCTCATTCTTTCACTTGACACATGGAAGAAGAGACCAACCCTCACCTCAGTAAAACCTCTTTTCAGGTAGTTGTAGAGAGCAGTGAGGTCCCCCAGAGCTTCCTTTTCTCCAGACTAAATAACCCCAATTCCCTCAGCCTCCCCTCATAAAACATGTTTTCTAGAACCTATCACCAGCTTTATTGCCCTTCCCTGGACAGGAGGAAGGACAGAAATAAAACCCTGACCCTACAAAACACCGAGTAAAAAGCAAGATTTCCTTTTCCCTGTAGAAGGGATCTTCTGCTGTTTGCTGCTCTCTTTCACCAACTTTGTGATTTGGTGAGTTTCACCATTAAAAAGGTGGGACTCCTCAGAAACTGTGTCTCCTCCTCCCACCCAGGGTTCAGTAGTGCACAAAGCCATAATTTAGCTCCAAATGTTATTCTTGAACTCATAATTAAGTATTTATAGCCTCTTAGCTTTCAACCCAAATGCAATCTGCTAATTATTCAGTGACTGCCTGATTAATAACAGCTGTGCAATTAAAGTCTTCTGGCCTGGTCATTTGTACATGCAGAAAGATAGTAAGGTACCCCTAAAATGTGCATTGCTGTTGTTTTAACCATTTAAATTTCAATCATCTCCTTAGTAATTCTGTTAAGGGCACACTAATGTCCCTTTTCAAAAAAAGAGAGGAGACACTTTCTAGTCATTGTTGAAAATACTGAGTTTAATTCAAGTATTATTTGAATGTGATTTAGAAAATAGAGTGCAGGCTCAGCTGAATGATAATTTGTGAAGCAGAAAGAATGGAACGCCAAGGATACGTAAAAGAACTCCTGATTTCTGTTCCACCTAAAAGAGATCTCGATATCAACAGAAGTTTTGCCTGAGTAAAGATTTGTCGAGATTCAGACTCTCATCTTTCTAAAAGCAGTCCCTCATGAGGGGTGTTTTAAGATCTGTGCAGAACAATAGCAGAGAAGAATGACAGCCTGATCCAAAACTCATTGAAATCAAAGTAGGTATTTCCATTATTCAGAAGAAGATTATAGAGTGATGTACAGGAAAATATCAGGAATTATTCCATCAGTCTTCACAGGAAAACATTCAGTTGTAAGCATTACTGTGGATGGCAACCATTATGGTTATAGTTCCAAGAACAACAGCTCTCTTAACATGGAACAAAAAATACCTACATTTTCCTTTTTATTCTTTCTTGGAGATGGTGAAACTACTGCTTTAATCATTCTGAGCAGGACAAAAGGATGTCTATAATTCAATAATCTTTTTAATGAAATGGTTTTGGGGTACACTGTGATTTTTATCAAAATTTGTAAAATTCCTATAAAATGAATATTTCTCTCATTTACTGGTGAATATTTTTCTAATTGACTTTTCTTCTTATAGGATGCCTTTAAGAAATTAAACATAAAAACAATACCTTTGTTAATAACCTACATTTTAGAGCAATAGATACTGAACTCAATTTCACATGTTAAAACCATAAAAAAT
This sequence comes from Notiomystis cincta, assembly GCA_013398075.1. Taxonomy (NCBI): domain Eukaryota; kingdom Metazoa; phylum Chordata; class Aves; order Passeriformes; family Notiomystidae; genus Notiomystis; species Notiomystis cincta. The sequence goes on along the minus strand of VZRX01004136.1, from coordinate 148,527 downwards.
TTCCATCTTCATAACATTTTACTGCAGGTATGACTGTTTTTTTCCTTTTAAGTTATTGCATTTTCAATAGCCTAGCTAGATGTTTGGCTTTAAAATCATAGAATCGTATAATCATAGGATAGTTTGAGTTGGAAGGGACCTATTATTAATGATAGTCCCACCCCCAAGATAATTAGTTCAGGAATGAGATTGGTCAGCTGCAGAGACATTTGGTCAGTTTTTCACTTCTGCCTTTCCCCAGAGCTAAACTTTTATTCTCTTGAAGCTACGTGTCTAAGAGACTGGAGATTAGATTCCTTTGAGATGCCTGTTTTGACTTTGAAGGGGCTTGGTTTTCAAGGGAGCCAGAAGTTACCTCCCATCCTTCAGATCTCTCAAACCAGGCATCCAGAAGCATAAATCCCATTTAAAGTGTAGGCTTAATTCTGGCTCCTCTGCAGTGGAAAGCATGTAATTCTCGAGAGAAGGTGTAATGATCAGTTCAAGATGTTACTTTTCCAGCTGTCTGTCCATGCTGGTAGCAGCAGTTACTGCTCTCCAGCAGAGGCAGCAGAGTGGGAATCTCTCAGTGCTGAATCTGCTGCTGAGTGTTCAGTGGAGTATGTCTGTGACTAGTGGGAAACACTGCTTCTAGTGAGGATGAAGTTATGCATCACATTTAACTCTCAACCTGATGATGATTCAGCCTCTGATTGTTCACTGTTTTCACTGCTAGTCTGAGAGTATGTAATGCAGGTCATATATAGAATATGGAGACCATAATACAGTGTACTCTCTGTGCTATGAATTTACTTGCAAGTCCTTCTAATCTCCTGTGCAGCACCAAGAGGCTCAGGAAAACGCTGCTATTCTGTAGATTCCACTTCCATTCCTCATTGCACCATTCTGCAAGTTCCCAGCCTCCTGGCTCTCTCTGATTTGCTAAAATAATTGCAAGGAAGCGATGTTTATGTCCACTGTTCCCTTGCAGCTCCAGAAGCAGCTGTCTGAGCTGGATGAGGATGACTTATGCTACGAGTTCCGTCGGGAGCGCTTCACCGTCCACCGCACTCATCTGTATTTTCTCCATTACGAGTACGAGCCCGCCTCGGACAACACTGACGTGACACTGGTGGCACAACTCTCAATGGACAGGTGGGGAACACCTCCTGCTCATCTGGAAGCATGAGACTGGTTTATTACAGGGAAATCCAACTGTGGAATGCTTTGGAGAGAGAAAAAGGGCACTTCCGTAGGAACCTGGACATTGTATGTGCAGTGCACACACTGTTCTACACCCTCCACGAGTAGAGTTCATCAGGGGGTGGCTGCTGGAGCTGCAGGAGTTGTTGCTTGTTGGGATTGTCAGGCATTACCAGTTCATGGAGTTTTGCAGCAACTTAGAAAAAACAGATGTTTGTAATAGAATTAGGCGAGCAGTTGTAGCTGACCCAAGTTTTTGCATGTGTTTTTCTGCACTAGAGGATGTTGGTTTTGCTTTCATTGGCATTTTCCTTGCAGAAAATTTCAATTAGTGATTTTTTCTTACAGTAAGAATCAGGACTAAATATTCTAGTTTCAAATTAGGAAGTTGAAAATTATACTTTTTTTTTTTTTACTGAGCTAGTGTGAAATGAAAAATCTCCATCTGAGCAGAGTCACTGCATCTTTATCCAAATGTTGATTCTCAGAAGAACATTTCAGCTTTTAGTTCTGACGTGAAATGGAATTTAACTGGTATTTCATTTGGGGAAAAAAATTCCATTTCGTGATAAGTTCCACCTTCTCACCATTGCAATTAGTTGTCATTTTTCAAATGCTTGGAAGTACAGTCTGGATCAGCCAACTTTGTGAACTTTTGTAATTGTCAATTCTCTTTTCTNTATCCAAATGTTGATTCTCAGAAGAACATTTCAGCTTTTAGTTCTGACGTGAAATGGAATTTAACTGGTATTTCATTTGGGGAAAAAAATTCCATTTCGTGATAAGTTCCACCTTCTCACCATTGCAATTAGTTGTCATTTTTCAAATGCTTGGAAGTACAGTCTGGATCAGCCAACTTTGTGAACTTTTGTAATTGTCAATTCTCTTTTCTATTCTCCAGCTTCTCAGTTCAAATCTATTCCAAACTTTGTAGTTACTGCTACCAGAGTGGGTTACAAATCAAATCAGAACTCCTTGGGTATTACCCAGAAACTGATCATTTCCTTCAGCATAGCACATATAAGAATATAATGTGGCATGTGAATAACACCACTGCTACACTAGTAAGAAGGGCAGCAGTTTTCCAGGAGAATTACAGGAATTGAGATCAACAAAACATTTGCAGCCTGTTTTAAAATAAACAGAAATGAATGAGGGGTGTTGAGTTCCATTGGTGCCTCAGCATTGCACATTGTGTTATGATTTGCTGTGCACATCAATGTCTGTTCTATTGATTTTTAATTGAGGAAACATTTCTTAAGTGTTCACAAAGCTTTGAGTGAAAAACTAAAGAAATAAATTAGGCCAGACCCAGAGTGAGTGCCACAGTAAATTAGTAAAGCCAGTATGTGCACATGGTATATTTTTCCCCCCAGAATTTAATTAAAAAGAATGAGCTGGGGCTCAGTGCTGATTCACTGGCACTGATGCAAAGTCTGAGCATCTGTTTCCCTTTCTGGATCCTCACTGGGGCACATGTTTTTATTGATAGACAGAACCACACATTTTTATTCAGGAAGAACAGCCATCCTGGTACTGTGCAGGAAAAATCTTCCCTACTTCACTGGTGTGTTGCTATAAATTATTGATTTGAGTTGGAAATACTTTCTTTCAGCTAAAATCAATAAATAATATCATACCAAAGAACTGCTTAGCTGCTTTGTTTTCTCTCACATCTTTCAGTTACTGTCTTATCTTCTTCTATCTTCTTTAAACCACTTTTATTAAACTCCTCTGGCACAACTGTAGACATTTAAGAATAGTGTCTCAGATGTAAGATGACATGTACATAAACAATGTGCTGTACACTACATTGCTGAATTATTCTTTGAAATTATTATTGGAGATGAGGAAAAACAAAAAAAAAACCAACTCCCAGCACCTCTCATAGTCCTGTGGGAGGTGAGATTGACATGAATGTCATGACAGACTTAGGTTTGCCTGTCCTCTAGGCTTGAGGAATGGGATGCAGTTTGGGAGCTACCATTACTGTCTTTAGATGGAAGCTTTGAGACAGACTTCATTCAGGGTTGTTCATTACTGGGTAATTGTCATCTTTTGCACTGATGTGACATTTCCTTGAGTAATGGCTTGGTTGCTTCGCTGTGATTTTCATGCACGTGTTCTGGCTAAGCAGCCCTTTTAAAGGCTCAGTATGTACCTGGGGTTCAGAAATCAGAGTAGGAGTTTTAAAAATGTGAGGTCAGAATGGGGAAAAGGAAAGACATAATTAGCAATACACTGCTTGAAATATGAGTGAGAAAGAGTTGGAAATCAGTTGAGGTTTCTTAAGAAGAAAAACAAAAATAAAGAATCTCTCAAAACAATTGAATTCCAGGAAAATTCACTTAGCTGAACAGAGCTTTACCAACTAAATTATGATCTCATTATTATGCAGTACAGAAGTACATTTGTTTTCTCCAAAGTCCTTAAGAGAACACATTCCTCAAGACCTCTAAAAAAAGCCAAAATAAGTTGGTCACGTTGTACTTAGAAACTCCTAATTCTAGGTTTTGTGGTCAAAGGAGACTTAACAACCTATAGAGAGCAGGTGATGTAGGGTCACCTAGCAGTCCCTGTATCAAATCTCTGGGAGTAGAGCCTGTCAACGAGAACAACACAGTAAAATGGAGTATTCTAAAGGGTACTAAGCTGTCCAGCTGGGAACTTCTGCCACCAAAATCTAGCTTCCATTTCAGTATCATGAAAAGCTTTGCATTATCAGGTGTGCTATTTAAATAAGTTATGTATGCTGTTTTTCCACTGTGAGCAGTCCTTAAAAGGCATTTCACTGCATTTTTTACTAGGCAAGTTTTCCATTTTTAAAAGGATGTCCTAAATTTCAGTGCAGACAGATTGGAGTCTCCTGATGAACAAATTTTCACTATGTTGGGAAAAGGAAAAAAAGTATTTTTTCCCTATTTATTATTTATATAATCAAAAGTCCAAACCCTTTACATACCTTTTATGTATTTTTATCTTGATTTGTGTTTCAAATTCAGCTGTATGTTTCAGGCTGATAATAGCCTTTGTTTCAATAACAGATAAAAAGAAAATGATGTACCAAGTGTAGACTAGTAAGGTAATATATCTAAGAAAAAATTATTGTATCATCTTGGTATCACCACAGTCATTCAGAAATGTGGGCAAAAACTATTAATGTTAAATCAGACTGTGTGTTTACTGGTATATCATGCCTTTATTTTGCAAATCTTAGGGAGATAGTAGGAGGGGGAAATTATTTTCTCAGATTATGATAATGCAGAAAACTTGTCTTGTATTTTGTATAAATATTAATAGGAAGAATTCAGTAATGTGGATTTGGAACGGAGCGAAGGTAATAATTTTGCACCATCTACTCTTCCCAGTTTTTAATAGAATATCTGGCTAGGCTTCATAGGTCATTTCCTTTCATATTAAATCAAGAGGTTTTGTAATCAGTCCTTGCTATATTTTTGGGTGACACATCTCAATCTCTAGACAATGAATTACCCAAAGTTCTTAAACGATTTTGACCAGGTTGGGTTTGATTCACATTTGTGTATGAAATCTTTTATTGTCATTTTCATCAATAGTATTGTAACTGCTGGAATTATTTTAGATATGCATCAATATAACCTGATTAAAAATGATGTAATGAAATTGGAGGTAGTGCTAAACATACACAAGCCAGTACTTGTAATGAGAGTTTTATCTGAAATGTTCTTTTGATATTCACGTCTGTCCTTCCTCCTCTCCTTACTCCCTACTAACAGTAAATCCCTAATTTCTATCCATGTGTCCTTTGTCCTTTTCCCTGATAGTGTCCCTGACACCTAATGTTCACCTAAGTCAGTATCCCCTCAACCTGTCTCTTTTAACAGCCTTTAAGATCTAACTGCCTTGCAAAAATTTGAGAGAAGTTTTCTAGACAGGAAGTAAAATGATCTTGTGGGTTTGTCACCTCTGTCCTCCGCAAGCTTGTTGGAGAGCACTGCAGTCTGTTAGTGTGTGGGAATAGCTTGATGTGAATTGGGCACTAGAGACACTGTTGAGGTTTATGAGCCCCTGTCCTGTAAGAAGATCCACATGAACAGATCCCTGAGACTGCTCAAAGCTCCCATCAGATAAGTCCTGTTATCCATGTGGGTTTTCCTGCAGCATCAAAGCTTTAGACAGAAAATGATGGTGCTTTAGCTGTGTGAGTTGTGGATGTGTGTGTCTGAGCTAGGTCCATCTTAGGCTGCATTGGATTTAGTGAAATAGGTGTATCCAGGGTGCAGTCCATCTGTCCAGAACACCTCAACTCACCATCTTAAATAATGAATTTTGCTGTACAAATATTTACTGCTTTCCACAGCATATGAAGTGTCCCCAATCTGTCTCCCTTACAGAAAGATATCTGCATTTGATCAGGTGAACACAGGCACAGAGAAGTAGCTTTTTCTTACTGTCCCCCTTGCTGTTTCAGGCTCCAGATGCTGGAAGCCATCTGCAAGCACTGGGAAGGGCCCATCAGCCTGGCCCTGTACCTCTCGGACGCAGAAGCCCAGCAGTTCCTGCGCTACGCTCAGGGCTCAGAGGTGCTGATGAGCCGCCACAACGTTGGCTACCACATCGTCTACAAGGAGGGGCAGTTCTACCCTGTGAACCTGCTCAGGAACGTGGCCATGAAGCACATCAGCACCCCCTACATGTTTCTGTCAGACATCGACTTCCTGCCCATGTATGGACTCTACGAGTACCTCAGGTAGTGGGCAGTGAGGGAATTCCCACTGTCACCCAGATTTCAGCCTCTCCACACCCCACCCTTCTCACATACTCCCAAAACAAAGCAGTTTGAGCTCTGTTCAGTTTGAGATTTGGAAACAGCAGCTTATGTCACACTTGAGGTGTGACAATGCACAGCAAGGCACCAGAATTTTTAGAGTAGAAGAGACTGTAAATAGAAAGTAAAGCAAAGTGGTTATGAAAGAAAAAACCCAGGCCTGAATGTGAGCCTCATTAGCCATTAGAATAATCCCCTCAGAGCTGCAGAAGAACCACTTTGAAAATTGAACTGGATTAAGTATTATTAAATGTCCAAGAGCATCGTTTATTAGCAGAGATGTGAACCAGGCAGTTTCTCTAAACATCTCTGCTTCTTAATTTTAGTGACAGAAAAAACATGCAGAGCATTACTGAACTTGTTGTCCGTGTGACACACTCTTAATCCAGTTCCTTATCTTGAAAAGAGGGTGATGAGTCCAACCAGCTCAAAAATATGACTGCAATGCCAGCACCTGTCAAAGCAAAATAATTGTCATAAGGAAACTGGGAGGAGTATCATGAGTGTATATTGTGTCAGACTGCATGTGAGCAGGTTGGGCTGAGCAAACTACAGGCTTCTGATCCATTAACTGAGCTTTTTTTAATAGAGACCTTTTTCCCCTGCAGAGGCTGGTCATCCGAGGCCAAAGCATAGAGCAAGGAGGACACCCTGTGGCCAGACAGGAGGATGTCAGTTCCTTTTTCCTGACCAGTTTTGCTTTTCACCTCTGTTCTAATTTGGAAAAGTTGATCAAAGTGTTCCAGTGAGGGCCTGCCTGTAGGTGTTCCCTGTCAGTTCATAAGCCCAGGGCTTTGAAATGTAAAGGAAAATATCCCTTCTGGTATGGCAAACTTTATGGTTTCTTTGTCTCAGGCTTAACTCAGTAAGACATGTACAGGGCCAAATTCACTATTCAGAGGGGTGGAGTACCTCTTCTGTGAGGAAGGGATAGGAGAGTTGAGGTTGTTCAGCCTGGAGAAGCATTCAGCCTTCCAGTACATAAAGGGAGCTTATAAGAAGGATGGGGATGAACTTTTTTAGCAGGACCTGTTGAGATAGGACAAGGAGGACTAGTTTTAAACTAAAAGAGAGTAGATTTAGATGAGGTGCAAGGAGTAAGTTTTTTGCAGTGAGGATGGCAAAACACTGGTACTGTTGCTCAGACAGGTGGTGGGTATTCCATCCCTGCAAACATTCAAGGTCAGGCTGGATGGGGCTCTGGCAACCTGCTCTAGTTGAAGCTGTCCCTGCTCACTGCAGGGAGGTTGGACTAGATGCCTTTAGAGGTGCCTTCCAGCCCAAACCATTCTGTGGCTTTCAAGATGCTGAATTTCAGTTGAATTATTGAAGTATTAGCACACTGTGTCAGCTTGTTTCCCTCTTATTTTCTTGAAGTCTTTTCAACTTGTGCTATGAATACTCCAAAATTATTCTGTCCCTTGCACACATTACCTATCTCTCAATGTGTGGAGGAAGAGTTGTTCTTCATTTCTCTGTTCTTCTATGCCAGGGTTGCATCCTGGTACATTTCTTCAGATCAGTGCTGGACACAGTAAGGATGGCAGCTGTTGGTACTGGCATTTAGTGCTAAAAAGGAGCTTGTTCTTCCATGCTGCTTCATGGTGCATGGATGGGAGCCAGCAATGAAAGGAGGAAGAGAGGAGAGAAGACAGAATGAAGTGCCACCATTTACTTGAGATATTACAATTGTAGAAATAATTCTTATAGGGTGATACTGTATTACAGAACTAAATGCACCATGATGGTGCATTGGTGATGTTTCAGAAAAAAGAACAAGAGATGCTGTCTGAGAGCTGCTGCATCTGAGACTTTGTGTTACCCTGCTAGCCTGTTTTAAGGCCCATACTACCTTAACTCTGACTGAGAGTCTCTCTTGTCTAGAAGTATTGAAGTTGCTAATCTGCTACTAGAAGCTCATTAAGAAGTGATTGGATTTTTTTTTTTTTTGCATGTGGACTAGAGGCTTTTGTTGCTTTTTCAGTAAGGGTTTTTCTAAGCAAAGTTGCAGGGAGGTGCATTGAGATTATTTTAAATATGGATACCCTGTGTCTTTCTGCATTGACTGTTCCCACTGCCTCTGCAAATAGCTGATTAGTGCTATCTGTCTGAATGGCAGCAATTGTTTGTTAGAGAGACATAAAACATTTTCATCCTCATTTCCTCAGATAGAACAACCATAAACAAATAGAAATAGTGTGGTATTTCAGGCATCACTTTGTACAGCATAAGACAGGCAAGTCCCTCTCACTGTAAGTTTCCTGATTTACATATATTGCATATTGTGTCTCTGCAGATAATATATTCTCCAAAAGAAAGGAATTTTGAAAAATATTTTCTACATGTTTTGAAGGCATCATAGGAGAAAGGTTACAACCACTTTTGAAGGAGAAGCTGATGGAGCTGGTGGTTATCTATCCCTTTATTTATCTCTTGCTTTGCACTTAGATTTGTGCTAATTGAGCTTTTTCACAGCTGCTAACTAAACCCATTTCAATGTTTTTATCTCCATCAAACAGCCTTTTAATCCTGCCTTAGTCTTCTGCAAAGTACAAAAGGAAATGTATCATTTAAAGATTTCCTGTTTACCGTAGTTACTGAGGTCATCTTGTCACTGCCCCAGGGGTAAAGGTTTCTTCTAGTTGCTGCAAGTAAGGTGTTTGGGTCATCCTACAGTGACTTCTAACATAAAACAGTGAGACAGGCTGCTCATCTGCAGGTGTCACCGTTGGCATTAAAGTTCTTTCCTGACACATTGGTGTAAAATGTGCCCGTGGCTTCCAGTGACACATTTAGCATGAATTGGGACCCTCAATCTCCACCCACAGGTTTTATACCTGTCCCCTACATCATGAGTTGTGAAGTAGTTCTTCTTATTTTTCAGCATCTCAGCTAGGGAGATAGTTCACATTGTGCCTATTGGGGTTTTTTGTTGCCTTTGTAGTCTAGGAATTCATTGTTTTGCAGAGAGGAAGAACATTCTAATGAATTTATCAGTGATTTGACAACTCTCTGGTTCTTACCACAAGCTCAGTGACTGCCATATTTGTTACCTGCAGCCAACCACTTTCTGAATCCTGATGGTGGAAACAAATTTGAGTTAATGGACTCTTTTGTTTTTCTTTTCTTTTTTTTTCCCTGAGTGCAGTGCTTTAAGATTAGGTTTCCTAACTTAGTTCTGAGTCAGAGCTTCTCTATCCTCCAAAAATGGGAATGATACTACTGTCTGCTTCCACGAGGTTGAGAATTCTCTGTTAATTTTTGAAAAGAACTAGGCAGATGAGGAGATTGATATCAACATGCTGGAGTTCATTCAACCCATGAGGAGACTCTTGTGATTTAAAATTAATTTCTTCACTGCTTTGTGAAAAATACACTTGATTAGATTTAAAATTTAACCCAACCTTTGCTATGTCAGAATGACACACATCAGGTGTGAACACAAAGATACCTGGGAAATGGTTTCCTGGACAACACAAAGAGAGCTAGCTCTTCACAGTCATAAATCTTTATTTTGAGGTTTGGGGGGAAAGGACAAGAAAGGAAAGTGGATGCTGAAGCCCTGCTTCCCTGGAAGTGGCCAGACATCACTCGATGAGAAGCAGAAAACAAAATCTTCTATTTTTCTCTTTGTTGGTGCACACTCAGTCTTTTGGTTTTGCTGTAGTAAACTGCCTTATCTCAACATATGGGTTGTTTTCCATCTTATTTCCTTTCCCCTATCCAGCAGAGAAGGAGGGCTGAGAGCAGCTTGGTGGGCACTTGGTGTCCAGCCAAGTTTAACCCACCACACCAACGTGCACCTCAGATGCTTGCATATCTCTTGAAAATATTTCTGCAGAGGATATCCTGCTGTTTTATTTCATCTCCACCAGTATTCTGTGTTTGACTGTGTGCACTTCAAGCATCTTGTTTCCAGACCTCTGTTTTTCTTCACTTACCTCACTTTTCATGTTGACCTTTGACAGTGCAAGTGATTTCAGGCTCTTCTATCAGTTCGTTCCCTCTGACTTTTGATTTCTTTAGGAAGGTACTATCATTTATTCCTTCCAATAGTTCAGGCTTTGACAACTGTATGAAATTTGCAGGTGACAGAAGCAGCAGGGAGTGTGCAAGAAAGGATTGCTGACATCAACAGCATTTTTGTGGTTATATCCCATGTCTTAGAGAGTAAGTCACGTTCATCACTAGTTTCAACACAGGTTGCTCTATCTGACAGTTCCTGCTGTTACTTGTGCCTGATAGCTCTGCCTGCTGCAGCTTTGGTCAGCTTCAGACTGTAAACTTTGGTGGGCAGGACTGTTTCCTGGTCTTTGACAGTGCCAGGCACAGCAAAGCCTTGAATTTTGCCTGGGCCTTTTGAGCTCTCCATAAAACAAAGTTATAGTAACAGCCATAAATGGAAGCAGCTGTTCTCTTGCAGAGTCCAAAAGATGAGCATCGCTACAAATGTTATCTGCAAATGTTTTTTCTAGGACCAAATCCCCAAAGCTGTACTGCTCAAGGCTGATAGATTGCACAGAGACCAGAAAGCCTTAGGTTTTGGAAAAGAAACTATATTAGTATCCCTTGCTCTCAGAGAAGTGTGAGAGGGAAGCAACATGTAAAAGCACCATGAAGACTCTATACTGGCAGTGCTCAACAACTCTGGAAGGTCACAAATGCTGATTGTAGAGGAATCATCTGTTGACATGCATAATCTTGGTCTTTAATGATGGTGAGGGAGAAGCTAGTGAAGAAGGTACAAAACCAGTTATGATAAGATGCTGGTAAAATCCTTAACTTTTGTGAAAAGTTAACTGGAATGTGTCAGGGGCTCTTTAAACAATGCAAACTTTGCAGTAAGGAGCTGAGAACAGATTGCTTTTTATAGAACAGGCCTATAGGGTGGTATGAATTCCCTAAAATTCAGATTTTATTAAGTAGTCATGCTCTTCTTTTTCTCTGACAGCAGTATAAATGAATTCTAGGTATTCTGGGCCTAGAAAAATGGTTTGTTTGGACCTTCTGTTATTAGGACAGTGATCCAAATTTCTTCAACTTAAAAGGCTGTAGAGAGTTTGCTGCTTGTCAACATTGTCCTTGATTGCTTGTTGCAGTAACATAAAAGTCAGGACAGTGAATCCTGTTAAGGGGAACTGACTTTGACAGGGAGAGAGAGGCATATTTCTGGTATGAAATATGGAGATAATGAAAGAAAATTGAGACAGAGTTATTTCTAATGACAGGCATAGTAAGATTCAGTTGAGGGGATGGAAAAATAACTTCTTTTTCTTTGAGTTTTAGTTTATTAGGAAAGAATAGACTGAGCACTCTGGCAGGCAGGATGAGAGCTTGCTAAGCTGCTCCTCTGCTGTGACAGTTGTCCCAAGGCCCCTGCCTGGAAAAGAAGCCTGCTGTGTGAAATGCATATGTGCACACATTCACACACCAAAACAGTCTCTGCACCAAACAACTTACAGCAAAAGGGAGGAAAATGGGAGCCATCCCAGTCCACCCAGTGTTCAGCTCTTCTCTGCTGCCAACAGTCTGTCAGGGCAGCACTGATCAGTCAAACACACAAGCCCATTTGGAATTCTGTTGCTCTCCTTGCTCTTAGAACAGCAGACCAAAAAAATGTGAAGCACCTGTAGGAAAAGATACGGGCCATAGTTACATTTATAGTATCTAACTGCACATTCTCTGAACTTTATTTTGAAAAGCTCAGTGATTTGCTCAGTTGAAAATTTTCCTGCTTTTATTTGTTGTTTCTCTTTGCCAGGAAGTCTGTCATCCAGCTAGACCTAGCTAACACCAAGAAGGCTCTGATTGTACCTGCCTTTGAGACCCTGCGCTACCGCCTCTCCTTCCCCAAGTCAAAAGCAGAGCTGTTATCTATGTTGGACATGGGAACCCTCTTTACATTCAGGTAATGGAAAGTACTCTTGAACCTGTGGTCATTATCTCTATTTTTATGTCCTGAATATTTGGTCCTTCTCTCTCACTGTCAGCTGCATTAAGAAATTTATTGGAATTTTTTCCCTTTTTGTAAAGAGGCAGGGAACAGAATCATGTGGATGTATTCTGTCTGTAAGCTCAGCATTTTATCTCGTGTTACAGTCCTCTACTGAAGGGCTTCAGTTGTTAAATCGAATTTGTTTTATTTTCATCATTTTTTATTGCGCTACAAAATCAAGCGTGACCATTACACTCAAGTGCGTGTAATTTACTTTTTGGCTGCCAAATACTATCTGGGTAGCTGTGTCTTCTCATGTGACCAAAAGTAATGTGTCTCTGCTCATTGGTTCTCTTCCTTACTGGAAAAACAAACACAGGCTTGTCCTACACTCTTTTAAAGTGTGAAACAGCTGCTTAAATACCTGGAGTTCCTCCGTGCAGAGGTAAGAGAGTACTCTGACTAGAGGCTAAGAAGCAAAGAACACCTAAATTTGGAGCTCCTCTCTGAAGCAGACTCCTTTTGTGGCTGTGAACAAGTCACTTCTATTATCTGCCAGACTCTTCAGTTTTAAAATGCAACTACCAGGGGTTAACCATCTCTTGGGTGTGTGTGGTAAGGTCTGATTAGCAGACATTTGTGAAGCATCTCAGTGATGGGAAGAGTACAATAAGGCCTTATGATGTTGCACAGAGAGGGGGCTTAGGAGACCTGCGTTCTCTTCTCAGCTCCACTACTGCCCTGCTGAGAGGTGCTACACGAATCACTTTGCTTTCTTACATCTCTGTTCTCCATCTCTGAAATACAGGTAACAATGTTCACCTCTCCTTTTTGCAGTATTTTGAGATCTAGAGATAAAAGCTATGAAAAAGCTAGGCATTATCCATGGCTGGAGGAGCTCAATATCGTATTTCTCCCATCCTTCCCTTACTTTAGAGCTTTCCTCACACTTTTCCCATTCCCTATATTACACACCTCTCTCGTTGCAGCAGCCACCCTTCCCTCACATGGTTGCATGCACATGTCATAGCAGACAGCCTGTGTGAGTCTGGAAAACATAATTCTGATCAGTGTCAGAATTCTACCAGTGACTGCCTTGAAATACAAACTTGAGGTGACTGAGAGAGGCATGGATCTGGAAAATTACTTAAGGATACTGATAGAGCAAGTACCCTTCCCTCTGCCATCATTCTTTAACAGACAAAAGACATAAAAATTAACAAGACATCTGTTGATAGGAAATAGTTGTCTCTCCCGTAGTTGAGAGAAAAAGTCCTTCCAGTGGAAAATAACACCCTCAGGATTTTCAGAGGTTGCATTCCACCAGCAGTCAGCTGCACAGTGGTGGTCTTGCACTACAGATCTCATCTTCAAGCTCTAAAGCATGTTGGTGTGTTACATACACAGCTGGATTTGCAAATCCTTTCTCAAGTCTCACTCAGGCAAAAATGTGTTTAACATCGGTGGGAGTTTTTCCAAAGCAAGGTTAAATAAGACTTGAAGGACACACAGTCTCTAGCTGTGTACATATTAATGTAGGATGCATTTTACAAATGCTTCCCCAGTTTGTTTTGGCTCATTTCATTGCTCCAATCTATCAAGAGCCACAAAGCAGCTGCGATCTGGGCTGAGAATTTCCACCTCCACCTTCAAGGTGCTGTAATAGCGCAGCAATTTGACGCTGAGCGGGTGGGAGTGAGCTGGGGAGGACTGCTGTGACAGTGATTGCTGAGAGTGCCTGCAGCATCCCAGTCCCTCACACCACACGGCAGATTACAATCTTCCCCTCACTGAAATTGCTTTTGTCACCTCTTTTGAAATGGTGACCTTTCCTACCTCTGGGCAGCTAAGAAGTACACAACGGCTCTCAATTACATCCCTCCGTCAGCAGCAGCAGAAAAGAGAAGACAAGTGAGCCCCCGTGGCTGGCAAGGTGTGCTGTGTGAAGCTCTCCACCACAGCAGGGGCTCTGTGCCAGCTCACTGCTCCCTTAGCAGCTGGTGGCTGGGACTGTGCCTGCTCAGGGCCTGGGGAAGAGCTGCTGAGCCACAGAAGTGCTGCCCGCACACATCCAGGCACAGAGGAAACCACAGCTGGTAGGGGACTCATCATCGTATTGGGAAAACATAAATAGCAACAACTGATTAACTAATTAACTGATTGCATCCACAATCCAGTAAAATGTTTAAGCATCTGAGAACCAGGAAAGTTCTTATTTCACCAAATCATCTTTCTCACTGAAACAGGAAGCGTAGAGGGACAAGGCAGGGAGGAAGAACACTCTGAGAAGAATAACTACTTCATTTTGCAAAGTTTGCTATAGTTTTTTTACATTTTATTTTAAATAAAAGCAATCAGTAACACAAGTAAAATGAAACATTGGATCCAAAGTGGAGGAGGAGGGGTTGTGTTGTGTTCCAGTTGTTTTCCATGAACCGTGGGAAAGAAATGCATCGTGATTTTAGGGAGATCCAATTACTTGGTTTGGATTTGTCAAAATTGCCAGCATCGTGAAAAATATGTTGTTCACAATTTTCACAAAGTTCTCCAGGGATTCAGTCAGATTGAGTGTGGCCTTAAAATTCAGTGTGTGTTTTAGTCTTGAGTGAGAAGGGCCTGAGGAAATTACATTTATTCATTTGTCCTGTGAGATGGAAAACCAGTATAGACAGTGGACCTCTTCTCACAACTGCATCACCCACAGTAAAGTCTGTTGGAAATGACTCATCCTTTAATGGGAGCTTCCTCTCTCTGGACCTGTCTGCTTACCTTCCTTTGCAGTAAGATTCATGTAATCAGCCATTGACCAAGGCCCAGTTCCAGCAGATTATCTGTGTATGAACCCATATATATTGAATATACATACAGACATGTATGTAATCCAATTATCCTCTCAATTGGAAAACAATTCTTGTTTTCAGTCTAATTACTCCTCTATCACTATTGTGTGCACACCTCATTTGAGCATCCTGTACTCATTTACCTCTTTGTCCAGACCTTAGCTGCCCTTTTGCCTTTCTCTTTCCTTCCACTCACATCAATCACTCTGAAGAGGCAAGTAAATAATCTCTACTGTTATTTGGTTTTGTAGAATCAAATCTTCTTCCTCTCTGCTTTGTTTTGTCTCTGCAACCCCAGTTCCATATTTTCCCTTAATTGTCTCTTCCCATTTATTTATTTTTCACTGCTGGTTTACTCTCTTGACTCACAGAGGTTATACTTGAGCTGTTATAGGTGCTTGCACTGATATCTCAAAAAAAGATGGAAAGAAATTGAATTCTTTTTATGGTTAGTATCCTGTTACTCCCTGTTTAAATCAGTGGGAGCGTGTTACCAGAATAATAGCAGCATTTGGCTATTTCTCTGCAGGAATTTCTCAATTAACCAAAGTTTGTACAGGGCTTTGAAGATACAAATCACTTTATAAGTGTTTAGCAGTCATTATTATTATTATTATTATCATAATTAATTTCAAAATGCCGGAGGTAGGATTTTAGAAGATACAGAACCCTCCACAATCTTATATCCTGTTAAATGCTACATTGTTGGGGTTTATTTTTCCAGCATAGATAGCTGCACATTAGTGACTGGGTAGGTTAACCACTCATCTCCAAAAGAGGCCAAGCAAAAGGATAGGTTTTTTGGTGATGATTCCAGAGGGCATTAAGGATTGTAAGCATCTTTGTGAATCTGGCACTGCTTTCTAATAATCTCTGGAGAATTATTTCACTGTCAGTTTTTTTAATACAGAAAGGTTTTGTTTTTCCTGGTCCCCAGGCGAGATATCTGAAAGTGATGAAACCTGTTTACAATTTAGAAATGCAGCTTACAAAGGATCATACATTACTTGTGACCCCAAATGCCATCTGAATAATTCAGTCTTCCTGTACTGCCCTGAACAGAGTCAGCAAAGCTGAACACCTCTGATTCTCCTGTTACAAGCCAAAAAATATGTCCAAATGAAAACTCCTAGGCTGTGATTTTATATTCCTGTTTTTAGCAATGGCTTACAATCTTATGAGAATTTCTGGGATTGAAACATTACGTCATGTTGCAATTTTGCAATATTTAATGCCCATATCCCTTCACTTTTAGCATGTGAGTCATCCCTGTGAACTCAATGTACCTGACTTTACAAACTGGCAGGATATTTGTTTTGTCCCTTCTGTTGCATATCTCAGTGTTGTAATACAGATACCTGCTATGCGTTTGTTTCATTAATTGATCTATGAATCTGCAGAAAGAGCTCGTCTCATTGATTTTTGGAAAGTGGTAGAATAAGTGGGCGAGGGAGTCATTGACCCTGGCACTAATGGGGTGGATTCAAGCTGTGCTAGGAAGAGACCTGCTGTGACCTAAACAAGATTAACAAAATACAAAAGGATTTTTTTCTGTAAATCAAATTAATTACCTTACTGATAATCGCAGGAGTACTCCCCACAATGTAGAACTTAGAGCAGAAAGCCTTTATGTAATATTTTACTTATTAGTGTAATTATGCATCTTGGTTCCTGCCACAGTAATAACTGTAATTAATAAAATGGAACATCTATCCAGAGCTGCAGGTGTCTCTCATGCAAATTATAAAATTGCCTATAAAACAGATCATGAATGTCACCATGGTGGAGAAAGAGCTAATCTTAGGGACCTTATCTGAGCTGCAGATTTCCTCACCGATTTTAGAGCACCGACCAATGCAGCTGCTTGGTTGCTAGGAATAAGACACAGCACTCATAGTGCAGATGAACTGACAGGGTACTGTGTAATTGTTTCTCACATTAGCATGAGGTACTGTTTTCACACTATCCTTCACCAGCTAGATGTGTTTAAGCACTGAGCTCTGGGAGGCGTGCTGGAAATAGTCCTAGAAATTGCCTCCGACGCGTCCTGAGAGCGATGATGTGAACTGTAAGCTAATGTGCTTATTTCCGAGCCTTTCCCCTAGCAGGTAATCCTCTGTTGCTTTCTGTGGAACTGCCTCCCCACGTGCCTGCTGCTCCTGTCTGTTCCAGGTACCACGTGTGGACGAAAGGGCACGCGCCAACCAACTTCGCCAAGTGGCGAACGGCCACCACCCCCTACCGCGTGGAGTGGGAAGCTGACTTCGAGCCGTACGTCGTCGTCAGGAGGGACTGCCCCGAGTACGACAGGCGCTTCGTGGGGTTTGGCTGGAACAAAGTAGCTCACATCATGGAGCTGGATGCACAGGTGAGGAGGTGACACACGAGTGCCTCACCCAGGGCTCTGCAGCAGGGTTGTTACAACGAAATCGGTTTGTATCAACGAAATCTGGCCTTACTGAGCTCCTTAATGAGTGCCTCTTGAGATGGGAACATTCCGTTTAATGCTTGTCAAGTATTAAATGAAGAACTGAGTCTGAGTTCATTATTTGTCAGTTGTAAGAAATTCGTTGTTTTGCAGAGGCACAACCCCTGTAGTGCTCTCCTCCTGACTGAAGCATTGCAGCAGTTGTTGCCAATCCCATCACTTATTAGGCAATCTGTAAACCTATCTGGATTTTTTTTTTTCAGTTAAGTAGAGGTTTGTGAGTCCCAAATGCTAATTTAGAATTCAAAAACTAATCTTCAGTTGAATTCTAGGCAAGCATCTTTAATTTCTTGCTGGGATTTACAGTGCATTCCTGCAAAGCCAAAGTCTTTACATTTCCAAAGTCTGGGACTCTGGAGCAGGCTCTAAAGGATCCAGGTAGTTGAGCCTTGGGCTACCCAGTTCTTGGATCTGTGACTTGGGATAAAGCTGCTGGGCAGAATTTATAAGAATAAGGATGCAGAGAAAGCTCAGGAGTCCCAGACTGGCACCAGAGCTCTCGGGGTTGCCAAGGTCCCTGCCAGCAACCGAGATCTTAGAGCCTGGCAGCAGCTATGGCTCCATGGGAGCCCAGTGCTGCTGCTCACTGAAATGGCAGGATTTGCATGGCACTGCTGGTTTTGGATGAGGAGCTACCCGCTGTGCTAATCAGCAAGGTCTGGGTCATGGCATTTCTTTTTAGTTTGGGTTTGTTGTAGTTTTTTCAGCTTGATTTCAATCCCAGTGTTTGAACTGCTAGCATTTCATGCTAGCCGAAAACATAGGTTTTGATGATCCGTATCCTCCTGTGATAGCTTCTGCTGTGAATCTGGAATACAGCAGATCCTTGTCTGCTCAAGTCTTACCAGTTTATGTGAAACAGAGCAGCCCAAGGCTTGGAGCAAGTTAGTGGGAGATTGTGTCTCTGAGGGGGTGGGCTGCAATGTGTTTGTGTGCAGACATGTATGGGAAGGATATTTTCTGCTTCTGCTTACAAAACCACATGGTCACCTCGGGCTGGCAGCCACTTGCCCTCTGTTTGCTGAGGGCATTCCAACAAATTTGTACCTACTTATGTTGAGAAAAAATTATTACAGACTAGGGAAAAAATCATGCCTTATATTAATGTTAATAATACTTTGCTCTGCTATAGCACTGTAATTTTCCAGTGCACTTCCCAAGCACTAATCAATTAACCATAAGTTGTGGAGAGTGCCAGGGTAATGGTTTATTATTTGTTAATATGGATAACAAGGTTTGTATTCCCAGAGGCAGCTCTTACATAGTATTCAGGATTTAACCCTTCTGTTCAGAGGTGTCTGCCTAGCAGAGATTCACACATGGGAAATGGAAACATTTTTCAAAGCTGATCAAGCACAATTATTTTAAATGACCATTGGGTTGGAATTAACTCTGAGAAATTGTTTTTCTCGCTCTTCTAGCCTTGAATACATTATCACATTCAAAAGAGTCTTTATTTTCCTCTGTAGCAGCATGGGTACTGGTAGGTTCTCCCACAAAATGAGCCTGGAGGAGACATGGGATTGCACAGCTACTTCCCCTGTGGCATTCCTCTGCTTTGGGGTGTGCACAGATCAGGTTGCTGCCAGGTGCTTGGCTTGCTTCTTTGCCAGCAGGCAGAGCAGCTTCTCAGTTATTTCACTGCTCCTCACAACTGCAGTGTCCATCAAGAGGTCTGTTCCAGATCCCTTTCCAGGAGACTGTGCCACTACCATCCCTCAGAGCAGGACATGGCATGGAGATAATCATCACAGTAATCCTGGGAGCATGCAGGTGTCCACTGAGCTGGATGCTGCACAAACACACAGATAATACCAGTCTCCATCTAAAGAATTTGTAATCTAGGAGATAGGACAGAGGTTCCTGCAAGTGCATTCCCTTCTCAACAGAAGTTCCCATGTAGTAGGGAGAGGTCATTAGGAAACCTTTCCCTGCCTTTCCAGTGACTGCGCTGCTAGACCATGGGCATCGCATTTTCTAGGACCTGAGCCCAGCATATTTCAAAGGGGATTGTTAGCAGCAGACTCACAATTTTTTGGAAGGCTTTATGTGCCTGAAGGCCATTCAGAGGGATGGGAACACTGCTGTGCTGAACAGTTTGCACTTCAGAGTGTAGACAGTCCCTGACCTGCAGTATTACAGACTTGAGATGCAAACAGAGAACAAAGAAAATGTTGAATGAGGGAGATGCATCTTCCTCTGCAGTTCCAGCCCATAGTTTTAAGGTCCCTTAGAGGCATCTCAAGTAGTTTGTAGTTTATCACCTCACGCCATGGTGCCAGCCTTCGGTTTTGCTTTGGGTTCCCCATTAGTCCTAAGCATCTTCCAGCTAAATAAATTCTGCCTGTGAGCATCAGACTATTTCACTCTTGCTATACATTTTTCACCCCAAACAGAAGCTCAGAGGACCCCCTTCCTGTGTATGACAACATTGTAAATTGGCACAAAGATTTACCACTTTTGCACTGTCCATCAGGGAACAGGCATTCTCATAAGGAAGAAGGAGCTGCATCTGCACTTAGCTGTCCAGCACATGCAAGTGAAACACTCAGGTTTATCAGCACAAGTGTGTTTTTTCCCATAAATCTCTTTCCTTAGTAAAATATTTAGGAATACTCTGCCTCTCTGCTGCAGATATTTTTTCTCTCTGCACAGACTCCTAAATCTACAAGTGATTAGACATTGCAAACCAGAGGAAGTTGTGCACCACTTCCTGTAAAGCCAGCATGCTCAGTGGATGTTCCTTCCTTGACCAGTTTCTTATGTACAGAGGGTTAATGAGTCAATCCAGCAACAGCTGTAGATAGAAACTGTGTGAGAAAAAAGGAAATTTGCCTGTGGAGGCTTCAAAGTTTCTTTGTAATTTGCATCCAATACAACTCAGACTTCTTGAAATTCCTTATGAAAAAAGTGGTTAGGGTAATTTGCTTGGCTACAGAATAATGAAGTTCACATCTCTTATCTGGTTCCTTGAAGAAGATACCTGCTTGTTGCATGTCCTACACTATTGAATTTTCAGTTTGTCGAAGAATCATCTTTTTCTAGCTTTCAGATATATTTATCTGTAAAAATTGAAATAATCTAACAGGAATAATTGAGACTTAGTTTAACCATCATTTTTTTAACAACCAAAATTGTCAAAGAACTTAGATACAAATGAAGGGAATTAGTGAAGTAGTTTCACTGCTTCACTAAGGAGGAGAAGGAGAGTTAGCACAGTGTCTCAAACTTCGTGAAGGAGAACTTAATTTGCGTAAAAACGTCTCAAAGCATATGGAATTAGCAGGTTCATTTTCACACATCGCCTATAAATGGTATCATATTCTCCCCTTATTTCAGGTTTATAAATAGTTTTGGACAGTTTTGTCTCTGTAAGTATCTTAGCATATAGGCAAAGCAACATATGCTGTGCAGTTTTGCCTTTGTAAATGTAGATTATTCCAGCATCCCAAGCAAAATGAACTGTAGGGGCAAAGCCATGTTTTTGCATGGACAATTGGGACTCATGCTGTGTAGTCACAGCTGTGTTGTTGCAATCACACTACTGAAAAATCTGTGTGGCAGACGTGGCTTCAGGTGTGCCTTTCGTACCTCTTCCCCATTATTTGGATTATATGGAGTAAAATGCTTTAAAACAGTTGGGAGTTTTTTACCATGAAGGTGGTAAAACACTGGGGGAGATTATCCAGGGGGTTGGTGGATGCCCCATCCCTGGCAACATGCAAGGTCAGGTTGGATGGGGCTCTGGCAACCTGATCTAGTTAAAGATGTCCGTGCTCTTTGCAGGGAGGTTGTTTTAGAGTGTCTTTAAAGGTGCCTTCCAACCCAAACAATTCTATGACTTTACAAAAAGAGAAGGTAGATCTTTCACAAAACCAAGGAAAAGCTACTTGAGGAAAAAAGGCAGCTTATTTGAGTTACCCCATGGAGCAGGCTCGAGTGTGGAGGTGAGGAGAGCAGCTCAGTTACCCCTCGGAGCAGGGCCAGCCCCCGCTCACGGGCGTGTCTTTGTCCCGCAGGAGTACGAGTTCACGGTGCTGCCCAACGCCTACATGATCCACATGCCGCACGCGCCCAGCTTCGACATCACCAAGTTCCGCTCCAACAAGCAATACCGCATCTGTCTCAAGACGCTCAAGGAGGAGTTCCAGCAGGACATGTCGCGCCACTACGGCTTCGCGGCCCTCAAGTATCTCACGGCGGAGAACAACAGTTAGCGCCGCGGAGCCCGCGCGTGGCCGACGGCGACAGCGAGGCAAGGGCCGCTCAAACTTGGAACTGAGAAATACTTTCTGTTTTTATATCATTCTTGGCAGTTCTAACAGTAGAGATTTGAAGTGACACGTCTTCGGACTACGCTCGTCCATCCCTTCCCCAACTACCCCGGGCCTGTCGGCTCGAGCATTCCGGAGGCGTTGGCGAGTGGGGCCGGCCGGGCGCCCTCCAGGCCACTGGAGGTGGGGACTGGGCAGGGGCTGGGATTGCACTCCGCTCTCTTGACTGCAGAGCACAGACAGACCTTCAGAATATAGGATTTCATGTTGCTATTTAATAATTTGACATGCTTTTTATCTGTAAAGGAAGATCTTCGGGTCGCTGTCCTGTGAATTTCAAATCTGCACTACTCTAAAAGGGAACTTTCACCTGTGAACTTTCACAGGGGCCCTGTTAACATGGATGACCTTGTTAATGCAGGATGAGCCAAAGGTCTGAATTAGCCTTGAAAACACAGGGGACGCTTACACAATACTGCACTCCTGAGAAGGTGTGTTACTGGTTCAGTTGTATACATGATATCAGTTGCTCTTTTATTCTCAAATTAATTGTTTTATCAGGAAAATCCCCTATATCCCACCCTGCCTTTGCCCCAGTCCTAAATGCTGCTCCTTTCCTTGCCAAGGAAATATCTCCCTTGTGTTTCTTTGCCATCTTCAGTTTTGGTGGTCCAGTAAAGAAGATCAGTAGCTCTGCCAGAAAGTGAACAAAACTTGTCAGTTTAAGGCTTGATTTCATCAGAGCAACTTGTTCACAAGTGTCTCATAAGATAAAGGGTCCGGCTCTAGCCCTTTATCTTTTTTAGGCAAGAATTGGATTTTACCTATAAGGCACATTGTACCAGGGGAATACTGATTTGTAGGCTCATTTCAGTGCTGCCCATCCATGAAGGCACTGGGCCTTAGGCTTTAAGTGGACTTCTTTGCTGAACAGGGAATATAAACTAGTAAAAAGGCAACTAGTAGCCTTGGTGCTCTCCTGCTGCCTGCTGCAAGGTCTCAGAACTACTTCGTTAAAGGAGTTTATAATTAAAAGGAGCAGAACTGTTAGGAATAAACTCCCCATTGGACGGGGAGAAAAGAATGTGTTGGGAATCTGAGTGAGTGTTTGCTTGCACGTGGACTGGTCGAGTTCACAACATCGGTACACACAGGAGTTTGCTGGAGGGCGAACAGGAACCTAACAAGCAAAATGCAGAAAACAAGACACTGGACTTTTTGCCATTTTCTTTATCTTCAGTATTAATGTTGTGTTTACATGGGAGGAAAAGATGAGGTGCACTACCCCTTGCAGGGCTATTTGTAATTTCTGTTGCAATGTTAATAGAGAAAGCAGAAACAACTCAGTGAGAAATGTGTCTGTCTCCCTACCCTAAACCCCAACCAACCACAGGTACCAATACCACTGCCTGAGCTGGGACATGGATCCACATTGCGTTCTGCTCACGTTTTTCCGTTTTGTTTTTCAGCCACTGGACCTTCTACTTTCCTCCCCACCTCATCCCTCTAGAGCTTGGTTTTATTTCTAACCTGACATTTTGTGAGAGCTTTCTGTTACGGTGGAAACCACGCAGTTAAACCAGACATTTAAACTACAAATATCAGTTCATCATTCTGTGTGTATATATAAGAAAAGCCAAAAAAGGCAATATCTTTGACAAGAAATAAAAAGGGGCGGGAGGCTGTGTGTAGTTTTCACTTTTTCCCCTGGGAGTGTTGGCTGCATAAGAATATATCACTGCATAATTTTCCAAAGAGCTTTTTTTTTTTTTTTTTCTGTTTTTAAGGGTTTTATTTAAAGATTTACACAAAAAGCTGAGAGAGCTGGGAAGGGGTTCTGCCTCAGATATATTNTTTTTTTTTTTTTTTCTGTTCTTAATGGCTTTATGTAAAGATTTACACAAAAAGCTGGAGAGAGCTGGGAAGGAGTTCTGCCTCAGATATATTTTTTTAAAAACATCAAAGTCTTAACTCCCCAAGTCCTGTACTGCCATTAAAGGCACAGGTCACTGTGCTGAATGAGAATGAGAAGAACCCTGCAGCACAGATTCTGTTGATTAGCCAGTGTGCAGAAAGATCCTGAAAGCTGACCTAAGGGAGGCTAACACTCATTGTACCTACATAAAATCTCCAGTCAGAGCTTCAGTGTGGCCACCGTTATGTTCCATATGTATTAAAAATTTTAATTTCCAGATGAACATTTCTCCTTGGCTTAACAACGTTGTCCAAGTATGGACTGGATTGCCCTACAGCAGCATAACCTGTATATTATTTGGCTGTACCATTATCAGCACTATTCTCATTATTCTCTTCTCAGTGGTCATGTGGTGAGGATGGGGGGCAGGAAGGTAATAATTTGCTACTTGCCTGACTGTACAGTGAGTCTTGGGACCTCCTGGGTAGGCTTAGGTGTGCTGGCTGGTGTTACCAGCTCAGAGATCGGTAGTGGGTACAAAGAGTCCCTTTTTTTGTCCTTACAGACACTGTACTGACTTGTATCTGTCATGTCATGTTTGTCTCTGTGCTTCATAATTTGAGAGGGTGTGGGGCTTGGGGGGTTTTAGCACATTTCAAACAATTTACCTGATGGCACGTTAGGTTTACATATCTGTCTGTAGCTGCCAGGGCTCCTCCCACACCATGAAAAAATCCACCACCTACAACAAAACAATCCCCAGCTCAGTTGTAACACTGACTGTCTTCCAGTCCTCTGCTGTAGTAAGTATTTGGTAGGGACTTTGTTACTTAATTCTCAGTTTTCTCCTGAAATCTTCCAGAAATAGCAGATAAACCTGGTGACTTAATGCCTTTGATTTATTGATTTGTTCCACCAACTTCTCTCTTGAGTCTTCAATCTATGACCTCTCCTTATCTTTGATATTTGGAAAGTGTGAGTCTCTCATTTAGATACCACTCCAGCACCCTCTCGGTGAAGACTGATGCAAATAAATCATTTAGATTCTTGGCAATGTCCTTATTGTCTTTAATTGTTTCTTCTACTTCTTTGGGGTGGCCTGCCAGTTATCTCCACTTTCTGTTTTTGGTGTACTGAGCAGATGTTCATTTCCAGTTTTAACTTCCTACTGTTTGCTCTTCAGATCCCCTCTTAGCTTCCTCAAACTCCATCTTAACTATTACATACCTTCCTTTCAGCTTTACACAGTTTTATTTCCATTCTCTGAAAGTTTCCTGTTTGGCCTGAATAACTTCTAAAATTTCTAAAATTTAGTCACATCAACATTTCCTTGTCTTTGTCTTCCATTCATCCAAGGGGTACCATACTCCATGGCTATCTATCAGCCCTTTCTATTTTAATCTGAGGATTTCAGTTTTTTCTAGTCCTTTTATTTAGAGCCATTGATTCTTTAAAAAGAAGAAGAGGTTTTTGTTTTTAAATTTATCTTGAATATCACCCTACTAGGTTTTGAGGGTATTTTCCTCTTTAACCTTCCTAAATGTTCACCTTTTCCTAATTAGGGGATCAGAAATAAAATATTACAGGAATTGGGCTCTTATTTTGACACATTTTGTTCTGTCTCCCTTTTCTCCTCTCCACTACAAAATATTGACATTTAGGAGTCACTGCAAACTTTTCAAGTCCCAAAGCTGGAACTGTGTGTTTTCCAGCACCTTCTGACAACCCACCACATTTCAGACATAATTATTATTTCAAATAATTACCTGCTGCCTGGCACCTAGTCCTCCTATTTTTGTTTTCATGCTTCTCCTTGTGATATAACAGGCTCTGCAAGTTCAAGTTTGGGGCAAAACACTTGTTTAATACCTCATCACAACCTTCTGATATGTTTCCATGATTTTTCTCTGTTGTCAGGGACAGTAGATACACACACACACAGAGTCAAAGGTTTGGCTGTAGTTTCCATCTTATCATTTTCTAGCTAAGGATCATCTACCATTTGCCTATCTGGCAGACCTAGAAAATGTCTTTCTTTATCCTGGATAATTCTTAGTATCTATCAGGTTTTTTCCCCAAGTTCTAGTTGTAGTAGTTCCTTCCAGCTTTGCTAGTTTCCTATGTAAACAGTCTGGTCCCACTTCAAAATTTGCTATTATTTTTCTATTTGTAATCATCATCTTGGACTCCATGGCGTAAAGGAATCAGCAGCTGCTCCTGCAGTTCCACTGCCTTAGTTAGACTGAATATGGCATATGCTCCCATTACTCCTCAAATACTGATTTTTTACCTGGTTGGCTTCATGTGGTTTGTTGGTAAATCATAAGCTGCTTTTTCCTTTTACTGCAGCACGCAGAGGCTCTTTGTAGTGTTATTTGCAGTAGCTGTTGCAGCAGAGTGAGCCCTGTGTTAGAGGGAAAAAACTTCATCAGAATCAGACCTGCTGTTTCTCTCCACAGGGGAAAATAAGGCCCTAGCACAGCTGAACAGTTTTATAAATGCCCTGCACAAAGCACATTGTACATTATTTTCTGGTAGGTATAATCATACATCGTCCAATTAAATATGAAAAATACATTTTTAATGTTCTCATTTTTATGTGCAGTTCTACCCAGAAGATAATGCATTTCCTTCTCTGTCTTGCCAGTTTCCCCCATTACTCCAGCCTGCCTAATAGCCCCATCTGTTTTTAGCTGAGAAAGATTAATGACCAGAAGCACTGGGAGTCCTGGCAAATCAGCAGAGATATTACTCTTAGGCATTGCTCAGGACATTCCTCCCTACTCTGCCAGATACTGTATGGGTGTTCCTCAGGTTTCAGAGCAGCAGCAGCAGAACACAGCAAGCTCAGCAAGTGGGCTGAGTGTCATTATTTATGAACTTCAACCAGGTCTAACACGTTCAGTGGGGGGAGTGCTAGAAAGAGAATGTATCACTGTTAACTCAAAACATATCTCAATATTAGGGGAAAAAAAAAAAAAGCAGCTAAGTTTCTGCAACTCCACTAAGTGAGACTGGAATAATTAAGTCACTAGTAGATAATGCCAGCCAATAATCAGGTATTTCCACTGCAGTATTGAAAATGCAGAAGCATTGATAGCTCAATGAAGTCATTTTTACAGTAGTAATTAATAATGTATATTTAGATGGTGTGTTTACATCCAAACAGTTGTATTGGGGATTATTTGAATATTGTTACTTTGTTTCACAGTATAAAATTGCTTGGGAACGCTGCTGGCTGTGCACAGCAAATTATGGCTCAGGAAACACTTACAAACGTGGATTTAGAAAAGCCTTGCTTTTATAAGAGTTTGGGTTTATGGGTAGTTACACATTCCCAAAACAGAACACAAAATCCTTAAGAATTTCAAAAGGAGCTATGTATGCATCAGCTAGCTGGAACATTTTCCTCTTACCCCAACTTGGGATTTGGGCTTTGTTTACAGAGTAGAATTATGGTGATGAGTTGAAAAAAATAATCTGGAAATCAGAAAGCCAGTCAAATGTTTATTGATGTGGTCAGTCATATGAACATGTTTGTTCAGATGTGTTAGTGGATGCTCCAGTGGAAGTGTTAGCCCTCTGAGGGTGTCAGGATGCAAACAGCCTGAAGCCCAGGCTGAGAGCTTGGTATCTGTTCAGTCATTCTGTGTGGTCATTTCCACTCATATGGTAAGAACAGCTCCCTTGCTCCCAGCAAATTTCTATTTCTGTAGGGTTAAAATGTCTTAAACCTCTGCAACATGAATTTGTGGAAGGCTGCATTTGAGAGCTCCATGGTCCATTGCCACAAGACACAAGATTCCACCCCAAAAGAAACAGTTCTGACCTGAGGCTAATTCTCTGACCAGGGATTTAGACACCCTGCCCTCACCACATTTGTTCAAGAGGAGGTCCCCAAACACATTAGGCCAAGTAATTCAAGTCAAGCTTAGCCTATTTCTGAGTTATGGCAACATAATTGTGAGGCTGGATGTGTGAATTTTCAGCATTAACCATTATATACATGGCTTGTGATAAGGCTGCAGAATCAATCACATGGAAGTTGGAGGATTTGAAATTCCAAGTTGCTGGTGGAGTTGGTGATTTGCTCATACAACTTTGTGTCCCCTCACACATATGTAGCAGGACGTAGTCTGTACACAATCCTTTGATCAGGTTTTTGGGGGGAAATTCTCTCTCTCTGCACAGAGTGGATGATATTTGGGTGAATGAAGCAGCTGGGTGTATGGTACTTCTTTTTACTTTTTCCTTCATTGAGATTTTCATAATATAACAGCCTTGATTTTGAGCAGACAGACTTTTTTTTCCCCCAAAGGATAGGTATAAACTGTGATTTAGGAAAATCAATTATCCCCCATGCTCTCAGGCTTTCTGAGCAGAACACCTGCAGTTCTGTTCTACAGGGCTTTCTTGTGTGGAGGTATCCTGTGAAGCTGATGGAAATTACACATTTGGAGGCCTTGTAGCACTCACCCCCAGCCTACAAATGCCAACAGCTGAACTTGCAAGAGTGATGAATCCCAGCTCTGTCCAAGCATGTCTCCTCCATCACTGGGAGCACTCTAAAGGCTATCAGCAGTCTGTCAGGTAAGCAAAGAAAAATGAGTAAAAAATTGCAGGTGGGGGTAGGATGAGTTTGGTTTTAGTAGCCAGATTTCCAGAGGAATAAGGAAGACATAAGCATTTTGAAGTCCCTCAGAAGATCTGTTCATAGGATGTGTAGGATGGACTAAGCTCATTCTGGATCATTTCATATCCACCACTGGACAATGTGGCCCACCTGCAATAAATTCTATGGATTGTAAAAGTCTTGAAAGTCAGCACTGAGATTAAACCATTCACAGCTCAAAGATGTTTAATTTGTTTCAGTTCTTTGGATTCCCACACTGGTCTTTTGGTGCTCTTAAGAAAAAGGGAAAAAAGAATACAATAGCAGCTTGGTAACAGTAGGAGTCTGACTATCCAGCCTTTCTTAAATTGTCAGCACTGAGGTCAATGGTTGGGGCAAAGCTAGAGTTGGTGAGGTTCAAAAAACTTCTTATGATCTGCCTGTGGAACTCTTGTTCCAACAGTGCTCTCCAGTGATGCTGTAAGGGAAGGAAGAGCTGTCCAGTGCAGATTGATCCATGAGCTCTTCATCCAGGCAGACCTAACCACCAGCAGCAGGAAAGAAGCAGCACCACCACTTGTGACTTTTTAAAATGCCAATAGTGAGTCCAGTATGAAATGTGTTATTCTGATGATAGACTTGGCTGAGCTTTTCTGCATTTTAGGTGCACACTTGCTGTGAGTGACAGAGGCTCCTTGGGGTTAGGAAAAGAGAAACTAGCAGTTTGCTGGTCTAGAATGAGAACAAGAGATGTGTATATTTTCCCTTGACACCTTGCCCAGTGTTTACTAATTATATTAACACCAATTAATCCAGCTGACCTGAGACTCAGTGTTCAGGTCAGGCAGGAAGCTTCTGCTGTCTGTGTTGATATGAGAACAGACAGATAAGCAAAATTATGTTTTCTGTCCATAACATCAATGAATATTTCCATTCAGCTCCAAATGGCTCATGGAGAGTTTATATCTTGTATTTTTCATTGTTAAGGCTTATTCAAAGAACAGCAAAGGCAATTAAAAAAAAAAAAAAGAAAAGCTATTGAGTACTGTAAGAACCCACAAGGATTAGCATTCACAGAGAGTTCTCAGTATAAAATATTTACCAAGTTAACCTGCCAGCTTTTGTCATGAATGCAGAGAATACAGGCACTATCATCATCTTTCTGTTTACACTTCATGGAGCAAAACAAAGGCATGTACTAAAAACAACTCTCTGAATCAGATCACCCCAGACACAAATATTTTCTAAATTTTATTGCTTTCATTTCCATTTTCATAAGTGAAATTAAAAGTTTGAAAGATTTTTTTTTTTAATCATGTTGTTCAATTTAGATATTTATATTCACAGTTGAACATGAGCCAGCAGTGCCCTGGCAGCCAGGAGGGCCAACCCTGTCCTGGGGGCATCAGGGACAGCATGGCCAGCTGGGCAAGGGAGGGGATTGTCCTGCTCTGCTCTGAGCTGGGGTGGCCTCACCTCGAGGGCTGGGGGCAGATTTGGGTGCCACAGTACAACAAGAAGGATCTAAAGCTGTTAGAGACCATCCAGGAAGATGTTGAAGGGTTTAGAGGGGACACTGTAGGGAGAGTGGCTGAGATAATTTGGCTTCTTCAGCTTGGAGAAGAAGAAACTTGAGGGGAGACCTCATTGCACTTACAGCTTTCTCATGAGGGGAAGAGGATCTCTTCTCTGTGCTGCCCCATGACAGCACCCAAGGGAATGGCCTCAAGTTGTGTCAGGGGAGGTTTAGGTTGGATTTTAGGAAAAGGTTCCTCACCCAGAGGGTGTTTGGACACTGAAACAGGCTCCCCAGGGAAGTGCTCCCAGCACCAGCCTGACAGAGCTGAAGAATCACTTGGATGATGCTCTCAGGCACCTGGTGTAACTCTTGGGGTGTCCTGCACAGGGCCAGGAGTTGGACTCTGTGATCCTTGTGGGTCCTTTCCAACTTGGGACATTCTGTGATCCTGTTCTATTTATTTTAATATGTTGCAGCTTTCTCCTGCATCTGTCAGACTTGAAAGTTATTGTCTGTGGAGAAGAACAAAACTGAGGGGTCATTGAGCTGTCCTCCATGGTAGTGCAGAAAAAGTCTTTCCTGTAGCCTGGGGGATTGTTTTATTCCTTTGTACTGTCACAGGTTTTATTTCTAGCTTAGTTGTGTCTCTCCCAGTAAGTATGAAAGTCTGCTGGCTGATACTAGACCATTGCATGAGTTCATTACTGGAGCAATGGCATGCTCCAGTATATTGATATTGATATTATACTGATATCAATATTATATTGATAACTTTCTCACATGGCACCTGAGCCTCCACACAAATTTATTCTGCAGTAGTTTTTTTTCAGTTTTAATCTTCAAGCTACACCTGAGAAAAAATTCATCATTTTGAAGCAGTAAAAATGGGTTCACTATGTTTTGTTTTGTTTTATTTTTAACATACTCATTTTGTTCAGACTTTCCTGTCTGCTACATCCATAGACCTTCAGGAAAATACTGTTTTGGGAGGAAGAGAGTAACTGTAGATAGACCAGTGGGGCTGGAGTCAGCAGCATTTATGTGGGTTAATAATCTATTCAAGCCAGAAATTTTAGCACAGGTTTCTAATATTTACAATTTCCCCCCTATTTCTGTAGGGTTCAATTTCAGGATCCTTCTTCAGCCAGCCCATTGTTGGGTTTTCCACTTTTTCTCCACCTTCCCATCTGCTGCAGCCCTAAATCCATGTTTATATCTGCCTTAGGTTGGTGTTGACAGGCATTTTAAAGACAATTAGACAACTTCCACAGTGCTGAGACCTGTTTATTACATAGAGAAAAGACCTCTCTCCACTGCTGGCTCCCTTACACTATTAAAAACATGTTAAATTTTAAAAAAGAAAAAAATCCTTGGGCTGCTGGAGGACAGGAGAGGAAAATACTTGGGCCTCTAATGCCATTAATGCCAAAACAACACTTAATCCACTTCTCCTCCCTAGGGTATCCAAAACCTGGCCAAAGGTAGCACCAAAGTGATCTGAGTACCAAATGAATCTCACAGTGCCAGAATCCTGAGTTCTTAGGTGCCCAGCTGGAACCTGATTCAGCCCATGCAACTTGGCAGCTGTGTGAGAGCCATGGTGTGGGAGGTGGTCACAGTCATGGAATCATTTAGGTTGGAAGAGACATCTACAATCCAGTCCAGCCATGAACCTAACACTGCCCCATAAGCCATGTCCCTAAGTGCCACATCTGCACAACTTTTAAATACCTCTGGGGATGGTGACACTTCCCTGGGCAGCCTGTTCTGGTGATTGACATCCATTTCAGTCCCCTTTGTTTCCTTTGAGAGACAATGGAGTGAGCAGGACTTCAGAAAAGGACATTTCAGGTCACTTGAGCACCACATCAGCCCTTGCTCTGGGACCAGCAGAAGAAGTTACAGTACTGGGGTGCCCATGCAAGTGCCTCAGGTGTACACACATGACACAGGACACACCTGGGCCAGTGAGCATCACTTTTAGAGCTGCCACCTACTCATTCAAGACTGCAGGTGTCAAAATCCCCTGGAAACCAAGCAGTAAGTGCTACAAGGCCTTATACCCAATATTAGCTGGCAACCTTGAGAACAACAATCCATATGATGGAAAAGGTGTGGGTGGATCAGCCACGGGGGGAGGGTGATTTGTGGACTCCAGAGACCGTGCTGCATGCTGTGACAGACAGCTTGTGCTAACAGCCAGGAAAGCTCTCATTTTCAGCACAAAACCGTGGGCTTCATAATGGTGGTGAAAATATTTGTTCTGGCACTGGTGGTCAGGTTGTGCCAGGTTTGTTGTGATGTGTCATTTCCAACAGTGCAGGTAAGAAACTGAGGAAGAAGGGGTAAAACCCCCCAAAAATGGCTTTTCACATGTCTTAGGACTCAAACCTCCTCCTTCTTCTTCCCTCATGGCCGAGGTGATTCTACATTCTCCAGGGGAGGGCTGGAATGCCACACCCTTTAGGGTGAGCTATGCATGAAACAAGGCTTGTCATTTTCTTGCAAGGCTTGTGGCACTGAAGGCTTTGAATCTCCAACTCACCACCTTGAGTTTCCCAATGTATTACCTGACTGGCTGTCCTTTTACTTCAGCTAATACTGAGACTCTTCTGTTTCCTTCCCCAGCTTGGGGAAGGGTTTTTAAGTAATGTTTCAGGAAAGAGAAAAGAAAAATGTGTCTTCTTTCTTTATGCTGCCCCATCTCCCAAGCACCTCCCCCTCCAGGCTGAGGCAATTTGCATTTAACACAAACCACTTAATTTACACATCTACTTCAGTCCGTGTGTAAGTTTTCTAGGTGACAATTTTATTGGGGAAAATGCTGTTTAGATTGTGTGTGCAAAGTAAATGGCTTGTAAATATTAAAAAGAAAAAAGAAGTTAATTTTCAATTGTGCAATAAAATTGTGAAATAATCCTCTCAGTTCCTTTCCAGCGTCTGACTTGACACGTGCTGGTTTTAAGAGCATACTATTGTTTCTTCAGATGGGAGCAAAAACAGAGAGTTCATGAGCTGTTTTGCTTTCAACTTTAAGCTCTTTATTACTTTTTAATTTTGCATTGTCATTCCCTTTAAGCTGGTTTATTCCTCCAACCCTGGTTCAATCAGTCACATTAGTACAAGGCTGTTGCCACTGAAGACAGGTGAGTCATTCTCTGCTCCGAGTTAATCATGTTTATCTGCTTTACTTGACCTTGACCTTCTTCTGCTGTTGTCTCTCTGTAACCAAAGACAAAACTTTGGCAGATGGGGGCAGTTTATTCAGTTCCTGTGCAAGTATGACAACAAGCAGGTGGATGCTCTGCGATGGATGACAGCTCTCCACCACCATGGCAGCAAATCCATCTAACAGGTTAGTTCTGCAAAGGCTTTTTCTGCTCTGTGGCAGCGTGGATTTCACATTATATAGGAATCTTCCTCTTGAGAACAGAAAAAAACTAATCAAAACCCAGAAGCCTTCACTTTTCTATTACTTAACCCTTGCTGATGGGTTTTTCAGGTGCTCAGAGCTGTAACTGCCCCTCCCCTAATGTAACTTGCAGCTGGTGTATCCTTAAGCACTAATAAGCAGAACCATGGGACTACAGCTCTCTCTCTTCCTGCTTGCTTTCTACTTGGTGGCCTACAGCCTCTCTGCAAAACTTCATTATCAAGAAAGGAGATGGGAGCAAGAAGGGGAAGAAAGGTCAGCTGTATAATCTTTTGTGGTTTGTTTTGGCCTTCTTTTAAACCAAAATTCAAAGTAGTTTCTAATATAAAAGTGTGTTTGCTGGGCATGATAACACAGAATTTACATTCATAGGGACATCATAAAAAATTGAATGTCCCTGGATGTAGGATACGGAGCCTCTCTCAAATATTGAGTAGAATATGAAGAAAAACTAGTGTAAGGGGGAAGCTAGCTGAATTTGAATTTTTTGGGTGTTTCTGGACAATTACAGAATCAAATAAATATTTTTTTTTGTGGTGCATGAATAGGCTGGGAGTCCAACAGGAGTTGGAACAAGACAGCTTTGGATTCATTATCAGAAACATAAATACTTGGAAAAGTATATATACATATAAGTGGGTGGGAAAAGAATTCACATGAAAAGAAGATGACGGACTAGCAATGTACAAGTGGGAGTTTTATAAGCTGAACTCTGCAATCATTGCAGAGAAAAAGAAAACCTGCAGGTGTAACTCCCTTAAATTCCCTGACTTTGCAGCAAGGCAAAGCTGGCTTGCCCTGGGAAATGAATGATTGAGCAGGTGCAGGAAGTGAGTGGCATTAACTGTGTAAATAGCAGCCGCTTTTCAATAATCAGGCTCCCAGAAGGGATCCTCTGCCTTTGCCATTTCCATATTACCCACAACCCTTCCAATCCATCCACCTCTGACAAATCAGAAATAAAGAACAGTGCTTCCTTTAGGATTTATTTTAGATATTAATACTCCAGGACAGGTGCAGTAGGGCAGATTACAGTGTGTTTAGCCTGGGCTCAGAAGTCGAGTTCCCAAGACAGGTAATGATGGGGCATTCAGTACCAGCTGTCCTCCAGGCTCTCTGTCTCTCTGTCTGTGTGATTTCTGGTGGTCTTTGTGTAACTACATTCATCTTCAAGCTGGTTTAAAAGAGTAGTTGGCTGGTGACTGGAAGGGACAGACAGACAGATGTGGGATGTGTGTGTGCTTGCTGCCTTGGGGTGTTAGGCTGCTCAAGAGCCAGGTGTGAGGCTGGAGATGCTGATGAGAATTCTGCCACACGTTTAGCCATGAAAGAGAGTTATGTATCTGTCTAATTTGCTACTTGAGTTGCCATCTCAGGTTTCCACAGACCAAATCTGACTACAGTTCCTTCATTTTCCTGCCACACAACAGCACAATGTACAATTTCCCTCCTTTCTCCCCCTTTCCCACACAAGAATAACTTGTGTGATGGTGGTGTGAGTCACATGCTCTACCTTGACCTGTATGGTAAGGTACCCAGTGCCTGTGAGGAAAACAAAAATCAAAACCTTGTTCACATGTTAGAATTTGGATTTCGTAACCCAAATGCTGGGATGTCCTGAAAAAATGAGCCTCAGGAATTTTGTGTTTGAGCATAAACAAAAGCATAGCTTATTTACAGCAAAGCCAAAAAGGGGGTGTCAGTTGTACAAACTCAAATGCTGCCTGTGGTGAAACCACAGCTATCAGATGGTCACTGAACAGCCTTTGCATACCAGGAGAGAAATAGCATTTTGCTGACATTCACCCCCTAGTCTGGCTCCAGGGCTGGCAGTTTCAGGTGCTAAATGGCAACAACCCCTCAGAGTTCTTGTTTCAGGCTTTTGCTGATACAGCACCTTCAGTTATGCTGGTTTCTGATTTTGAAGGTTAATTTTGCAATTATAACTGCTGTACACATTTTGCTAAACAAAAGCCACTGTTTTGAAGTGGCCACCAGAGAGAAGATTGAACAACTCTAATGGGTTCAATTCATCCTCTGCTTCAGGGCATAACAACATTTCTTAGAAGCAATTGTTCCTCTTTCCTGAGCTGCACAGGCAAGTGTGAGAATCCATATACAGTTGCCTTTCCTTTATCATGCCCTTGGATTTTTCTTGCACTGAAGGACTCCAATGTATTTCTTGCTGAGAAGAGCTCTTTCATGTTGTTTTCAGGGAGCAGCCCACCTGTTAAGACATTGTTAGTCTCATCCCTGCTCCTAGTGAGACCCAAGTCCTTGTCCTTTCTTCACCTGGTTACTCTTTCTCGTTTCTGGGGGAGAACATGTGCACACTCACACATCTGCTCATTACTTTCTCAGCTGGGGCAATGTTTGCAACAAGTGGGAAACCTTTATTTGGGTTTGTGGTGAAGAAATTGGGAGATCTGTCCTACTGCTATATCTTCCTGATGGGTTGTTTCATAGTAATCCAAAGGAAGTTTGTCATGTTCATCAGGATTGCCTGGACAAACCATAAAGGAATCTTAAAGGAACAAAGCAACATTGAGACACTCACAGGCAAACCACTGATTCAGACTGCAGGCTCATCATAGGTGTCTGTCTGTCTGTCAGTCCTCAAAGAAAGAAACATAGATGAGATGCTCCCCTAAGACAAATCAGTCAGCTCAGTTCCAAAATGACAGTTATAATAGTGTGTGAGCTTCACACTCAGAGTGTTGCCACAGTGCTCCATCAAGCAGCAGAGACAGCTTTCAAGGACCAGAAATGTCACTTTGTAGTGACAGCGTTTATTTATTCATCTATTAAATTTTATTTTTGAACCTTACACTGCCTTTTCTCAAGCCTTAAGTAACATTTTGCCTTGGAGCTCTTGTTTTAGAGACACTGTCTCCAGCCTTTCTTCACTTCTCTTTGTATTTTCCCATTATGCAGTGGCTCTTCAGGTAGTGAGGCTGTGTGCTCTCATATGGGTAAGCTGCAAGCCTACATTTCAAGCTGGGGACAACTGCCATGGCAAATTCCTCCTTTCTCCCTGTCTGCTACTGCACTCACAGAGGTGATTTTTGCACAATGTCCCTCTGAGGTGCTCCAGCCTGGCAGAGAGTATGGGAAATCTTGGGTTATTTCAGTGGGGCTCCATGGTTTCCATGGGATTACTTGGAAGGGAGAGAGCAGAGGCACAAACCTGTGTCACTGTGTCCCCATAGAGAGACCCCATTAACACAGCAGCATCATGCTTTTGTCTCCAGCATAGAAGGGGGTTTGGTACCATACACTGAAGCAGTTCATGGATCAGGACTTCCTTCTCTGTCTGGGAATTGCCTTGTCTGCCTATGTGTGATCTGGCTTAATTTCAGAGATGCAGAGAGGACAAGTTTTGTCTGAGCAATAGAAACAACCCACCAGCTCTGTTCATTGCAGCTGAGCATGAGGCATAGGACCTTAACTTCAAACATCCTTTAAAATAATGAGATGCTTAATTTTCAGCTGGAGCCTTTAAAAGTCCTTCTGCTGCAGTGCTACAGCTACTCCCCTCAGCTACAACACAACACAGCAGAGACCCAGCCTTTTATCTGCCCTTCCCCAGCACACTGAGGAGCAGTCACAGCCCTGACCCTGAGCTGGGTGACTGCTTTCTTCACATCTCTGGCTGTCAGGAAAGGCAGGAACCAGAAGCTGGAGGCCCCTTTCAGCTCAGTGTCTCGAGTTTTGTGGTTATTTATCACACCTGGATCTTTTTGAAATGTCTGTTTCACGAGAAACAGATTTAAATTGGATGGTTCATTGGTTTGATTAAGAAAAGTGATTAGTATGGCAGTGAAACCATGTTAGTCAAAGATTTTTAACACAGCTGTTCCATGGAAAAAAAATCGACTGGGATTCTACTGCAGATTCCAGCAGTCAGTGCAGTTTGCTTTACAAGCTGTTGCAAAGCTGAAGGCACAGGAACTGGAGCATTTGGTTATTGACAAGGAAAATATTTCAGCCTGTGTCACATCTCTGCATGACTGACTAGGAGAGAGAGGTGCAGGGCTGTGTATGCTCATGTGTTGTGACAAGATGAGAAATGCATGACTGGATCTCTCCTTTTGGGGCAGAGATGCTGTGCCAAATTTTCAGTGGTCTGCTGACTGCCAAGATGGAGATATTGTGGAGAGGGACTTTGTGGGTACTTTCATTCCTGTACCTATCCCAACTGCAGAGTTCAGGAGATGGGATCAAGATGAGAAGCAAATACTGAAACCCTATGCTAAATGTTGTAATATCTGGTATCCTCTGAACATTCATCCTTTGTACAGAGTCTTCTGATATAGGAAAGAGAACTTAGCCCATTTTAGAGCTGAGTTATCTGAAACGAGGTTGTGGCTTGTAAAGGTGTCAGTAATTTGCAAAAAAGTCTAGCTAGCTGTGCCTCAGTTATACTAAAAATCCATATTTGACATGGGTGAAGTGTTCCTAAATGTTATCTCCAGGCTGTTCTACATTCTAGGAAAAGCAGTCTTTGCCAATGGGTTACTGAGTTTCTTCAGCCTGGCTGCTTTCTCTTTGTGTTCCAGAAAAGAGTGGTGAGAAAGGTAGGAAAATGGGAGGCAGGAGATGGGTAAGGGGCTTGTCCAGCATCCCCCCCTGAGGGTATGAAGTCCCTGTTCCTGTGGGCCAGCCTCTGCTGAGAGGTTGGTGCAATGAAGGGGTTAATGGATTGTACTTCACCTGGAGGCCAGAGACAAGGGGAGTAGTGCAGGGGTCTTTCCTGACACTGCCCTGCTGAACAGCTTTATCAGTGCCTTGGAGGGGGTGACAAGGTGCATATTCATCCTGATTACAAGACTCTGCAAACTGAGGGTGGTGAGACACTGGAACAGGCTGCACAGAGAAGCTGGGGATGCTTCCTCACTGGAAGTGCTCAGGGCCAGGTTGGATGGGGCTTCGAGCAACCTGGTCTAGTGACAGGGGTCTGAAACCATGGCAGGGGGGTTTGAACTAGCTCTAAACACCTTTTAAACTCATTTCCAACCCAAACAGTTATTTGATTCAGTTAAACTCATCTAACCCAGAGAAAAATTCCTTCAGTCCTTACCCATCACTGCCCTGCTCTGCCCAAGCACGTGCCTCAATTACTTCTCTGTTGGCACCTCAGTCCCAAATCCTTCTGGGAATCCAGCAAGCCCAGGCACTCCCCTGTTCTTCCAGGTGCTCTCCTGCTCTTGTCTCTCTCAGCTGTGCTCTGTTCCTATCACTACATGAAGCAGTGCACATTGCCATGACCTGAAGTTTCTGGTCATACACAGGCACTATTTTACTATGTAATGCCTGAAAACCCTTGCAACAGTACAAAACTCAACTGCTTTACTTAGGGCAACAACTGACAGGAGAGGCAAAATAGCCTGAAAGAATGACCATGGCTGTAGCTCCTGGGTGAGTGAGTTCACACCCACCCCTGCTCTGTGCCCTGTTAGTTGGGACTGCAGTTCTTTCTGCACCTATCTGGAAGGCATTAAGGATGTCAAGCTGCACAGCCCAGGGTCAAGGGCTCAGCCAGGCATACTTTAAAGTACAGAGAAATCATGCAGCACAAACAGCTTATCATTTACCTGCCTCGTAGCTGAAAGGCAGCAGATGACAGCTCAGACCATTGTGCATAGCAAGTGATTCAGGAAAGCAAATTGCACAGCTGTGAGGCTGATGAAAAATAAAAAGGTTTTGTGTTGAATGGGCCAGACAGGTGCTTCCAGGTCCCTATTTCTCCATGCCATAGCACACAGAGCTGTTGAGGGCTGCATCAATAGAAGAGCAAGCACAATCAGTGCTAGAGTGCCACAGGTCTGCAAAGGGGAAATACCCTCTTTAATTCACAGTTTTCAGCCAGTGTTGGGACAGCAGCTGTCAGACAGGGCCACCCTGTCTGCGTTTGGAGTGATGTGTACGTGGGCTGGCATTGCCCTCTGCTGGCTGCTGCCCTGAGTGGGTGAGGATGGGCATATGCAGAGGCTTTGCCAGCTTTCCTGTCCTGCTCTTCATCTCTCCCTCCCTCTTTGTGATACACAGCCTAACAGCAGTTGTGCTTCCCTGCTCCTCTGGTGGCAGCTGGGCAGGGTCCAACTTCACCCCTTGACATATGGCACCTTTTCCCAGTTATTTTCTCCTGTGGGGTAGTAGTGGCCTTGGCTTCCTCTTCTCTCTCAAAACAAGTTATTGCCCCTCTGTGGAAGGAACATCATTGGTACCATGCTGGAAACTGTGTGGAAATGCCAGAAAGTGTTTGTAACAGTCATTTGCAAATTTTAACTGCTGCAGTGTAAAATGCTGGATGAAGAGCACAGGAGCCCTTTGGAGGGAAAGAATCAGGAAGCTGAAAGCTTTTTCTGTTTTACTTACTTACAGTGTACTGATTGATGACTTCTTCTGCTCTTGCCTAAGTTCCTGGGCACTATTCCCTGGTGGGCACAGGCTTGTGGCCTTTAGAGGCATCACATTAAATAGGAACAAAGCTCACATCCCCAACAACCCTAAGAAGAGTTTAGTTCTCTTTCCATTTTGCATTTCAGACACTGCATTTTTCTGTTTCTGCACTACTTTCAGCTTAGCTTCCCTCCCATGGCTGTCTGTGTGACAGGGATGCCTGGAGATGGGAGATTCCCCTCATGCTGAGCAGGAATTAGCAGTGTTATTTTACACTTGCAAAGATCCTTGGCAACAA
This sequence comes from Notiomystis cincta, assembly GCA_013398075.1. Classification (NCBI taxonomy): domain Eukaryota; kingdom Metazoa; phylum Chordata; class Aves; order Passeriformes; family Notiomystidae; genus Notiomystis; species Notiomystis cincta. The sequence continues at coordinate 108,822 of VZRX01004136.1, read as the reverse complement.
CAACAAAAATATAGATGGTAAATCGTGTAGAACTTGAGAAGTTGCTGCCCTGAAACTTTACTCTGAGGAGTTATCAGTAGAGTGATGCTAATCTAATCTGAAAAGAGTTGTTCCTCGGGGAACAGAAAATAATGCTGTTGGGGAAATCACGAGGATGACGATTTTTTTTGGTTTTATCTGAAAGTTTATTGGCCTGTTTTACATTTGGGGCTGGTTTTTGTTTTCAGCAGAGGCAACAGTTTCATCTGGAGTCACACCTCAGTGCACACCTATGATATGTGTTGCTGTGTGCACTCTGAGAGCGAGGGCGAGGAGGAGGACAACCAAGTTATGGTTAATTATAGCCACTCTTCTGCCACCAGAGACTCCTGGAGAGTATCAGTCACCTTCCTGAGTACCTCCTAGCAGTTACAACTGGTTTAACAGCTCAAACAAGGTGAAAGTCTGAATCAGGTAGCGAAATCTCTGAGGACGCATTGGAAACACTTGAAAGAGGGTCAGTAATATGTCAGACTGACTTTATGGTAGGAGGTGAGGTTAACTGAGAGACATCCTTAGCAAAGGACTCAGGGACTGAACATCTGCTCCTCTGGGAGTGTGGGCCTGCTTTCTCTCAAATAACTGGCAACTTGGGAAGCCCAGGCTGGAGCATGGAGCTTCAGAGCTTTTGTGCTTATGCCCGACAGTTCACAATGCTTCCTTCACTTCCCCTTTACTCAGGCCAGAGGACAGGAGTTCTGACCTGAAGGCCTCTGGGAGCTGTACCCACCTGGGGTGGCAGTCCCATACCTGTCACCTTTGGAGAGTTCTGTGCCAGGATGAGGAGGATGTTTCTGGGATGAGGTAACCAGGGGAGTTTGTGCTGCTGTTTCTTGTGGTGGAAGCAAAGGGAGAAGAGTACATTTTGTCAGCCAAGTCCTTTGAGAGCAACTAGCCTTTTTTGTGGGAATAAAGAAGTGCTTAGGAGTGGAGTTCAGGATGTGCTGACCAGGGAAGACTTTGCAGAGCCTCGTCTCAGTTTCTTCTCTCTGAAAAAGAAGAGGGGATCAGGTTCAGTCCCTCTGCCTATCAGCTTGTCTTACCTGCATTGTGGCGCAGGCACAGCACCCCTCTCTAGATCAGGGTGTCCCAAGCTCTTTACATCATTTATATCTCGATTGGATTACCTGCAGACACCATAAAGTGACTGTTTTAAGCAGTGATTGCAACATCTTTTACACAGGTTATTGTGGAAATGCTCTGGGGGAAACTGAGCCAGTTGGGATTTTCAACAAGCCAAATGAACTAATTCCCATCTCCACAGCCAGACCAAATAAAACTGTATATAGCACAGCTGGGTTAGCTTGTGCAATTGACAGAAACTTTACTCATGATTGAAAGACAAGAGTTCTGCAGTGGGCTTGGCTGAAGGGCATATAAGACTGGGAATGTAAATTTGCTTTGTGATGCTCTCTAGTGACTTGCATGCCTCGAGTAAGTTAGCTGAGGTAAGACAGGCTGTGAATCTAAATTGCAGTTGTTGTTCCTGGATAATTCTGTGAGTGGTCCAATGTAATCAATGTTTTATCTCAGACTCAGTTTGATTTCTCTGCCTGCACAAAAGTCAGTACTCTTCTAAAAAAAAGAATGTTTAATTCTATGTGAAACAACCTGATGTTTTTAACTGAGGTTTCCACTTCATTTATCTCAGTGAGCTCTCTATCCCTCTGTCCTGGGAGTGCACATCATTTCAGGAAGACACAGAAGAAGTTGTCATAGGAAGGCATGTCCTTTTGCTCCAAATGCTATAGTTGAATGTCACCTCTGGAAACATTGTAATTCAAGTTAGTGGGCTATATGGGAATAGTTGTGAGAATTTGATTTGCTTAAATCTGTCTTTGTGCCCATAATCTCAGATCCTAGCATTGCCCTTTCAAAATGCCAAATGCAACAGCTTGGATCATTAGCACACTTTGAATCCTGTTACTTGGGTCGTGCAAATGTGACTCTTGTCCTTTAGACAGACACTTTCATGCTGTAGGGAGAACAGGGCAGGGGAGAGGGGATAATATTTAAAATACCATAGGACAATTCTGATCTCATGTACAGTGTTGTAATGCCAGTGAAACCTAATAGACCCATCCCAAGCTTAATTGACATGAAAAATTTGCTCAAGTGGGAGAGGTTTATCGCTAACCCATTTCTCTCTTTGAAATTTCATTTCCCCTGCAATATTTCTTATCAAGTTTGCTCACTACACGCTCCACTTTGAGTTGTATTTCTTCTCTAGGAGCCTAATTTTCCTCTGGGGAAGTAAGATTCAGAAATCTTACTGAGGAGGAAGAAGAGGCAGAGCTCTGAGCAACCTCCTTGTAGTTTGCACGAGCTGCCACACAGCCATTCAGGCTGCACCACTGCCAGAGCTGCAGGTAGAGGCTTCACTGAGCTCCGTGGTAATCACAAACCCTCTTGGCCTCTGCTGTCTGTTGTTTCTTCCTCTCTTAGTTTGGGTTTTCCCTCAATTTCATAGTGCAGTTTGTAATCAAAGTTATGCTAATCTGTTGCCTCGGTTCTTGCCAGTAAATTGGTTTTTAACTGAAGGTATTGGGCCGTGGAAGTGGAAGGGCATTCATGGGGCTCTTGCAGAGATGACAGTAAGATAACACAGCAAAGATTAAATGCATATGAGGAAAAGAGAGGAGAAAGTATTTTTGAGGGAAAACTGGAAGTGTGTGTGAGGAAAAAGCAAAGAGAAAAAGGAGGGAGGACAACTAGAAGGGATGAAAGGAGAGGAGTAGAAGAAATATAGAAATCAAAAAGCAGCAGTATGGGATGCCACAAACATGGCAAAAGAAGTGATCCAACAGAAGGAAAAGTAACATCAGGATGAGTTAGTAAAAAACAAGTTCTAACAAAATTGAATGCCAAAGTGCTACCAGTCTCTGTATGTAACACTGCTGAATGTTGTGTTGCTTTTATTAGGTACAACATATGCAGGGCGGGTACTTCCAGCATCCTTTTTAATCACACACATTTAAATACCTAATTCTTTGTCTACAGAAAACTCTGTAGGGGGTTGTGGCTGTTTAGGCTTTTGGCCAGCTCTGCTCACACCCCCTGAGTGAGTCTGTCCCCTTTGTATGGGTGTGATGCCTCAGGTGCCTGTGTCGATAGAGGGAGGGCGCTTGCTCTGCTGCTGCCATGTCCTGAAATGGCTTGTCATGTTTGCAGTGTGCCTTGTAACACACTGCCCCAGCCCAGGGAGTGTGGAGGATGGACTTAAACCCAGCTGGCAGCCAGTGTTCCCCAGGGCTCAGTTTTGGGGCCAGTCCAGTTTCACACCTTCATCGACGATCTGGACAAGGCGATGGAGCGAACCCTCAGTCAGCTGGAAGATGACAGTAGGGTAGGTGGGAGTGTTGACCTGCTGCAGGGTAGGAAGGTGTTGCAGAGGGATCTGGACAGGTTGGATTGGTGGGATGAGATCAATTGTATGAAGTTCAGCAAGGTGAAATGCCAGATCCTGCCCTTGGGTCACAACAACCCCACGCACTGCTACAGGCTGGGGGAAGAGAAGGCTGGGAAGCTGCCCAGAGGAAAAGGACCTGGGGTGCTGGTTGACAGCATGAGCCAGCTGTGCCCAGGTGGCCAAGAAGGCCAGTGGCATCCTGGCTGTATCAGCAAGGTGTGGCCAGCAGGGCCAGGGCAGGGACTGTACCCCCCAGTGCTGAGGCCACACCTCAACCCTGTGTCCAGGTCTGGGCCCCTCACTGACAGAAGGACACTGAGGGGCTGGTGCATGTCCAGAGAAGGACAACAAAACTGGTGAAGTGTCGGAGCACAAGTCCTGTGAGGAGCAGCTGAGGGAGCTGGGGGTGTTTAGTCTGAAAAAAGGAGGCTCAGGGGGGACTTTATCACTCTCTACAAGTCCCTGAAAGGAGGCTGCAACCAGGTGGGGGCAGCCTCTTCTCCCAGGCAAGTAGTGACAGGACAAGAAGTGACCTCAGCTTGCACTGGGGAGGTTCAAGTTTAGGAAGATTAGGAAAAGTTCTGCACTGAAACTGGTTAAACACTGGAACAGGCTCCCCAGGGAAGTGGAAGGGTCACCATCCCTGGAAGTGCTCAAAAAATGAGTAGACATGGCATTCACAATATGGTTTAGTTGGCATGGTGGTATTCAGTCAAAGGTTGAACTTCATGATTTTCCTGGCCTTAATGATTCTATGATTTGTACACGCAAATAGAGAAGTCAAACCAAGATTTTAACTATACCCTTAGTTTTGAAAATCTCCAGCTTTCAAATGCTTTAATTTGCAACCTTGGTATTTTTAACACCGTTTTTTCTCTGTGATTGTAAACAATACTTTGCATTTCTCTGATGTGTTATGCCCAAGAATTTGATTGTGTTCTATAAACATTTTTTGTGATTAGTCATGACAGTGGCCTTTTGAATTAACTATTACCATTACTTCAGCTTTTGAAATGAATACATGTGGAGATCATACTCTACTGAGCATCAAAGAGAACGTTGGTAGATCAGAACAGAGAGTCTCTTAACTTCTACATCCTGACCTGTGCTTTGACCTTCATCCACACTTCTTTTTCAGCTGAAAAAATCCTTTTTAAGATCACAGGGTTGCTTTTCTGACTCTGCCTAAGGCCATCTCTCATCCACAGTAAGTCTGAACAGGATGTTCATTAACCAGTAGCATCTCCAGTCAGCCTGGGGTTCACTGCAAAGGGCCAGATGAATAGTTTATGAATAATAAAATGGTTTGGAAAAGTTTGGATAATGCAAGTGATATCTTTTGTAAGAGCTATCTGAATTACTAATGACAGCATCATTAAATTCCTGTTAGCTGAGTTTAAATTTGATCTCCTTGAAATAGTTTCTTATGTGTCCATCAGTAAAGGTCTTCTGTGCATCATGTTGCCTTTTGATTGAGCAGCCTCTGCCTGTTGGTGAGCTAATTACTTGTGTTTTCATCCTGCCTGGTAAACAGATCTCCCCTTGTTCTTATCGCAGTTCACGCCTCGCTTGTTTGCTGGTAGACTGCTTTATTTCTGCTGTCAGGCTATAAAGGCCTTGGCTATAAAGGCAAGAAATAATAAGCGTTAAAAACAAGTGCAGACTGAAACTTTATAGTGCTTTGGCTCTGTGCAGACAAAATACTTCATTAATTCAGAGCAAACAAATCTTCATTCTGCCTGCACTCACTCACCTTTTCGCTCTGTTCCTCTCTCTATGGCCTCACATCTTACTGGTTCCAATTCCCTAAGAGGTATCTATAGCTTTTCCATCTCTAAATGCCTTTTTCAGACAACTTTCCTTGGCTGTCTCCCAGCAGAGATCTTTCTCCTCTCTAGACCGAGCCAGCTTGGTTGGGCACCATCCCTGGAACACAGGACGGTGTTTGAAGCGCCTTTGAGGAGCCAGTGGTGGTAGCAGCAGCAGCAGCAAAAGGAGCTGGGCTTCATGTCCTGTGCTTTTGGCTAGCATGAATAATTGGAGTGTGTGTCACCTCAGCCCCCAGCCAACAGCAGCCCTGTACCACAGTTACAAACTGCTGTGTCCAGGTTACTCCTCCCTCACACCCCTCAGAAACTGACCTTCCTTGGCATCCCGTCTCTTCCCTCCTCTTTGCATCCTCTGTCATGTGAACTGATGGATGGGCTGATGGTGTAAAGCAGCTTTGCTGAAATAAGGGCTACACTGAGATGTAAAACCTGGTGTCAGGGTCATATTTCTACCTGTGTGCTTTGGAGCTTCTGTCTTTTCTCTGCTCAGTGATGAATGGCAGGAGGAGGCAATAGGAGGAGTGGCAAGCCCCACTTCTTTCATTAGGGGAGACTGCTTAGTGTGCAGTAAATTTCTTATATTTCCAGCTCATTCTGGAGCACGTTTGCCAAGATTTAAGAGTTATAGGGCCATAAGTCAAATACCTTGCGAAATAGGTGTTATTATTCTCCCATTTTTCACCTGAGCTTGTAAGTAGGCCCCCATATATCTTTGGGTCACCACACAGCACAGATTTCTTCCATGTTCTGTTCCCTATGTCAATTAAATTCCAGCAGGGAGGTGATGTATGAATGTTATTCATCAAAATAATCACATCCTGAGCCTGGTGATGGTGCTTCAGCAGAAGTTGTGTCACAGACAAAGCCTGTCAGGAGGTGCCATCAGAACTTACTCTGCCTGTACCCAGAGGCTCCTACAGGCAGCCCTACAACTGCTTCCTCACAGCAGAGATCAGCAGAGACACAGCCCACACCCTCCCACAGGACTGGAGGAGTGTTGTAGGTCCCTTCCAAACAAACCACTCTTTTGTTGTGAGGGTGGTTGGCCACTGGAACAGATTGCCCAGAGAGGTGGTAGAGTCTCTACCCTTTGAGATGCTCAAAACCCAATCAGGCATGGCCCTGAGAAACCTTTCTGGGCAGGGAGGCTGAACAAAACCATCTGCAGAGGCACCTTCCAAACTCAGCAGCTCTGCCATTCTGTGCCTCCACAGGTCCTGCAGAGCTCTTGGGCTGGGGTCTGGCTGCAGATTTCTTCCATCAAGTGTGAAGCAACCTTAAAACTCTTTGATTTTCTTAGACATGGGAGAGAGCAGTGTTGTCCTTCAGCAGAGACTTTACTTGCTGTAGGTAGTTCTGGGTTTTTAATGTTAGATGAAAGCTTATGGCCCAGCGTAGGCACAGATCCACTGATTTTCAGTGCAGGCGCTGAGGGGGTTTCTGTGCTGTTATGGCTGGTGTGGAAATATCCATCTTCACTGCCATGGTGTGCTTCTCTGAACCCTGTGCCTGACACTAGGGCACATAAAGAGGGAAAATGCTCACTCAGATCTTCTGTGTGCTCACTGGCTTTTTAGCAGGTTGTGAGCTGAATATCGAGTTAGTTCCTGCTGCACTCTCTACCACTACCCCAAAACAGCACCACCGTTTTTTCTAAGTGCAGTGACTTTTTCAGATGCCTTTCAGCATTTTTCTACTGTGCCAACTCTCTGGGAGACCCAAGACAGGTAAAATGCCTTTATGACCCAGACATTTGGAAAAGAAGTGCTTGCGTTACCCTAGGACTGTGTCATCTGATCTCATCTGATAGCTTCGGCCAACAAGAAGTACCACTTGATCAGCTGGTTAAATTCTCTCTTTCAAGCCTACACTACCCAAAATGAGTTGCTAAAAGAAATGAGATACAGCCTGATGCCTGCTGTTTTGGAGGGGGGCTAGGGTGGGTTTCCTCCCAGCCTGGCCACCACACACTTTCCCCAAGCAGTGGCCTGTGAGTGTCGATGCCATTTGGCTCTCACTAACTTGGTGAGAGGATGTCACTTCTTGTATGGAGCCCCCAGGGCACTTTCAGGCCAGCATCCCAGCTGGGGATAGGCAGGTACAAGCATGTTGCAGCCACATTCTCCCTTTGCCCTCATCTGCAAGTGCAGTGCCAAGGGCAGTGTGGGGTGTGCACTGGAGCTACCCTTGTCCACACACACCTTCTGGGGCTTCCCTAATGAGGGGTTAAAGAGCAGGACTGAAAATGGGTCCTGAAACAGTGGCTTCTTGACATCCAAGAAGGGCCAGAGCCATCACTTAGACATAAGAGTAAGAGCAGCACTTTGCTAGGGCATGGTATCCAAAAATGGCTGTCTAAAGTCCAGCTTCTCAGGGTGTGCTTAGGCATCAAAAAAGGGCCGTTTAAAAAAAAAAAAAGTAAAATACTCAGTTTGATGTCTTCCCAAGCCAGGAACCAGAATGAAAAATAAGTGTTGAAATAACACCATGGTTTGTAAAGCTCTCTTACAGGCTGAGGTGAAAAAATAAATTGAGGTTAACAAGAGAAGTCAGCAAAGGGGGGAGGCAGGAAATTAAACCTTACCATTCTCAGCACTTATTTAGAGAAAAAAATTAATAGCATTTTGATTTTGAAGCAAACATATTTCACAATGGTTCCTATCAGCTACCAGCCACAGATATATTGCTTTGTCAGAAAGCTGGCAAGCATCAACACAAAAGAGCCCAGATAGGAATGCAGAGAGGGGAAAAATAAGCAAAATGTATTCTGGCTTGGATCTTGAGCATGTGTAAGGTACTACCCTGGAATCTAATTGTAAGCTGTGCAGGAAATAACAGCTATGGTTAAGATTTCTTGACATTCTTATCTGCATATCTTCTGTTGCTTTCAGCATCAATAGGTGGTTTAAGCTGCTGTTTTCCAGGGTGGGTACCTGTGGCTGAGTATACCCCAGACAGAATCAGCCCAACCATTTCAACTCCTTTGCAGAAGAGTAGGGGAGGCAATCCTGGATATGTACTTTGCCATCTTAAAGAAAATACTTGCAGGATTTGGTTGGTTGGTTGGTTGGGTTTTTTTTTTCAGTTTGGGGGTTTGGGTTATTTTCAATTAATGATACAGCCCTGTAAAGATGTTTATTATTTTTGACACCCACAGTTACTGAAGTGGTCCTGCTTTTGGCCACAGTTTAATACCAAAAGAGGGCTCTCAACATAACCATGGTCCAGACACCTGGTCCCTGCTAGTGTGGAGATGAAAGCCATATTAATGCCTGTCAGGAAGCCAAGGATGGAGTAATAAGCTCCCACTCCATAGCCTGTCTTCCTCCTGTCTTGAGTCTGGAGCCAGCCACTGGATTCAGCTCCACTGGCACCATCCAGAACCTCTGTGCTCCTCCCAGTCCAACTGTGCTGTGCTCCTGCCCTTGCTGATCTGGACACTGAAGAGCTCCTTGCAGCCTCTAGTGGGGAGGCCAGTCTGACTCAAGACAGGTCAAAGTGTGGCTGTAGTGTTACCCTGGGAGTTCATTGATATTGCAAGGTTTCTTGACAAAAAAATGATAAACCTGAGAGAGTGCTTCTAGTGCAGAACCTGCAGAGGACACTGAAAAGAAATGAAAAATTTATATTCTGCAAGAAAACTCTTCACCCTTTTCTTGGCTCAAGCATTACTGAAAGAAGCTGGGCATTATTGTCCCTGGATGATAGGAGAACACCATAGGCAAACAAATAAGTGTGAAAACTTTCTTTCCAGTACTGTGCAGGGTCATGTAATTGCAGAGGCTTGTATGTGAAATATGGCTATAAAAGGCAAATGCAATGGGGACTAAAAAGCCTTTTGTGTAGAGTGCTTTGGGTGCAAGAAAAAGGTAACTTGTGCCTATAACTAAAGATAAATTGCAAATACTAAGTATTAGGTGAGGTGCAGTTTCTTACTGAGAACTTGGCTTTTTGGTTTTCCTAAAGAAGTATAGGATGAGGAATACAAGCATCTGTTAAAGGGGAGAGCTGAGGCTTTAGAAACTATAGGAGTCATATGGTCTTCATACTGAGTTTGCATTAAATGGCCACATTGTGAAATGGAGTTGCTCCTTTTGACAAAACTACCTGGTTTTTTGGTGTCAGGACCTGTTATGAGAATCCCACTTTACTTGCAAGCCCTCATCTTGACAAGGGTTGGTCTAGGAGCACCATTTGTGGCTCTGGAAGCCAGGGTAGGGTCCAGGAGTAAACACCCCTGTGCTGTGCTCCCTCACCTGAACACCCAGCTGAGTGGTTTTACACAGCTTTTCATGAAGCTTGGTTTGGTCTAGAGCCTGGCTGCGACTCTGGTGAGTCAAACTTCTTTCTGCAGGGCTTCCTGTCTATCCTGTGCTAGGTTTCCTCGCCTGCCTGGAAGGAGGTGGATGACACAAATTCTCTGTAGGTCTCGGAACCTGCCGGTGAGTGAGACTGCGTTTCCCAGACACCGCTAGATGGTGCCTCCGGACCGCTGTTGCTGGGAGAGCAGGGATGCTGAGCCAGGGAAACAAAGCTGCGTGGCCAGCAGGCTGAGGGAGGGGATTGTGGGCCCCCAACGAGAGGAGGGCACGGTCAGGAGGAGAGCAAAGAGGATAAACGCAGGGCTGGAGCAGCTCTCCTGTGAGGAGAGGCTGAGGATTGTTCACACTGCAGAACTGGAGGATCCAGGGAGATATTACAGCAACATTTCAGTCCTGACAGGGGACTGCTGAAAAACAGGGGGGGCAAATGTTTTGGGAGGACCTGTTGCAATAGGACAAGGGACAATAGTTTTAAACTAAAAATTTATACAAGGAATACTTTTTATAAATGGGAATGGTAAAACACTGCAACAGGTTGCTTAAAGAGGTGGATGGATGCCCCACCCCTGAAAATGTTCAAGGCCAGGTTGGATGGGGCTCTGAGCATCCAAGCTTGTTGAAGATGCCCCTGTTCATTGCAGGGCAGGGCTGGACTAGATTCCTTCTGAAGGTCCCTTCCAGCCCAAACTGTTCTGTGGTTCCATGGAGGTGAGTGGGGTGAATTGCACAGCTGATGGCAGGAGCAAAGGGCTTGGCCCCTGCCTAGGCTGCCTGGGCAGGCAGTGAGTGTGGACAGACAGAGCTGCCCTTGGACAGGCCAGTGGAAACGGCTTTGTTTTCTTCTTTAGAAGATGCTCAAGCATTAACCTCTGTTATGTGAGCTCCCCCAAAGAAGAAAAGATGCTTTGGAGAGTAGAGAGAACTTTTGATTCTGTGTGAACTGTATTTTTTCCTGTCAGGATAGGAGGAAATTCAGTAGCTCATATTTGCAAGAAGACTGTGCAATTAGGTGAATCACAGGTGCAGAGGTGATCCCTGGATCCTGTGCCCTATCAGTGACCTGAAGGACTTAAATTATTCCATTAATAAGCCAGGTACAGGGAGAAGCATATCCAAAAGAGCTGGGATACAGATATGTTTGTAGCAACAATATTAGCTAAAACAAAGAAAGCAAAAATATTAGGAGCATCACCTCTACCAGGAAAAAAAAATTACTTCTGAGCAGCTTAAACATCATCCTACACATCTTTTAATTTTAAAATAATATTTTTATTTCCTGCACCCACAATCTTCCATCATACTATCAGTTTTGTCCTTAAAAATTCAAGGCCTAGAATCTTTCTTGGTTAAAATAAATAATAAAATTGAGAATAGCCCTGACTTGTGTCTTGGATGCCTATTACAAGTCTGAGCTTCTGACTGTGGGGCCATAATGAGTTTACTTTTCTACAGTCACTGTCCCCTTCCCCTCTGTGGCAGCATTGCCAGCTCGTGTGGTCTTTAGGAGTGGAGGAAACAGGGATGTGGAAGTGGATGAGGGCCCAGGAGGGGAAGAGCTTTGCTGTTCATGGCAGGTCTGTGCCTGCCTGAGGACTGGTGAATTGTCAGAAATACCTCTTAAATTCCCAAGGACAGATTCTGGCTTGTGTAAGTCTGGGGTTACCTACATCAACGAGCATATTCAAAGATTAGTAGTAAAGCCACACTGGGGCCTGTCACTTGTCTGACAAACACATTTGCAAAACATAATATTTAACCATGTTCTTACTGCACCACGGCTCAGCTCTGTCCCTGATCTTAATTTCCTTCCCCTGTTGCTCTTTCTGTGGTGCTTACCCTCCTGCCATTGTAATTTGCTGCTAAAACAAGCGTGTGCTCTGCTGGGGGAGGAAAGCCTCTGCTCCAGACACGTCATGCTCTGCCACTGTGCTTCAGGGCTGTGCTTATGCCAAGGAGAAGCCAGCTCTAGAAGCCCTTGAGGGAAGGGTGTGCTCTTTCCTGCAGTACACATGCAAAGGCAGGATGTTGCTGTGTTTAGCTTGGGTTCCTCTTGGCAGTAAAGCATTTTCCGTAAAATATCTTACACAAACTTCAGGTGGAATGTTGAAAACCCATCCACAATACTGTGATTCCAGTAAAAAACAAAGTGGAAGATCAATCTGCTGTGTAGCATGCTGGGAACATATGATGTGAAAATAGATAAAGCTCTGAAAATCAATTGCTTTGGGTAGTGAGAGGCAATCCTGCAATAAGTAAGTCAGTAAAATGATAACCTGTAAAACAGTAATGCTGTCACCTCTTATTAAGTCCCTGAATGTTTTTATTTCATCAGTCTATGTTGTCTACATTTCAAAAAGGGTAACTGGTTGTAGACAAGGTCTGGAAAAGTTGAGAAAATGGTTGAGGTTAATTCAGGAAAATGTATGTAGCAAAACCCATGCTTAGTATGCTTCTGTGAAAAAGGATTCATGTCCTGTTGGAGTCTGCTGTGTGATGGGTCCACTGCTAGAGGGCTCTCTAACCCAAGGGAAAATTATGGTGCACAGTGGTTGGCACCTGAAGTGAGGCAAAGTCTGGCTAAAAATCGAGTTCCAGCTCCCAGCAGTGAGGATAATTGGTTAATGGGGTGACTAATTGCAGGGAGGGCATGAGGTCTGTGACTTAAATCTTGATTAAAATCCTGGCTCTCACTCTCGAAGTGCTTTGCATCCCAAAGACTGAGCTTGGGCTGGATGCAGAAATTTCCACAGACATTTTATGTCTGCTCTGCAGAGGGCGAACTTCAGCCTTTGAAATAAAGTGTTTGTGGAAGAATAATTTCAGAAGCATGGTTGTGTAGGAACTGAGTAGGAATAAGGGCTTATGTGACATGGATGAGGCTGAGATGGGATAATGGGCTTTGCACAGTGACCCCAGTCACTAAAAATGTGAGCACAGGGGTGTTCCCTGGGGCTGAGTAGTGCAGAGCAGGCAGTGCAGGTTCCTGCTGTGCCTTGTTGGCTTGCACTGGCACACACTGGCTGCAGGAGGTCAGCCTTAGATCCCTGCTCTGATCACAGGCCTGCACCATCTCCAGCTCTTTCACAGAACATGGAGCACCACAGGGAGCTGCTGTCATCTGTGGTCTGATGTGTCACTGCAGGTTGGCACCATTCTCTCTCCATTGCAGTGCCAAGTGTTGTTTTGTGAGCTCACTGGTTTGGATACCTATTTATGGCAGGACACTTATATTTCTGTATGCACCTCGAGGGCTGTGTTGGTGCTCAGTCCTACATGACTGTACTCAGTGATCTGTTTTCATCCACATTTCCCTCCTTTCTGGAGTTCAGAGCTCCTGGCTTGCCTCAGATTCGTATCTGTAGCCCAGTTTGCACATCTCTGCTTATAAATAAATGTAATGGCACGTCCCAGAGAGGCTGTATTGGCTTGCAAAGAGTGGTGGGATCTACTGATCAGGCTTTGTTTTATAGCTGCTTTCCTCAGACTAGAAATGGAGGCAGGGTCTCTCATGCAGAGTGATGGTGGTGTTTGGAAAAATCAGCTGGAATGAAAGGAAGCCATTGTAGTCTAGGCCACTTTGAGGGACATCATCTGAGGTTCCCTGAAAATCTGTCTTCTCAGCTCTGCTGACAGCACTTCAGAGCATCTGCCTGCAGAGCAGAGCTCAGTCTGGCTTGCTCAGAGTCCTCCTGTGTTTCTCCAGCCCATTCTGTGTTCCACTCTGTGGCTAAACCAGACAACTTTTGTAGGGAACTTTGAGGTCTAATGAATGCATCCATGTAGGATGTTACCCTGAAGATCACCAGGTTTGGAGAGGAATGGAAGGGATGACTGTGATAGGTGCAAATCCTGCTTTGGGTGATGGAGTGATGAGGCACTCAGGATTGCATGGTGCTCCCATCAAAACAGGACCCTGTAATTGTTGCAGGAGAGCTCTGCTCTGTGGTCATGAGCAAGTGATGTGATACTTGCAGATTTCTTTAAAATTCCTGCTCACAAAATAACCTCTGAAGAATTTCCTTTGCAGGTGTACTGCCTTGACTGCCCCCTCATGTAATTTTCAGAGACCTGTGCAGTTTCTCCAGGGTAGAGACAGCTAGAAGAGCTCAGCTGTTAGAATTCCTAGAGAGACAAAGCAAAGACACACAGCTATCTGCTGGAGCTGGTCTGAAGGCTGGCTGGGCTCTTTGGAGAAACTGAGAACCCCTGGCCCTTCAGTTAAGCATAAGTGACCACAAAAGGCCTGTTGGGATGCAATAACCACTACATTAAATGGATTTTTCTCTGGTGTGTCCTGCAGAGTAACAGATTCAATGGCCAGACACCTGAGGTGTGAACTCCACTGCTCCCTCCTGCTGGTACTTGCCAATAGTGTTCTGGGCTGCATCAAAAGAAGCCCACCTGGCACTTTAAGAGAGGGGATTCTGCCCCTCTCCTTTGCTCTGGTGACACCCCAGAGTGCTGCATCCAACTTTAGAAGGACATGGACCTGCTCTAGTGAGCCCAGAGAAAGGCCATGAAGATGATCAGAGGGATGGATCACCTCTCCCATGAGGAAAGGCTGAGGGAACTGCAGTTGTTAGCCTGGAGAAGAGAAGGCTCTAGGGAGAACTCACAGCACCTTCCAGTTCCTAAAGGGCACTGCAAGGGGAACTTCTTAGAAGGGCAAGGGGAAATGTCTTTAAACTGAAAGAGGATTGTTTTAGATAAGATATTAGGAAGAAATTCTTTACTGTGGAGGTGCTGAGGCACTGGAACAGGTTGTCCAGAGAAGTCATAGATGCCACATCCCTGGAAGTGTTGGACTGGGTTTTGAGCAATCTGGTCTAGTGTAAGGTGTGCTCATGGCAGGGGCATTGGAACTTGATCAGCTTTAAGGTCCCTTCCAACCCAAACCATTCTGTGATGGTTTGAAATTTGCCTCAATAATGTTTCTAAGCCTCTCTAGCTCCCAGATGATGTAAGCCTTATCTGTTTGCTCCCAGGGGTATTCAATGGATTTATTCCTTTTTTATGTTTAAATACCACACACACACACACACTCTCTACTGAGTTTATAGACTAGCCCAGCTTCTGAACCATGTGTAGGCTCCATCCATCTGCAAAAACACCTCATTGCAGTGACTCTGCCCTCTCCATGGTATGAATAATGCAGAAGAATTGCTCTGTTGAAGATAGCTTCATTGTTAGTTTAAGCTGAACATGAATAATTGAACACATTTTCTTTTCAGGGACAAGAACAGCTGCCATCTAAGCTGTTTAACCCCATTTGCCTTCTCACATTTCTCCTTAAACTTGCTAAAGCCCCTCTGCTTAGCCATGCCATATAGGAATGCATCAAATTCGTTTGGGGATTTTTACTTGCTGGAGGTTGTGTCACAAATGATGTGCTGTGCTCGTTAAGCAGGCCTAAACGAGGGCTAGTTCAATTATTGTGTGTACACTCCTGTCTCCAGCTTTAACTCTTTGGCTGCTGACTTCCCACAAGACTCTGCTTGGGGTTCTACAGCAGGGTGCTGGGCAGCCAGTAAGTGCCTCCAGAAAGCTAAACCTTCAGCACTCAGCAATATCATTAAGAGGTGTCAACAGATTAAATATTTAAGCAGCTGATGTGGAAAATATGGAATTAATAGCCTGTCAGTTAAGCCTTCAAAGCTATTACAGACTTCCCCATGGAGTGTAGGCACTGTGGTCCCATTAGGTGAAGGAAGGAAACCTCTGATGCCTCTTTCTTTTTATGTTTTTTTTTTTTTTAATGGAA
>VZRX01004136.1:75388-93156 GCA_013398075.1 Notiomystis cincta | reverse complement strand
TTTTTTTTTTTTTTTTTTTTTTTTAATGGAACTTGTCTATTTGAAATCATGGGAGCTGGCCTGTCAAACTGAACTTCATTGAGAAATTCAGTGTTTGTCATTGTCTGTTCTTAAACAATATTGGCCATGCAGGGAGAGCAGGATATTCTATTTAGGTGGGGAAAGCTGACCTGAGGAGGGATTTTTTTTCTGAAGTGTGATACAGGAGAATTAGGAAGTCAAAAAGGACCTTTAAAATGTTCATTTTAAGAACAGTGCAAGAGCATTCAGAGTAACTGTGTCATAAAACTTCAGTCTTTCAAAATGCTTAGTAATTGCCCCATTATGTTTCTTTTGATATAGAAATTTCTTCTAGGTACTCTCAAATGCTATATATTACAAGTGCCTATAACATTGGTACTATGCATATAATAAGCATATATTAAGACATGATCATATTTCTTAACTTTTTCCTCAGAAATCTTTTTCTTCTTGTTTAGTAAATCTCTCTCAACACATGTTTATGGAGCATTTATTTCAGTGCAAATTTCCTCTTTCTTTTTTTAAAAAGTCAGCACAGATTTTTTTTTTTTTTTTTTTGCTTCCAACATATTTTGCTCCATCATAAAGGCTTTGTCCAGCAAGAAATGTGCTATGGTATGAATGGGTAATTACATTAAATTCATAAGACTATGATTTACATAGTAAGTTTTACCTAGTGTTAGTGAGGGAGCTGTTCTGCATGTTCTGTGTTCTGAATAAATTATACCCTATTTTTCACATACTTAAAGCAATAGAGTTTGATAGGAAAGTAGTTAATTACAGTATTTAAGGTGTCTCTGAAACACTTTTCCTGAAGGAAGCCAGAGAAGGTGGCTGTGGGTGGGCCTTCATCCTGAGAGAAATATACTTCTAGGGATAAAATGTTTTATATTTTAGGTGCCATAGGTTGTATGGATTCTGCTGGCACATACCATGGCAGGAGGCAGACTGCTGGGTGGAGTTACAGCAAGCAGAAGGAGCTCTGTGCAACTGGCTGTGCAGTTTGGTTGTTGGACCAAAGCTGCAATGTCTCTCAACCTGCCTGTTCCTTGTGGCTTTTAGTGCTCTTCAGAACTGCAGAGTCTCTTGGCAAATGTTCCTTTCTCTGCAGCTGTGAAGTTGGCTCTCACCTTCCAGCTTCCAGATTGGATATGTTTTAGTGGTGTCATGGTTCTGACCCTGTGAAATTATTAGTACAGCATGAGATTTCTGCTTTAAAAGGAATAAATCTGAATTGCTGAACAAATGTGCTTCAGGATATGAACTAGGAGGCAAGAGCAGGGGACCTGGGATGATCTGGGCCCCAGCACCTGTTACTGCACCAAAATAGCTGGGGATCCAACCTTGTGCATTTGAGCTGTGCCTTGCTGGTGGTGCATGGGGGTACTGCTGGTGTTCCCTGAGTTACCAAGGCTGACTACAGCCATGCAGGAAAGATCCTGCCTGTGATATTCACTTTATGCTGAACAGGGCTCTGGTGAGAAGAGCTTCTTTCCCAGGAGGCTCCAAAGAGCTGTGGCTCCTGTCAACATTTTTGAAAGGAATCTAGAAAAGGCTCATTTTCCCTCTGAAAGATTTTTCTTTTCCCCCACTGAGGAAGCATCACAAAAACCTTGGAAACTCTCTGAACTATTAATCTAACATATTGGTTTAAAACTTTTAAAGAAATATGTCTGCTCAAAGCCTTTTCTGTGCAGATGCCTTAGCCTTATCCTGACTCAAAAGTTGCAGCTAGTTTCAAGTAGCATTTACCAAAAGCAATGAACTAGCTGAGCAAAGGCACTTAGGAATTTAGTGAGAAAGATAAAACTTAAATAAGAGCACTTTGGTCCTAACTTCTGAATAGTAAACAGCCCCAGTGAGACCAGGGCAATTTCCCTGTTCAGCAGTGTGCCAGTGAGGCAGAGAGATAAGTGTAATTCAGCTGGGCATGTTGCAGGTCCAGAAGTGATTTGCAGCCCACACTGGATGAGCTGTCTCTCTAACTCTTGCTGAAAGGTCCCTCTTATTTCTTTTCTTTTCTTTTTATTTTTTTTAAGCAGGAGTAGCCAATGCAAAAATGTGCTTTTGCTGATCTTCAGAAAATGCTCAAGTGGCTACTTGCTAGTCAGTAAATTGGTGGGAAGTGAATGAAACAGCAGAAGTCATCCCAAGTAATATAAAAAGATGGGCTCCAAAGCACTAGAGAGGCAGTAATTGCCACAAGCCAGGATATGAGTAAAGTTCTTCCCATGGCTCTTTCTTTGCTCTCTCTTTAAGTGTGGGTTTATGATTTTTTGATGTATCATGTCTGTTTCTACTCTTCAGCTTCCATTTGTGTTTCACAGGCTCAGTTCAGCAGGGGGGAAGCCACCTGCAGGCATTGCTGCTGCTGCAGGTTGGATAAGACAGGGTGCCCTGCACAGTTCATCTCTTTTCCATTGGACGGGACAAATCTCAGCAGGCCTGGTCTGATGAAAGCATCAGAGGTAACAGCTGGGCTGTTCAACAAGAGAAGCTTTTGAGTTTTGGATGTGGTCTTCCAGACAAAGTAGTAGTGCAAATTGGCACATCCCTTTTTCCCAGCCTGCCTGTGGCCAGTGTTTGGTTGCCTGTCCTTGGCTGTGCAGCAGACCTGGTGTGACCAGGGCTAATACACAGTACCTAAATTGAGAGGAGGAGATGCCACAACTTGAAAGGATAAATCCCCAGGTATTCTGATGTGTTCAAGACCTCTCTAATCTTTCTGATTGATTGGATGAGGACAATGGTCAATAGCAAGAAAAAAAGTTGGCATTTCCTATGACAACCCCTCTAGGTTGAGCTGTGCTCTACAGGGGGGCAGCAGTATGCAGTGGGACACATTAAAGCTACATTTGTAGGCCAAGTGAAAACATCTGTTTGCAGCTGCTTTGATTCCTTCAGAAGAAAGTCCTGCTGAGACTCATGAATGCAGTGCCAGAGCATCTCACTCCACAGGCCTCTCAGATAGGGAGAGAGGGCTCTGGTGGCAATGCAGAAAGCAAACTGAACACCAACATGGGGTATGACACGAACTTTCTGTCTCCAGAACTGCCTTTTAAAGCTCTCTGTGGTGTGCTCTGGTATGCTTGGAAGGGGACACAAAGTGAACAGCAAGGCCTCCAGCTCTGCTGCACTGAGAGCTGCACTGAACTGCTTGGTACCAACTGCAGAGCTCTGGCAGACTGGTCTGGCAGGCTTGATCTCAGGAGTGAATGATGGTGATGATAATCAGCCCCTCACCCTCATCCTGCTTGGACCACCATTTGAAACGTGGGATTTGTCCAAGAAGAGTGTGATAAGAGCTCAGCTTGAACTCCCAAGGCCAGCAATAATCCTTGCATCACTTAATCTGAAATCCTTTTCCTTACAGGCTGTCCAGCCTCACTTCTCTAAGCTCAGACAACACATTGAATAGCAACCAGTGAAAACAGTTTTTATCAGCTACTTTGAGCTACTCAGCCTCATAAACAACGGGTTTTACACTTGGATTTGGAAACAGGATTGCCAGGGAACTGCTTTGCCTTATCCTTGCTCTCAGTAGCTGTTCATGAGGCTGTTTTTCTTTTATTTGGAAAGGTTGGCCTCCAAAGAAGAGCATCTTTTTAAAGGCTATGCCTCCAACACTTCATTTCTTTCCTTCCAGCACGCTCTGCAGAATCAGTGGAATAAAGTCTGCAGATGTATTTAAATATGGCCCTTACTGCAAAGTGCATCAACACTGGCAAGAGGTAGGCTTTGCTAATGAAGTCTTTCACACTGACCCAAGTCTGAGTCAAAGAATTTTCCTCATGCCTGATTTTTCTCGGGGTTGATAGAAGTCATCCAGAACCAGCAGAAGCAAGCCAGGCTGCTGAAACCAAAATTAGAACATTATCTCCTTCTGATTCCTTAGGGGAGGGAGGCACAGAAAGTATTTACCTGTGTGTCTCCTCATTACAGCTAAATGTCCATGTTTTCATGGCATTCAGCAGCTCATCCCTCATGGCAGCAGAAGCTCTGACTCTCAGTGTGTCAGAAAGGAAGCAGCTCTGTGAAGTCTGCTCAGTGCACTCTGCTCAGTGCTGATTTAATGAGGTGCAGCTCAGCTGTGCAGTACAGACCTTCAATCATAGTGAAAGGCAAGGAGTCCCCTGAAGGCAAGCTGGAAGAGTTTGGCTCTGGCAGTGGCATACTTCCAGCTAGGAGAATAATTTTCTCTGATGGGTTCCATGAAGACAAATGAACCAAAATAAGTAAATATATATTGCCTGTTTGGCAACACATTTATCAATAGTTGTGATTTCCATTGCAAACCCAACAAGAGAAAGACTAGAATTTGTCTTCCACCCTGCTCCCCTTTTCCCATCAGTGCTGCCAAAATGTTTTGTCCAGGTTGGGAGGAGAGAAGAGTTATCAATTTCCTTCTTGTCATTCTTTGGAAAAGTCAGGCACAGGTTTAATACTTAAACAGTTACTTTGAAGCTGTCCATTTTTAGCTGCTCTGTCTGTGTGTGTGTGTAGAACACTAATCTCTTCCAGACTGAGCTCTTGTAGCATCCCTGGATGCAGGCATGCTGAATTCTTCCCCTTGCCCCAAGAGCTAGTCCTCCACACCCCCTGTTCCTCCTGGCTGGCTTGACCCTGCTGTGCATGAGCTGGGCAGCAGCTCTGTCCATTCTGCTAACCCTGGCCTCTTTGCTGGGCTGTCCCATCCTGCCTTGTCCCCCCAGTGGTCAGCAAAACACACCCTAACCACAAATAGCATCTAAAAATGTGGGATTGAGATGTGTGATGTTAATCCCTGTCATCAGCAGCTTATATTTGTGTTCCCACAGTACTAAATTACCACCCAGAAAGGGAAATGTGCAGTCAATGTAGCAGGGCAGCACAAGCAGGGAAGAGCTGAGGCATCTCTGCCCTCCAAGGGTGGAGCTTTAGGTGGCTGCAGAAACCAATTGCCCAAAGCCAAAGTGTACCCCAAAATCTGTTACCCTGTGAAGTGCTGAGGCAAGCTGGAAGTCTGTCCTCAGCTCTGTGTCCTGCTGTCTGACTGAGGCAAACTGGAAGTCTGTCCTCAGCTCTGTGTCCTGCTGTCTCACTGAGGCAAGCTGGAAGTCTGTCCTCAGCTCTGTGTCCTGCTGTCTCACTGGGGCAAGCTGGAAGTCTGTCCTCAGCTCTGTGTCCTGCTGTCTGACTGAGGCAAGCTGGAAGTCTGTCCTCAGCTCTGTGTCCTGCTGTCTCACTGTGCTGAGAGGGCCCCACTGCCTGGATGTGTGTGCTCCAGGTGAGCCTGCTGGTGTTGGGTTTCTCCTCCAGGGGCTCAGAGTGGGAACTGATGCAGAGGGAAAGGGAAGGACCTTGTACCCTGCAAAGGAGGGGTCAGATTCTCAGAGGGGGGACTTGGAGGCATCAGGGCAAAATGAGTCTAACTAAAGTGAAGGTGAAGTTCAGAATTTAGTCAATGTGTCCAATTTGAGATCCATGAAAATGTAACTTAGTGTCCAACACTTGGAGAAGTGAGTGAGATTGTTAAGCAACTTTCAAAAATCTGAGAAATATATTTTCTTTTTCTTTACCCATTCTGTTTATCTGATTTTCACATCTCTTTCAAGGAACTTGATCTGAAGATGTATAATGAGTATCTAAAGCTCACAGGAGAGGAGGTACCTGGCATTGAAAGGCTCAGTAGCTCCCTCTGGAAAGGGAGTTTCTAAACAACATCTTCTGGGGGAGCTTCAATTTAAGGAAAAGGTACAGCATATTATTTTGCTTTATAAAAGCAGCAGTAGGGAAAAAAGTTAATCAGCCTCAAAATCTTCTACTGCCCTCAAAAACTTTCTGCTTGGTTTGATTACAGCAAATTCTGCACTCACATTAAATAGGCTGAGTAAAGCTCACACCTACCTGTTGTATCTCAAGTCCAACTGACCAGCTGATGTGGCTGTTCTAGAGTTTCAGTAACTCATGTGAAGATCTCTTTAGTTCAATATCTTTCAGTCCTTGCTCTAGATTTTTGAGTTTTGATTAATATAAAGTTTCAGAGAGAGCTTTAGGTAATGTTCTCTTGCCTAGCTATGGGATTTGAGTATGGAGATCTCAGTCTGTTGCACAATTTTGTACAGCCTCTCTAGAAAGAGAGAGTAATTAAATTCTTTGTAGTAATTGAATTGGGCCAAGATTCAGTCTTTTAATCAAATTGGTACTCTAACCATGCTCACAGAATCCAGCAGAATGCACTAATGTAGTATTTTCTTCAGTTTCTTTGTCATTAATAGCAATATCAAACATATGCTGAAGCACTTCTGCCCTCTGTCATCTTTCAGAACAATAAAAGAAGTTTAGAAAATATTTCATGAAAATACAGAAAATTTTCCAGCCCTCAGCCTGTGAGAATAATTGTCTAGTCTGTGGGATTTATTTTTCTACTTGAAATTGGAATGCAGCCAATTTTCTGCAGACTTTTTGCAATTTAAATTTGTGTGTGTGTGTGTGTGTGTGTGTGCAGACCCATATAAGCTCTATTTTTCTGTCTTCTGGGCAGCTTACTAATGATGCTTCTGCAGAGATAACATTAGACTCTCTGCATATAGTTCTGAAATGGAGCACCAACACATTCTGCTGTGACAGCAGCTTTGTTTCCCCTCTTGGGGAAGGTAAAAAATGCACTTGCCTGAATTCAAAATTCAATGTGTATTTTATTAGATCTCCTCCTGACACAAAATTCCTCTGAGTTTTGTATGCAATTGTTGCTAATCTTCTGAAAAACTCTCTGGAAATTAACAGATATGGAATTTTTTTTTCAAACTCCCCCTGATTGTGGCTTAACACTGTTGGGCAAGTGCTGCTCTAAGATTAGATTAAAAAAAAAATCAAAACAACCAAAAAAACACAAACCTAGCCTGAGCCTTCTTAAAAGACATGTACATCAGGAGCATGAAGTCACTTCCTGAAGGACAAAAATGCCTTCACTGCTGGTGGTCCCTGCAGTACATGTAGCTCTTGTCAAACATGGTGAAGTTCTTCTGGAAATGGAAGGTTAATTGTTCCTCTCTAGTGAACCAGCTGATGTTTAAAAATAAGGGCCAGACTGTCAAATCAAGTGATGCTTTGTTTTTTTTTTTTTTCCTTGAAGAATGCTAGCAGATAAAAAAGAAAGAGGTTGAGACATCTAGGAAATTCTGGAGCACTTCAGTGTACTCTTCAGCTGTTTTCCTGGGAATTCACTGGTTCTGAAGGCCTCTTGTGACTTAGATATCACCCATCCACTGACTGTATTATATTAGCTGCTTTCTTTTTTTTTTTTATTCTCACGTTATCACCTTGTGTTATCATGTAGCAGAAGTAGCAACTCTATGACTACACCTGCCTTAATTATTTTTCCTTTTTATATTGCTTATCTTTGAGTGGACTTAAAACTCTGGCAACTTCTTACAGCTGTGGTGCTTAAGAAGTATTCTTCTCCTCCCTGCCTGTACAGTGTAGCTACTGAAGTGTCTTGCCAACCCTGGAGACTTCGTTCATATTTCATCCACTTTTTCTCTCCATACTTATTCCCTAACATGCTTATTTCTGGTGTCAAAACTCTAGGGCTTCTTGGAGTCTTCTTGGCTGAAATAAAACCCCTCACAGGTTGCTGTGTTTTAGGAAGAAGCCCCAGTGGGTTCATGTGTGTGCTCATCTGTGGGAGGGCAGCTCCTTGTCGAGACCTTTGATGGACTCACCTTTTTTGCCTTGCCCAGAGTGGGGGTGCTACCTGCAGTGAAGCCAAATCCTCACTCCTTTCCGTCAGATTTGGGAGTCCTCTGCCCTACCCTGCCGTAACATTTCCCATGAGCATTTAAAATACTGAAAGAAGGATGTCAAAGGTCTTAATCCAAATCCAAGAATTGCAGTTTTCTTTAGTATGAGCTTATTTCAGGGCTAAACCATCTGAATTTGAGGTTTGGTGCTATAGGTAACCTCAGCTATTGGTTTTCTGAAGAATTTGGTAATTGCTAGGGTGAGAAAGATAAGGTAGAGAGTCCCTTTCAGGTAACTGCATTTTTATGATCTTCAACATGAATGAAGCCCTGCCATGGGAAAAAAGCAGCATGTAAGTTTCAAAGTTGGATTTAAACATAGAGGATTTCAGAGACAACTTCAATAAAAATTATATAAATCTCCTTTAATGCTTTTTGCTTGACATTTCATCATATCTAACCCTCTTGTCCATTGAAAACTTGTACAGGAAAAAAAACCCCAACACTTATTCAACATTAAATTGGTCCAAAAGAAAATTTTGGCTATCTAAATGGAAAAATTTTTCTTCAGGGCTTCTGAACTTATCTGAAATCCAGACATGCCTTATGGGAGCAGCAAAAGAGGTGTTTCATGGCAACATAGCTCTTGAGTGGATTGAGTGCCTTGGCCAAATTTATTCAGGTCCTACCCCGACAAAGTGTTGAAATTGTTCCTTTTGACAAAGAATATATGGGGCCTAGATCCTGAATCAATGGTCTTGGATTTCTTTATTGGCCATCTAGTCTACACAGTTGGCAGAACTCTTTGCAGTGCTTGAGGAAAACTCTATAAAGCGATGTCTGTGAGCTGCTTCTGATCCAGGAAAAGAGAGGATAATATATGTCATTTTAAAACTGACTTAACACAAATTTTGTAGATTTGTCACTTCTGATCTCAGCCTACAGAATTAGTCAGGCATTTAACATCAGTCAAAAGGAATTTGCTGTAGAACATATCTATATGTTTTAATGACAATTTAAGGAACATAGCCAAGCTATGCTTTTCCTCTTCCCTGAATATCGTGGATTGAGGGGGCGGAGGAAATATCCTTTATTCTTCTAGCCAAGCAGTTTTGATTTTACAGTTGAGACTGCATCACTGTATCTTGTGCCAACTTCATGCCGTGCTAATATAATTTACCAAGCCCATAATGCTAAGGAAGAACAATAGAATCCAGAGGAAAATCAGCTCTTTTCTTGTTTCTGCAAAAGAAGTTGCAAAGCACAGTTTATTTCAAAATAAAATTAAAAGTCATTTAGCTTTGTTCCTTCAAGCAACAAATTAAATACAGGAGAAGGAGGTAATTGCACAACAGGATTACCCCTTGCTTCTGCAGACAGAAGAGCAGCAAGTCAGGGTGACAGAAATGCTGTGAGGAAAGTGGCAGGGGAGTCAGCAGATGACCCTTTTCCCTACTGGTGCGTTTGCATTGGCGTAATCTCATCGTTCTCCTTTGCTGGATGGAATTCTCTCACACAGAGTGTGTGGGCCTGGGGATGTTGATGCTTCTCTCTGTAAGAGAGGTGGGGAATTGCCTCAGACACATAACAGTAAGAGCTGACTTCCTGCAGGAATGGCCTCGCCCTTCTTACTTGGTTACGAGCTATGAATCCTCCAAAGCGGCCGTGCAATTCACGTAGTTTTTAATTTAATTTAAATTAATTTTAATTTAATGCACTGTGCTCCAAGGGAAACGATCTTAGCCTGGGTTTAGGTGGTGGGTCATTTTCCTAAGTGAGGAATGAAAATAATAGCTGCTGCAATTTTATCCTTCCTACTGTTATACAAACTGCCTTGCCAGGGGCAGGGCTTGGACCAAGGCTGAGGGAGCCCTGCAGTCTAATTTTCATAGAAGACCTTTAAGGTGTAGCAAGTGACCTATTCAACCTAATGTTTTTCTCACAGCAGGGAACTACATGGGTTTTATATGGATTTGGGGTTTTAATTAACTGTAAAGCACTCTGGTCAATGAGTTCTTGTTTGAAGTGAGGGCAGTGTCTGTTCAGTACCCACACACCCTACAGGCACAGTGCTAATGGCACAGGACAGCTGTTGAGGAATACTTAATCCACCCCACCTCTGGTGCCCAGCTAACACTGAATATTTTCTTCCAGTACATTATGGACTTCTTTTCTGTTGCAGTACTTTGGAATTGATATATCCAGATGGCTCAGAACAGTAGGGATCAGCCTCGTGGAGACTTTCTGAGGGTAGGAGCAGAAGAGTTATCTGTACACATGCCCAAACAACAAACAGCCAAGACATTTCTTCCTGAGGGATGTTTTTTCTCCATGGGAGAGGGATCCAGTGACCTACTAAGGGCAGTGCTGCCTTCATGAGAGAACAGGATGGCCAGGGAAGGGGTGATTGCAGTTTAGGCAGGCTGCCTTCTCCTTTAGCTGCAACCTACTCACCAAGTGTACCAGAGCACTTCAACAAGAGGGCTGAAATAAGCCTTTGCTTCAGACATGATGATGTGGCTTTGATTTAGCATTTAGTAATCCCTACCCAAACCTATAGATTTCTGTAAGTCTCCTGCCCACTTTTGCCCTTTCATGAGAAACCTCCTTCACTTTGCCCCAGCCACAAAAGGGAAAAAGGGCAGAAAATTATTGTACTCCTTTTTCATGTCATTGCCCTTCAGTCTCCAAACCTAAATGTGTTAAATGTTTCAGACTAATTGAAGTATCCACAGCACTTGTTGTTCAATGTATGTACACATTACCTCACATCAGTGTGTTTGTGAGGCTAAATCTTGGCTGAGCCTAAGCAGTTTCAGCTAATGGCTAGGCATGTTTTATGATCTTTAAAGGACTGTTAGAAAAATGGCCGTGCTGCAGAAATGCCAGCCTGTTCTGTGCATGTCAGCTCGTTCACCTTCCAGCTCTTTCTTGAGCTGTGGATTAGACATTTGGTGTGCAGCAACAGGGACTCTCCCCATAGCATGGCAGAATTGATGACTGCCTGGCAGCCTGCTGCAATCTCTCCTCTGGAAAAATTACCAACTGTTCCACTCTGCTGACATGAAAAATACATCCTTTCAGCTTTAACAGCTATAAAGTGGGGCTGTCCTTGTGTCAGGCACGTTCAGACTCAAGAACATGTGACAGGACAGGGTTGATGGAGGTGGCAACCATCTTGCCATCTGTCATTTCTGATGTAAACCCTCTCAGTTCAGTGGCAGCTCTGTGTGATGTTAAACTCCATGACCAAAGAGCAGAATTAGGCTGGCTTTTTTCTGTGTATCTGAAAGGTGATTTGAAAGCTTTTTCTTGGCACAAAGATCAAGTGGCACACAGCATATTCAGCAGAGCTGGTCCAGAAATAGCTCCCATCCCTGGAAAGCTTAAGCATTTAAAAATTAGCCTCTCCCTTGGTTCACAGAGGCAGAAATTAACTGAGAGAAAATGCTTTCTGAAAGTCTTCAAATTAGAGATGCTGAATTCTTTTGATCAGAAATTACATCTTTCATTCTGACAAAGGAAAATTAAAGGGTTGTCACTTCAAGTCTTCCTATAGACAAGATTGAAAAATTGTACTTTCAAACTCTTCCGAGAATTTTCTGTACTGTTAATGGAAGACTGTTGCTTCTATCGAGGCTTCAACCTAAATTTCAGTTGTTAAAAATCCCCAAGTTCCTAATGTTTTGACATATTGCATGTGAAAATTCAGAAACCATTTCGGATCAAGATTAAGACAGTTGCCAGGAAGAAGTAGAAAGCCTTTGAAGCTCTCTTCCAACCCAAACTATTCTCTGATTCCATGGTTTTTATGTTATGGGTAGGGGTTTTTAGGTTTATGCTCTGTGAAGTGGATTGGGGGAACAAGAGGATTTTCTATTTTAAAATGTGCTGTAATGATAATTATATTGAGACAATTAGAGATTCACTGTGGATTAAATTCCAGGTCAACTGTTTTCACAATATCTTTTCTAATCTTATTTATCCGTAATTGCCCCTCCTTTACAGCTAATAATATCAGATCTGGAAAAGTTGTTAGGTAATTTCAGGGGTTACCATTTTTCTTTTTTCAGGACTGAGGTGTGATTTTAAAAGTCCATGGAAGCCCCAGGGCTAGGATATCGATGGCAAACTGAAGATGTGACGTTCATGAAAATGCCTTTTACAAAAGAGGACAGAGATCTCTTCCTGGAATGAGGTAGAAAAGTGCCAGATCCTGTGGTGTTTGTCCAAGTAAGTTGTGGAAGATGTCAGGAAAGGAAAAGGGTACAAAGACAAAAATCTGTTGTACCCTGGAGAGTCTGAGCTGGTCAGTGAGCTGCAGCCCTCTGTCAGGGGTACAAACCCTGCCACTGTCTCCAGCCTGCACACCAGCAAAGCTGCAGGCAAGAGTGGCAATGGCAATTGTTCTGTTGTCTGATCTTACCTGCTGGCTTTGCTGCAATACTGTACATTCATAATCCAGAACAGTACAGAAAAGCCTCGTTAATACAATTGTAAAATGTTATACAGAAAATTGTGTGTGAGGGGAGAAGGGTGTAATGAGCTGCCAGAGTGCTCTGGCTTTCTCCAGGAGGGCTGTGCTGTTTATAGTGGGTATTTACTCCTCTCTTTTAACTATAGGTGCATGGTGTTTATAGCTTTTTCCTCCTTAGTTTTGGGCTCCTGTTTGATTTATCTTTTAATCATTCTACTTTCATGCTCTCTTCTAATTCTCTAAAACTTCCCTTACCTGAACAATGGGAACTCACACTTCCATAGCAGCCATGCAATGCTCTTTGCTGTTGTTCCCTGGGGACAGGGTGCAGGAGAAGCTGAGGAACATCCTGCACTGCCAGTGGCTCCTCACAAGGGAGCCGTGTCCTGGGTTTAGCAGACACCCAGAGGTTGTTGGTCACAGGCAGCTCTGTGCACAGTTATTTGGCTTGTTCAAGTAGGGGCAGATGTGTTGCCTTGTAGTCTTGATGCCCAAACAGATTCAAGTTGCAAAAGCCTTTTGATGTCAAAGCAGGACGACAGCCCAAGTTCTGCCAGCACCGTATTTCAGCTGCGGTGTTACCTGAACACTGCGTGCAGGCCAGGAGATATTTAGAGGGGTCTGAATTAAATAAAGTGAGTGTTGAAGTGTTTGGAGTAAAGGAGGTGAATTAGGCAGCCAGAGGACTGAGCTGCTCACCCAAAATGCTGGCAGTAATAAACTTAGGGAGTGTTGCACATTGCAGGCAGCAAAGCACAGCTGCCCTGCCTGCTGGCAGGAGGGGCAATGGGAGCAGAGCTACCTTGCTGTTTGGAGCCAAGGTGACCCCTCAGGGGCTCTGCCCTATCTGTGGGAGTGTCTGTAAGCAGCAAGGTGTCCCTGCTTTGTGTGTAGTCACTCTGCATGCTGAAGGACAGGGTGGTGGTTAACAGTGCAGTGCCTCTTACCTGAGCAACAAGTGCTGCACAGGAAGCCTTGGGTGTGCAGGACTGGGGGAGCAGGTTTCTGATAGCACAGAGGGGAAAAGGGCACACACAACACATGGAAAAAATGTTTGTTACTGTTCTAAAGCAAAAATAAACCCAAGTTAAGTGACAGTTGGTTTCCTTGTTGCTGGGACATCCTAAAATAAGCTTATGCTGGGACAAGTCCAGACGATTCCTGAGACCCTGTGCTGTCAGAACAGTACAAAGTCTCCAGCCTTTAACTCACTGTAAGAAAAATCAAATTTATTACATGTTACAGCAAATCTTGGTGTCATGGGGGAGAGGGAGGGAGGGAGGGATATCCCATGAGATGTAAGTGTACTGCTCAGCATCAGCACTGCTCTCTAACAGGCCCGTCTCAGTAATCTAGTCAAACTGGCTTAGTGTTTCTTTTATATCAACTCAGTCAGGCCTCATTATTTCTGCTTATAAAAATCTTTCAAACTAGAACATAAAAGTGTTTTCTATGTTTGCACACCCCATTTGCAATTGCCTTATTACACCCACTCATCTTTTCCTTTTTTTTTAATACTGGCTGCAATGCAGCTTACACGGCTAGAGAATAAATGTCTAGCAAAAGCTTAGGTGCACATCAAAATTGCTTTTTGAACCACCACAGGCAATCCATTTTATCCCATCCCTCTCCTTGTGTGCTGGGGGCACTGCAAATCAAAGGACTAATCCATTTTCACAAACAATTCTTACCCTGAATGGCAGAATGACATTGCATGGCAGGAACTGTTAATGAAAGAGCTTTGTGCAGTACAAAGAGAAGCGAGTGCTTGGTGTGTTCTGCCAGGCCCAGCTTGGACTGCATCCACACAACAAAGTCAATCCAAAGACTCAAGGAAGAGTAAGATTTGAAGGGCTGTCACCTTCATGCCTGGAAGCTTGGCTAAGGAAACCTTGGCATTTGACATCAGGCAGGAGGCTGGTTGGGTGAATGATGTGAGCTGATTCATGAAAAACAGAGTATCTACTTCATCAAGCAGTAATGAGACTTGTAAAGATCCCTGGTCATTGCCATGAGCCAGGATTAACATCTGGTAGCCTTCAAGCTGTCAATATTAAGGACACAGTGAGTGAGAGCCACTGTGGCTGTGCTCAGGGCTGTGCTACCTGAGGAGAGTGCACAACACCTAAGGAAGAGAAAATGTTCAGTGTGAGAGGTGGGTGGGACAGCAGCACAGTTCCTCAGGAAGACAACTACAGCTCTTCAGAAACTGCTTGGGAAAGGAAACTGACCAGAAGCTTGGGCTGCAAGCTCTGGGTTCAGTCATTCACAGGATCAAACATGTGTGTTGCTGTGGATAAGCTGCGCTTAGCCTGCCCTTTCTTCTGTTAGACTCTGCTTAGCTTTGTTTGGTTTTCTGCCTATCTTAGTGCCTGGGAGAGGTAGGAACTAAGACAATTTCATGTGGTCATTTAAAATGCTTTTGTCATGTTGAATAAAGTGTGGTGGTGGTATTGCCAGCACAGGAAAGATGGTGTTCAGTAAAAAGAAATTGAGATTTGGCCCCTCTGTCCATCTGCCTTGTCCCTGCCTGCTTGCCAGCAGGCAGACACCTGGAGCCTCAGCGTTGTCAAGAAATTCCCCCACTTGCACATCCTTGACAGATCAATGGAGCCTCAACATAAAGCAATTACAGCAAATTGGAAGAAAAACTCTGACATGAGTCAACAACAGTTGTGAGTGGAGGAGGAGGAAATCCAAGTTATAAAAGCATAAGGAGGGGGTGGCATGGGGTTGCCTGCTGGTATTACAAATAGCAAATGCTGATATGACTGGAAAGCTTTGTTTTGGGTACTAATGTGACTGGGCTTGAATGCTTGAATAGCCCTTTGACAAGTGTTTCAGAATGCTTTTCCAAGACCCTGCCCTGTAAACATAACTTGAAGCTGCTTAGAGGAACCTCCTGGTTGACTCTGAAAGCTGTTGATATTCTTCCATGTCTTTACTGAGGTAAATTGCCTTACATGAGGCCAGGTTTTATGTTTACAACAGTCCTACACAAAAAACTAATTTTCATTATCTCATGGCTAAATTCCCAGTTTGACAAAACAGTTACACTCTGAAGTGTTTGGCCAAGTCTCAAGCTGGGCTGGAAGGGCATGAGTTCAAAGCAGTTAGGAAAGCCACTGTGCAGCTTTGGGACTGAACTCCTAATTGATTAATTGATTGATTGACCATTGTATGACATATAAAAACATGGCTGAGCTGAGTCCATGCTCCCCTGTAGAATTGTGAAGGATTATTCAGTTTGCCTTGCTTACAGTTACCTTCTTTGTGTGCCCTTGATCTGCTTTCTTGTGTGACAGGGAAATTTATTGACTGGCTTCATGGCAGGGATCCAGTTAAAGAAAGTTGATGAGCACATGCATTTATGGATCCCATCCAACTTGAGATATGCTACAATTATAGCCACAATAGTCTAAGTTTTGTAGTGATGAAGAAGCCATCCTAAAAGGGAGGTACATGCACTGTGTATTGCATATGATGAAACCAGAGAATGTTCTAATCCTTCTTATTTGTCATCAAACTGCCAAAGCTTGTGTCTGTGAGACATGTCATGAAAACAAATGCCTTAAGTTTCCTTTGTCTGTGTCACCTTGACAGTCGAGGATCACTGATGACAAATGGAAGCAAGATGGCATTTGCATTAGTAAGAGATTTAATTACGTTTTTTTCTGATGTCTGAAGACAATACCTTAAAGTACTTTGTCATGTGAAGATTTATCCCCTCCCCTTCCTCTTAGGTGGTTTTTTTTCTGCAATACTTCTCTTGATAAACTCATAAATTTGCTGAATGGAAGCTCATTGGCTCCTGCTGCTCATTCTCCTGACATAAAATTGAGTTTTTGCTTTAGTATGATAACATAAGGCAGGTCCTCACCAGCTTTCCCCCACTGCAGCTCCACTGATTTACATCTCAGTAGTCACCTTAATTTAGAGCATGAGAGAAGCTTTTGAAACTACAGATTAAATCTGGACTTGATTGACTTCTCTATTATTTCTGAATAGCTGTTTTCAGTTTCATATAGTTTTCTGCAAGGTCATTTCAGTTCAGGCTTTCTGAAAAACAGCAAAAACTCTCAAAGTCTGGCAGTACTTGTGTAGCAGTCAAAGACAGCATTGTTGTTTCAGTTAAAAAAGCCCAGATCCCAGTGGCCTTTACCAATGGCTTCTCTGTCCTCTTCTTGGGGTACCCATGAAATGTCACCATAAATCAAAAGGTGACTGCACTTTGTTATTGCTACAGACCCTACCAGGCAAAATTTTGATTGAAAGCCTTCATGTAAAGCATTGCTGTTCTTTATCCATGAGGCAATAACAGTTGATTTGCTGTTAGACCTTAACAGTGGTTTGTCAGCTGGAGCTGGTCAGACTGCAAGAGCTGGGGATGTATATGCACAGTCTCATCAGCATTTTGTTGTGGTCATGGTGGCAAGTGCAACAGAAGCTTTATCAATGATGGTTTCAGCTGCATTGCTGTGGCCACAATTTGGCATGCTGGTAAAAAGGTCACTTGGGCCAGCACCCCTGAGGCAGCTGAGTAGGTACTTGTAGCACAGTTACATCCAGTTTAAGAAATTCTACATGTGCAGGAGTTTCTCTGGGTACTGAGGCCAGCTGGCACGGAGTGGCCTAATTCTGTGACAGTAAACACTGCTGGACTACAAACCAGCGTGGCTTGTACAATCTGCCTGCTGGGAACACTCCCAGCAATGCCCTCATCCCTGAACCAGGCACAGGGGTGGCTGGTGAGGATCCTAGCACAGTTTGCAGCAAGCTGGACGTACAAACATCCTCCCCTCAGGTCAGGCAGATCCTGCCCGTGCCCCACTTACCTCCTGACAACTGACCTGCTCTGATTACAGAACATCTGCACTGGGCTACCACTGCAGACTTGATGCTTCCCCTGCAGCCTTGAAAAGGGGGATCCCAAAGGTTTGTGACTACTGAACTGCAGTTCATCTCTCGAGGTGAAAAAACCTGTATTCATTTTGAGAAATGTTGCACCGTGAATTGTTTTCTCAGCTAAATTAAAATTTTAAAGCAAGGGGAGAAGAAAAAGGCACAATGTGATGTAACTGACATAAATACACACTGAGAACTGAATGGTGTTTCCCAAAATATATCATGCTTGAAAGAAAAATAGAATAGGGGGATGCTAGGAACTAGGCTCTGGAATATCTTGCTTTCTTCTGCAGTTGGTGTTGTTCCCCCTTTGTGTGACAGAGCTCATGTCTGTATGAGTGAGTGAGAGATCCACTCCCCCTGCCATCTGCTCTCCTGCGTGAATAATTAGAAGGAGGAAACAGGCCCAGCTCGGGAAGGGAGGGAAGCAGAGAGCAGGTTAATATGGGGAGAAAAATATCCCATCAAAACCAGCAGCAGGCCGGGAGCAGGGAGCAGAGGGGAGATGAGTTTCCAGCCTCAGGCAAGTGCGGCCTGCAGTGAACGAGGCTGTCCACAAAACAACCTGCAGCGCTCGGAGAGGGAGAGCGGCGAGGAGAGGGAGAGCTGTGAGGGGAGGGAGAGCTAGATCGGAAGAGCACACG
>VZRX01004136.1:12987-75276 GCA_013398075.1 Notiomystis cincta | reverse complement strand
GAGGGAGAGCTGTGAGGGGAGGGAGAGCTGTGAGGAGAGGGAGAGCTGTGAGGAGAGGGAGAGCGGCGAGGAGAGGAAGGGAGAGCTGCGAGGAGAGGGAGAGCTGTGAGGGAAGGGAGAGCTGCGAGGGGAGGGAGAGCGGCGAGGAGAGGGAGAGCTGCGAGGGGAGGGAGAGCTGCGAGGAGAGGGAGAGCTGCGAGGAGGGGGAGAGCGGCGAGGGGAGGGAGAGCGGCGAGGGGAGGAAGGGAGAGCGGCGAGGAGAGGGAGAGCTGTGAGGGGAGGGAGAGCGGCGAGGAGAGGGAGAGCGGCGAGGAGAGGGAGAGCTGTGAGGGGAGGGAGCAGCACTCCGGTCCGGGAAACGCTGTCCTCACACACAGACACGCTCGGGGAGCACTGCTGGCGGTCTAGGGTGTCACTGCAGCTCCTGATTCCTCTGGTGGTCTCTGAGGTATCCTGCACTGGCCAAGCAGGAGGACTGAAGGTGTGGTCCCCTCCAGAGCAAAGCTGCTCTCAGTGTGCCCTGTTTTCACCCTCTGAGTATCTCAGTCTTGCATTTAGTTGATGCATTTCCCTTTGCAGTTAACAGCCTCATGTCATCCTTTATTTCTCAGAGCAGGAGGTTTGTATTCCACGTGGCCTTGTGGAATATCCAGAAAAAAGTACCAAAGACTTCCCCCACAGCACAACTCTATCTAATGCTGATTGTTCACACAGAGGGCAAGGACATCTGAGTTTCCACCTGTAGCTCTGTTTCATGTTCTGTGGGTTCACATCTAAATGATGAATCTTTATCACCCCCATCTCTTAATGTAAAAACCATGGTTGTTTTCAGGAAGCCTAGAACCACAGAAATGCAAGAAAGAGCACATACATTCTTCTTGTGCTTCTAGTGAAAAGATTTGCAGACCATTTTACAGGAAGCTGAAGAAGGCAGTTGCTACTCCAGCACTGGATTCTGCAAAATTCTTCAGGCTAGCTAATCCTGCAAGTATATAGTCAGCAATTTCATAGCCCAGATTCTGTATTATGGCTTTTTTTTCTCAGTAAACCTTTAAATGAAAATGTGAAAAGTAGCACTGAGTGAATTCTTCCTGGTCATCAGCCAGGACAGGGCACTGACTTTTGTCAGTGCCTTTGTAGGTAGTACATCAAATATGAGGCACAGACCATGCAGTGTCCTCTGGCCTCAGAGCTCTGGCAACAGGCACTGAATGCAAGACTGAAGATGCTGGGCCACCCCTCCTGCCTGTGCCTATGCAAACAGTTTTACAACATACCATTTGAGAGCATTGATTCAGGGGAAAATGTTTCAGAGGATTGTTTGGTTGGTTTTTTTTTAATTCTTTAATCATCCCCTTGATTATAAAATTTTCTCCAAGTGTACAGCTGCTTTTTTTTCAATGTGTGACATACCTGTCTTGGAACCAGTTGTGCAATACTGTATATCTGTCCACTCTTGCTAGCCATGGTTGATCTGTATTTTTTTTTACTTTATCCCCTTCATGTAAGGTTGGAGCAGTTTTTTATTAAAAGACTGCCTCTGTATAGTTCCTTTTTTCTACAAAACAAACTCCAGCTGCATTTCTTATATTTTTGTTTGGTAGTAATGGGGCCCATTTTGGCCATCACCAAAGCAGAATGTACACATTTTATCTTCTCTCTCACCTTAACCTCACTCTTGTGGTTTCTGCTGATTATTTGAACTTTTATTTCATGCAGTAATTAATGTGCTGTAATAAATTAATTCTTGGCTTTCTTTCTTCCTTCATTAATGCAGGAAATGCTTTGTAGTTCAAAGAGGTTATATGTCTGCCAGATTTCACACAACTCATTAAAAAGGAGCTTTAAATACTGCAAACAAATCAACCCTCAACTTGAACAACATGGAAGGAATATGGAAAAGCATAGTGGTTCTACTTTCTTATGAATCTCTCCCTTTTGCAGAGGTAAGATTACATTTTTTCCTAACTGACATTCTCGAGATTCGACTTTTTCTTTATTTACTTGTGATGTACATATTAGAATCAGAGATCTTTAATTCAGGTTAAGGGCTGCTCTGCCCTCACTTCTATAAAATCTTTTTTAAAAAGGAAGGGAACGTGGTTTTTTCTCTCTCCTTGCTTGAAGCAGAAGGTGTTCTGGTTTGGTTTCCTCCTTCTTAACAACTGGCAGTAAATAATCTGGGACAGTATCTATCTGTTTAGTGACCACAGTGATCTTCCTTGTACTGTAATGATTGGAGAGCCTGGAGGACTTAAAGATATGTCAGAAGCCCTTAAAATGTAGGGGCTTCATCCACCCACAGTGGTTCCCATTGATCTTTTTAACTTTTGCTACAGTAGAGGATCCTTGGGTGTTTTCCTTCTCTCTTTAATAAGAGCAGGCAGGAGACTTCTCTGAGGTTCTGTGTCTGTTGAATTTCACACATTGCTTTATTTGAGTAAACAGACCCCATGGAGAAGAAGTCTCAGCACAAATAAATCGTTGCAGCTCTTTTCTGAACGCACAAATCTCTCTCTTTTACTGGCAGTGCTTAGCATGTGGTTGCACTGGTGTTTCTGAACTCCTGCTCCAGGTCCAAGGCTGACTAACAGAATGGGCAGTGATTCCCCAGCAGTGCACACAAAGAAAGCACAGGTGCTACAGATCTACAACTTTTGGGGTTCCCAGTGCTGTCTTTCCTTCTCTCTGGGGTTCCTTAGACCCTACTGACTGGAAAAGAGAAAGGACCCTTATGTGGAAAACAGCATTTGACTGAGATGTCTGAGGGCATCTGGGAAAGAGTCCTGGGTCTGGAAGGTGTAGAAATCTTGAGTCTGTCCAGGTACACTCAATCCAAATGCATGAAGAACTGGAGAGAAAAATATACCTAAGATATAAATTTAAACCCCATGAAAATGAAAAGAAATCCATTTTTTTTGTCATTGTGTCATACAGGCAGGAAATCATTTAAGCAGCAGCAGAAGTAGAAACAATTAGGAAATACAGAAGACCCCATGGCAGAGGCCTGTGCCAAGTCTGGCTGAGCTGTGGATATGAAAGTCTCCTCCTGCTCAGGAGACAGGACCACTGTGTGACTCTGCTTAAGTGTGTTTGTGGGACAGTACTGGTGAAAAGCAGTGCAAATGTATGAGTTATCATTACCCCTCACTCACAAGCTTTAGAGGCACCACATATAGCCTGTTTTTTACTACTGTAAAAGGCTGTAGTCAATATTAATTAAAATATTAATTTGCACCAGAGTCCCTGAAGCCAGAGCTGCTGCCCAGGTACAAGGGAGTGTACCTGGATGGCAGAGAGCACTGTGCTGCAGACAGAGCTGGGGCTGCAGCAGCACCAGACCCAGGAATACCTGAATTGCACCAGGGTGCTCTTCTGTCCAAGGGGGCTGGCCCTGCTCCTCACACAATAACTCCGCTGGAATGAGACACAGACCTGCAGGCACCCTCACATGGTGCTGGGTGCTCCAAAGACATAGCCTAAGAAATGCCAGGGATGGCTGAATTACTCCATCCCAGAAAAATCACCCTCCATGAAGAGCAGGTTATTTCCCAAATAACTGTGAAGTCCCATTTTTTATAATACCCCAGAGGAGACACCAAAGGTACTGAGAGAGAATAGTGGTCAGTATCTTGGCTGTTCTGCTGTGTCATTTGGTGCTGGTGCTGTAGCATACACCCAGCTCTCTCAAATCCCTTCCAGCCTGCTGCCACTGTCTCCTTCTCCTTCAACATGCTTTGAGGAAGGCATTTAACCAGCAGCATTAAGAAATGTGTTCATATTTTGACTCTCATTATCAGTCAGCGAGTCATTCTAAATTAAAACATGACTTTTCCATTAACGTTCTCTGTGTTTAATTTTGCAGCCTTAAGAATATTTCATTCCCATACCCCTGCTAAGTGAGCTGTATTTGAATGCAGTCATTTCTTGCCCACTGCAGACTGCTATTTGAAATGCTCCCCTAGGATGTCTGCACTCCTGAAAGAATTTACTCCCTCACCTTTCTTCCGCACAGAACAAGGCTTTAACCACTTCAAACAGGAGGAATCTGCATGGCTACACCAGATTCCTTCCACACCACTTGCCTGCCACTCTAGTTGTTCACTGAGCCCTCCCTTCACATTTTCCTCCCCTGCTCCCTTATAGTCCCCCTCCTCATTCCTCTTGCCTCAGCCTGCCCACTGCAGCCCCCTGGGGTTTGGGAAGATGTGAAGTCTGCCCCAGCCCAGAGCCCAGCTGGGCTGAGGCTGCTGCACAGGAGCACATAGCTGAGGCTTTGTATCACACAGACAAACGTGTCCATCCTTCCTGCCTATCCATTTCTTTCCAGGAAATTCTTTCCAGGAAATGCCTTTTCTTATTCAAGGCATTTCCCTCTACAGCCAGCAAAGGGGCAGACCATTTTTAGAAACAGCAAGGTTTGATTGCCAGTAGTCACAATCCCATCCATACTCTTCTTGGAATAATAGCAGGGACACCTTGAGATTAAAAAGCTGAAATGAACACCTAATTAGAACAGCTGTTTTGTTTCCTCCTGAATTAGAAAGATTTTTAAAAGGAGGAAAAGGACAACTCAGCAAAAAAATTTGTTCCTAAATCCTACTTTCTTTAATCACTCTAAACTTCAATTTTCCACTCCAAAAACTGCAAATGTACTATTGAGATTTTGTCATAGAATACTGCTTTGTATTTCAAACCTCAGCAGAAAAGACAGTAAGCTAAAATGTGACCTTGAATGTGACAGAAAAAAAGCAAAAAGCAACCAGGAAAAAATTTAATTACATGTATTGTACTGCTAGAGAACTGAAGGAGAAACCTGCTTCTCATGGCTGATACAAGGGGTAAACTTGAAGGCTGGATGGAATTGTTTAAGAAAGTCTCAAAGGAGAACAATGGGACCCAGAACAGGACCTTTGCAGTTGAGAAATTGTCATTGCTTGTAAAACTCAGCCTTGGCTGAGGTGTAGGCAGGGGAGCAAAAGCACTTCTCCAATATGTGAGCCTGTTCTGGAATAAGTCATTTAGATCAGTAGTAATTAATGTTTGTGGGCTACACAGAAACAGCAGGTGGCCGGGAGGGAAGAAGAGTTCTTGGGGAAACTGTGAAAATTCCCAGGATATTTGAGGTATGTGAAGGGTGCCTTTGGAGTCTGTAGTGAAAGCTGTCAGGTTGAATGGCCTCAGGGTACAGCCTTCATCAGTTTAGGCAGCACAACAGAAAATAAAAATGGAAAACTTTGCCTAGAAAAGATGTATTTTCTGGCATGATATATGGAGGTGGGGTATAAACCAGATTTTGGGGTCTCTTAATAAGTCTAAAAATTATGCCTGAAATTCTGAAAACCATTGAGAATTCAGTGTGAATACAGAAATTGAAATAGAAAGTTTCTTTTCCTCTCTTTCTTTCTGGATTCAGTCATACAGGATAAGATTTTGCAAATGAAGCTTGTTTTGTAAGTAAAGTCATAGGTGTGTGTGTCTAATCTTCCAGGTGCTTTTTTTAATCTGACTTTATACTTCTGGTGAGTTCATGCCACCATTTTTTAAATTAAATTATATTTTGAAATATTGGTGTTTCCAACCATCACATCCCAAGGGGTGGGAGGTGTTATTCATATACCTGAGATTTATCCCTCAATTATAATCCCTGTGGGAAGGAAGCTAGACAGACCTGGGAGAATGAGGCAGCTGCTCTCACATCAAGTGGGCCAGGGGACTTCATGGAATCCAGTACAGGACTTTCCATTTCACTTTTTAGTGGCTGACACCACTTAATCCTCATCTGAAAGTCTCTGAGCTGTTATGAGCAAGCACATTTCAGGTCAAAAATGTTGTGTTTCTCTTGCATCAACACTGTGGGGCACGCTGTTAAGTCAGTGCTGGAAACGTGGGGCTCTGGCCAGCTAGAGCAGAGAGCCTCAGCTGTGTGGGCTCTGTCACTGGGAAATCTCCTGCTGCACAGGCTGGCCACTTCTGTGCTGAGCTCCTTAAACCATTGCTCTGTGGGATTGGTGGAGAGCAGCTGAGCCACAGAAAAAGCTCAGGAGTGAGCTTCGAGCCTGCAAAGGCGTTTATTTTGGTAATTATGGATGTACATCACTCACCCCACCGCCAGTGTTCATGCAAAGCAAGGTTTCACAGAGACATGTTGCCTTCAAAGCCGAGGCTGCTTTGCCCTGGAGCATTTTCTAGGAAAGAAAACCCAAACTCCTGCAGTGTCCCACAGGGTGGTTGCCTCCAGCATGCTCTCTGGTCCTTTTTGTAGTTGCCTGGCAACCAGGGAAGGGAGGAGGAGGAGAAGGATGTGAGAGCATGGAGGCATCTGAAGAAGCAAATTATCTGTAGCACACCAGTCAGCCAAATCAGTTCTTGGTTCTCTTGAGCTGCTTGTACTGGTTTGAAAACAAACCACTGAGAGAGTCTAAGTCAGAAATACAATTTAATAGAAAAAGAAAATAAATAAATGAAATAGCATGAAAAAGGAACCACTGACAGAGTCAGAATACAACCTGGCACCCTGTCAGTCAGGGTGTTGGTACCAGTCCAGATGAAAGTGGTCTTGTTGAAAGTGGTGATCCTGAAGACAAGGTCTGGTCTCCACCAGAAGATCCAGCAGTAGCTCTTCTCCTCTGGGAATCCAGCAGACAAGAGCTCCCCGAGGTGTTTGAAAGTCCAGCTTATATCCAGGATGGAATGCTTGGTCCCTCCCCCTGGGCGGAGCATCTCACAATGGGATAATGTGTGAAACTCGATGGCCCATTAACAGAAGATATCCCCTAAAGGGAGGATGGGTCATGGGAGAGATAAAGAACCCTGCCCCACCTGGCTTCAATAGCCAGCCCATTAACAGAAGATAGTCCAGAGGGAGGAGACAAGGAACACCACCCCACCTGGTTCAATAGCTCATGAAGATGGTGATAGAATACAATGCAACCCAGGACACTGCTCCATTGCAACAGGTCATTTCTCCTGGCCCTCTTCAGCTGCCTGCCATGATTCTGCTTTAATTGTGCATGAGTTTCATCCCAGTATGAATCCTTTGGCAGTGCCAGAACTGCTCTTCTCCAGTGGGAGTAAGTCAGGTAAGAAAAGAGCTTTGATCATTAGGTACATTGTGTGATTGAGCAGTGCCCCTTCACTTGAAGGAAGCCAAAGAGGAGTTCAGCTCAGTTGTCACCTCTGAACATGATGTTTAACCTCACATCTTGTACATGATGTTTTCCTTAATGGTCAAAAGGGCTAGAAACTCTAGGAGATTAAGTGGGTTTTTCTAATTCAAGAAAGTAAAGAAGAAGTAGAAGTTTCCATCTCCAGTTAAATATGTCCAGTGTAGGATTTGTTGTTTGGATGAAAATAATCTTAGGCACAGCAGGAATGTGGGGGGAAAGAAGTCAAAGCTGTGCTCTGTGAGCTACAAGCTACTGAAATGAGTGTCACCTTCTGATGAGTGTCTTGGCCATTGGCCCTCCATTCAGCCTTTGGCCCAATGTTGCAGAGTCTATATACAGTAAATAATTTCTGTAGGAGGTGTAACAATCGTCTCTCCTCCAAACAGCTGATATAAAACCTTGGTGCAGTTACTTTCTGCCCTGGGAAGGACCCAGAGGTGAATCTCCTGTTGGCTTTGTTCAGATTTGGGCCCTCTGTTTCCTGCATCCTAAATGGGTGCTACAACATTTGGGATATGGCCTATGCTGACATAGAGTTAGGGCAGGTCTCTCTTTTTTGGGAGGGGAAAACCTGTACCACCAGTAAACAGGAACACTATTTTTGCCTTGGAAAAAACAGCCTAGAAATGGTGCTTTGCAAAACATGGCATGGTATTTGGTGAAAAAGTGATGCATTTTTAAAGTTGATCGAGGCTATTAAATAGATTCACACTCAAAGAGCCTCATGGAAAAATTTATATTTTTGCTTTCTTGTGTAAGAATAGCATAGTGAGATAAAATATGGCTTTTTAAGGCCTCATTGCTATTGTCTTTGAAGTAATGATAGAAAAATGTTACTGAATCATGGAATCATAGGATCATTTGGGTTGGAAAAGGCCTCTAGGATCAATTCCAAGCATTAGCCTCACACTGCCAAGTCTGGAGTGTGACCCTAAGCACCACATATACACATCTTTTAAATACCTCCAGGGGTGGTGACTCAGTCACTTCCTTGGGCAGTGTGTTCCAATGCTTGACCACCCTTTCAGTGAGGAATTTTTTTCCAAATATCCAATATAAACCTCCTCTAGTGCATGCAACTGGAGTTGGTTTCCTTTTGTCCTATTGCTTGTCACTCATGAGAAGTGACCAGCCCTCACCTGGCTACAGCCTCCTTTCAGGCAGCTGTAGAGAGTGATGAGGTCTCCCTTGAGCCACCTTTTCTCCAGGCAAAGCCACCCCAGCTCCCTCAGCAGCTCCTCACATTTACTTACTGAACTAAGTAAAGAATACAGTAAAAATATTGTTTGCTTTTCTTTCCCTAGATTAGGACATGATACCTTGAAAAGTTTATTAAAACAAGTCACTATTGCTGAAGAATGAAAAATTATTTTAATGAAAAACATGTTTGGGATAATAAAACACGTTTTCAGTGGGATGGTAATATGCTTTTTATAGAGACCACCATACACATATGCAGTACCATTGAAGCCCCAGAATAATGCCTCAGTCTGACTAGGTAAAATAAATTCAGCTTGTCCCAAAGGCATCCCACTTCAGAAAATAGCATCCCAGGTGCTTCTAAAGAGCCCATTCCCCTTCTGCTCTGCCTTGCTCTATTCTATCACCCTGTTCTCTGTTCCTCAGTTTCCTCAGATTTATTTCTGCAGAACCTGCCCCTCAAATGCCTCTGCTCCTGCCATCCCACGAGCTCATTTGCCAAACTGACATCTGTTAAAGAGGCTGTCACAATATGAAGCAAATAAAAAGCTCACTTCAGCCTCTTGTCTCTGCCACGTACCGTGGGCCCAAACCGTGGCTCAGCCCAGCCTGCTCCTGCTGCTACAACGGGATTACCTAACAAATGTTTTGTGCTTTGGCAAAATGGCAGGGAGGGAGCAGGGAAAGGAATGGCCAGCCTCATTTGCAGGTAGACAATGACTTAAAGCCTTGTTTCCAGTCAGTTATAACCAGTCAGATGTTGGACACCATTAACAACCTGTGTCTGTGATACCCAGGCCCTGGGAAGAAGAGCCCATCAGAAGACCAACACTGACTCAAGGTGTTGAAATACTGCCACAACATCCCAAGTAAGGCAGACTGACTATCAATTTGGGGGCTCCAGAGATGGACAGGAGGTCAGATATGAGAACACTTGCATCTTGAAAATGTGTAGTTTTTATTAGCAGGGCTTTTTTCATCCTTTCTTGAACTTTTGGATCTCTATAGTACGTCTGCTTTTGCTTGGCAAAGTATCCTACTTGGAGTGTAACACTCACTACAATACAATCATTTATCTGTCCTTAAATTTCTCAATTGCTTCTGATTTTCATGCTAAACACAGTTCTTNGAATCTCCTGTTGGCTTTGTTCAGATTTGGGCCCTCTGTTTCCTGCATCCTAAATGGGTGCTACAACATTTGGGATATGGCCTATGCTGACATAGAGTTAGGGCAGGTCTCTCTTTTTTGGGAGGGGAAAACCTGTACCACCAGTAAACAGGAACACTATTTTTGCCTTGGAAAAAACAGCCTAGAAATGGTGCTTTGCAAAACATGGCATGGTATTTGGTGAAAAAGTGATGCATTTTTAAAGTTGATCGAGGCTATTAAATAGATTCACACTCAAAGAGCCTCATGGAAAAATTTATATTTTTGCTTTCTTGTGTAAGAATAGCATAGTGAGATAAAATATGGCTTTTTAAGGCCTCATTGCTATTGTCTTTGAAGTAATGATAGAAAAATGTTACTGAATCATGGAATCATAGGATCATTTGGGTTGGAAAAGGCCTCTAGGATCAATTCCAAGCATTAGCCTCACACTGCCAAGTCTGGAGTGTGACCCTAAGCACCACATATACACATCTTTTAAATACCTCCAGGGGTGGTGACTCAGTCACTTCCTTGGGCAGTGTGTTCCAATGCTTGACCACCCTTTCAGTGAGGAATTTTTTTCCAAATATCCAATATAAACCTCCTCTAGTGCATGCAACTGGAGCTGGTTTCCTTTTGTCCTATTGCTTGTCACTCATGAGAAGTGACCAGCCCTCACCTGGCTACAGCCTCCTTTCAGGCAGCTGTAGAGAGTGATGAGGTCTCCCTTGAGCCACCTTTTCTCCAGGCAAAGCCNATTGCTATTGTCTTTGAAGTAATGATAGAAAAATGTTACTGAATCATGGAATCATAGGATCATTTGGGTTGGAAAAGGCCTCTAGGATCAATTCCAAGCATTAGCCTCACACTGCCAAGTCTGGAGTGTGACCCTAAGCACCACATATACACATCTTTTAAATACCTCCAGGGGTGGTGACTCAGTCACTTCCTTGGGCAGTGTGTTCCAATGCTTGACCACCCTTTCAGTGAGGAATTTTTTTCCAAATATCCAATATAAACCTCCTCTAGTGCATGCAACTGGAGCTGGTTTCCTTTTGTCCTATTGCTTGTCACTCATGAGAAGTGACCAGCCCTCACCTGGCTACAGCCTCCTTTCAGGCAGCTGTAGAGAGTGATGAGGTCTCCCTTGAGCC
Source organism: Notiomystis cincta (assembly GCA_013398075.1). NCBI lineage: Eukaryota > Metazoa > Chordata > Aves > Passeriformes > Notiomystidae > Notiomystis > Notiomystis cincta. The sequence goes on along the minus strand of VZRX01004136.1, from coordinate 64,603 downwards.
ACCTTTTCTCCAGGCAAAGCCACCCCAGCTCCCTCAGCAGCTCCTCACATTTACTTACTGAACTAAGTAAAGAATACAGTAAAAATATTGTTTGCTTTTCTTTCCCTAGATTAGGACATGATACCTTGAAAAGTTTATTAAAACAAGTCACTATTGCTGAAGAATGAAAAATTATTTTAATGAAAAACATGTTTGGGATAATAAAACACGTTTTCAGTGGGATGGTAATATGCTTTTTATAGAGACCACCATACACATATGCAGTACCATTGAAGCCCCAGAATAATGCCTCAGTCTGACTAGGTAAAATAAATTCAGCTTGTCCCAAAGGCATCCCACTTCAGAAAATAGCATCCCAGGTGCTTCTAAAGAGCCCATTCCCCTTCTGCTCTGCCTTGCTCTATTCTATCACCCTGTTCTCTGTTCCTCAGTTTCCTCAGATTTATTTCTGCAGAACCTGCCCCTCAAATGCCTCTGCTCCTGCCATCCCACGAGCTCATTTGCCAAACTGACATCTGTTAAAGAGGCTGTCACAATATGAAGCAAATAAAAAGCTCACTTCAGCCTCTTGTCTCTGCCACGTACCGTGGGCCCAAACCGTGGCTCAGCCCAGCCTGCTCCTGCTGCTACAACGGGATTACCTAACAAATGTTTTGTGCTTTGGCAAAATGGCAGGGAGGGAGCAGGGAAAGGAATGGCCAGCCTCATTTGCAGGTAGACAATGACTTAAAGCCTTGTTTCCAGTCAGTTATAACCAGTCAGATGTTGGACACCATTAACAACCTGTGTCTGTGATACCCAGGCCCTGGGAAGAAGAGCCCATCAGAAGACCAACACTGACTCAAGGTGTTGAAATACTGCCACAACATCCCAAGTAAGGCAGACTGACTATCAATTTGGGGGCTCCAGAGATGGACAGGAGGTCAGATATGAGAACACTTGCATCTTGAAAATGTGTAGTTTTTATTAGCAGGGCTTTTTTCATCCTTTCTTGAACTTTTGGATCTCTATAGTACGTCTGCTTTTGCTTGGCAAAGTATCCTACTTGGAGTGTAACACTCACTACAATACAATCATTTATCTGTCCTTAAATTTCTCAATTGCTTCTGATTTTCATGCTAAACACAGTTCTTCATCTGGGGGTGAAGAGGGAGGAAGAGAAACTTCTGCAATTTACTCCATTTGTCTGTGTGCTTGATTTTCCCTAATTTTGGATGTGCTCCCACTTAGTGCTGCCACCTTCCAAGAGGGGCTTATGCCCAGTAAGGCATCATTTCAAAGGAGAACAGCAAAACTTCCCCTGGCAATAACTTGTCTGATCCAAAATAATTATGAGAAAGGAGAGATTTTCTATGAAAACTACAAAACTTTCTGGAATTTTTCCAAAGTAATGTTCTTTGTTTTCAGCCAAGAATACCTTGACTATTGCAATGGAGAACCAAAAGACTTCACTGAAAAATTTCTATTAAAATAGGGATTTTCTTAGAAGGCTTGCAACAGAAAAAAATGTTCAGCTAAAAGAAAAAAAAATTAGATGGAGAACCAGCTTTGATGGAAAATATTCAACAGTCCTACCAAGGATTTAATTCCTTCAAAAGAACTAGTTTAGTAGCCTGTCTTCCATTTGTTTAGTTTGTCAGCTTCTTCTGGCACCATTGATCCTGCCATTTTTATTCTCTTCCTTGCTTTAACTCATTTCTGGGGGTTGGCAAAAGAGTTTGCTCAGCTTATATCAACTTGCAGAGGGTTTCCAGCAGAGGTGGTGAGGACCTTTCTTCCTTCTCTCCCTCTCCCTGTGCCCTGTGGATGTTGCCACTCAGCCTTGGTGCACACAGATTCAGGATCTGTCTCTGCCTTCAGTGCCTGCCTGCAGTGAAGCCCCTGCCCCTTCCTCCACCCTGCCTCCTGTGTGGCCACAGTGCTGCCACCTCTGTGATTGCTCTGTGGACCTCACAGCTGAGCACCTCTCAGCAGAAAGAAATTCACACTATTTGTGTGAGGGCTGGTTTGTTCCCTCTTTAGCCAAGCTTTGCTCCCAATTATTAAAGCCTTTGTCAGGGAGGCTTTGATGCTAGGAATTAACTTGAAAGGAATTTGATAACCAAGGGCCATATTCATGATGCACAGACCTCCACTGAAGGGCTCTCCCCCCCTCACCAGCATCTCCTGAATTTTGAGCAGATTCTCTGGTTGTCATGGCAACAGCCTAATTTGCTCTCTTTTTTGTAGTTTAAGTAAGCATCATGTAAAAGCTCCTCAATAAATGATGCTAAAACATCCTGAGCTTTGGTAGTGACATTGGGCAAGTTGCCACATGGCTTAGTTTAATTGCTCTGAAGCTACCACCAAGTGCATAATTCAGGGTTTCCTTTAACACAAAAGCTCTTAAAAGTTTGGATGGCTGCAAGGGAAAGAGGAGAAGGAAAAGAGCAGCTGCCATTCTTTAGAAGTCAAGCAACTTCAGGAGCAAGAGGGCAGTTTTGTCCCTTTCTGTGGCAAAAAGTCCATAACATAGACAAAAACTTAGTTGAGACTCTTACTTTTTCACCCTTTAGATCACTTTGAACTTGGTGGGAAGGCAAAAGCATCCACCATCCCTGTGCTCTGTTGTCCCAGGGAAGGCAGCATGGCTCGATCCTGCTTTAGGGCTGAGATGGAGGTAGACAGCCCAGCAATTTAGGAGGTAGAAATCCCCATGGATTGTCCCAGCTTCCTGCTACCCTTTCAATGTGAAGGCAGTGCCTAAAGAAAGACACTGCCTTCAGGAAAACTTCTGGCCTGTCCCCAGTGATCTGCCTTTGCAGCTGTGCTGGTTCTTGGGCTTGACTTCACCCTGGTGTCCCTGCTGCCTCCGGAAGCAGAGCTGAGGTTACCCAGCCCGCCAGGCCTGGGAGAGGAGCCAAACTCAGGGCTGGTGTAGGAGTTGCTGGAAGGAGTTTGGGCTCTAGTGCAAATTTGAACCTCTCCTCACTGTGGTAGTAGATATATAGACTCTACTGAGTAAATATTAGCACAAGGGAAGCAGAGAGTAAAGGGTGGTCTCGGACTCTCAGGGAAGAAGGGCAGCTTCACCCTGCCTATTTATTTTTCAGTTCTGGTGGAATGATACAGCTGTTTCAAATATTGTGCACACAAACATGTGTTAGCAGTAGTTTTCAATATTGCTTTGAATGGTCATTAAAAATCCCTGTTGGCTCCTTGGTCTGTTCTGAGGGTTGTCCTGCCGAGCTCTTCCACTTCCACTATTCCTCCCATAATGGTGAGATTCTATAGGCAATCAAGGTGACCTGAGGCTTGATTTAGGTAGTGGTGACCATGTTGAGGGAATCTGCAATGCTCTGTGACTCTTCAAACACCTGAGGAAAACCAGCAGTATTTATTTTGGGACCAACTACTTTTTAGGGAAAGCAAGTATAGATAGTTGTCACTACAAATTTCTGGTCAGGAGAAAAAAAAATCCAAAACAGAACAGTTTAGTCATTTGGTTTGGAGGAAAACTGCCTCTTTGGTGTGGGTCTTTTAGTGTGGAGATTCAAAATCTCACAGCAGGCATGTGAAATCACAGTCCCTGGGCAGTGCATCAATGAACCTTTCCCTTTCAGGAACCATGCATTTGCATCCTCTGGGTGTCTGAGCTGATGGGATGACAGCACAGCTGCATTACAGAGCATGCTGTGATACCAGGCAGGCTCTCTCTTTTCCCTGTGATCTGCTTGTCTTGTCTCTCCCTTCTCCAGAACAGGTTCATTCTTTTCTCTTGTATTGCATTTGGGGAAGAGGCAAAGTGTTTGATGCGCTGCGGTTTCGCTTTGCCTGGACAGAAATCTCAGTCTCCACTGAGATGGTAATGACCATTCACAAGGGAAATACTGTATTGTGGGCTGAGGATGGAGGTGCAGCAATAAAATGGGAATGCCATAGCTTAGGGGGAGGAGGACAGGAGGGATGGAATGGCAAATACAAGTGGGTAATCTAAGGTCTCCTTTCCAGGAGTGACAGACAGATTCTGGTTTCTTTACCCGCCTCTCTGATAAAAGCCTGACAGTGGGGGTGAAGTCTGTGACACCAGAGCCTGCACACCCTTGTTGTTTTACTAAATTATTCATTCCTGTTCCTGTGATAATATAGTTATAAGGAGGAGCCTAATTGAATTTACTGTCTGGCATTGGCCAATCGGGCGATAAGGCTCCGGCAGAATGGGATGACGGTGAATCCTGCTGGTGTGCTGTGAATGTGAAGCAGGACGGGCTGGCAGTTTGTGTGCAGGAGGGAAAGCAAATCGGTCCAGGGCCCCTGGATTGGCAGAATAAGGAAAGGAAAGGTAAGGGACCTGGTGGGAATGGGATTTGCCTGAATCATACACTGACCCTGTGCTGAAAGGCTGCTTTTGTTTATAGGAAAGCACTCTGCAGGCAATGTTTTCCTGCAGGGTTTGGAGGGAACAGGAATGCATGTGGTGGCACTTGCTCAGTGCATGTAGCCTGTGCCTTTGTCTTTATACGTGCTGCAGGCTGTGTAACGCTGCTTGTTCCCTGAGCGCGTCTGCACGGAGATTCCTGTGGTTTCTGTGGATCCAGCAGCAGCCTATGGAGCCTGTGCAGCATAAATGCAACGAGAGGAGTCCAAAGGGGAGGAATTACCTCATGGGCAGAGTGGGGGAGACAGTAGTGCTTTCTGGTGTGATTGGAAACGAAAATGCCGAGGCTCTCGGTGAGCTGTTTGCAAACAGAACAGAGCAAGTGTGTGTGCATCTGTCTGTGTACGTCCTGGGTCTGCAGTGAGATGTTAAAATGGGAAAGAGGAGATCAGACTGGAGCATTAGGCATAGCAGGTGGAGATAAATTGCAGGCAATCTGTGTAATCAGATTCTCTAACATGGAGAATGCAAGTGAGTACGAAAGTGGATTAATCCTCTCTGCTGAGCTGGCTGCACCTGGAAAGCAAGGGGGAGATGGGCTGGGAATCAGGACAGGTAATGTGACTGGTTAGAGAAATTGATGCTCAAACCATCCTGCCTGATGTGCCTCCTGCTAAAGTGGTAGCTTATTGAGTTTCTTCCACAGCTTTGTTATTTCCCTTTTAATGATCCAAAGGTGAGCATCTCTGAGGATCAGGTTAGAGCCCACAAATTAATGTTATCTGGAAGAACAGGACCACATCAAGCAAATTAGCCTCTGCCCTTCCTTTTGTTTCACTGCCTTTGCTCTGATGGCAAGTGGCTGCTGAACAGACAGGGCAGGTGGGGGGAAGATGGATTACAAATGTGGCAAGTGGCGTTAAGCCACGCAGACAGCGAATGTCGCTTGCAGTGGTGATGTTACAGTCACACTCCTTCAGCTTACATCTGTGCAAGCCTGTGAGACAAGGCTGTCCCAAGCTGGGGTAACCTCATCCCAGGCACTAACTGGAGCAGGGGCCACAGCTTACTGTAAGGCACTAAAACTCTGAGCTGCTTCTCACAGGGTGTTCACCACCTCATTCTTTTCAAGCCAGGACCCAGAGGAAAGTGTTTTTGAGACAAAGATGTTGCTCACCTGTGGATATCTCTGTTGGAAACTCATTCTTACGATGAGGGTGGAGGGAGATATGCTTTTTCTGCTTGCTCAGAAAGCAATAGCCAGAGGCTGCCTCCAAAAAGAGAAGTAAGGCAGAAAACCCTATAGGGAGAAACAACAAAATGGCTTATCTTGGATTAGCCAAACCTTTTTGCCCAAATAAGTTCTCCTGGCTCCCTGGCACCAGATTTCTTACATCAGGGGTCAGCTTTCCTCTATCCCAGCTTCTTTTCTTTTCTGTGGTTTTCTCATGTGGCCTGAAGATGAAGAAAATTACTGATATGCCCATCAGAGAGCATCTCCCTGCTCATGTCTACACTCTGCCCATGGCATCTCAGGGAGTGCCTGGGTTGTGCTCCTCTGAATGGTGGTCTGAGTCTGACCCCCTCTGCCTCACAGCTTGTGCATGCACTCCAAGTTGAGATCAAAGGGATTTTCACTTGGTAAAAGTATGAAAAGGTTCCACCTTGCTCAGGGTGTTTGTATTTGGTGATTAAAAAAAAGGAAGCATTGCAGATTCCCATAGGATAGAAGCAGGCTCTCCTCATCTCACCTGGAACAGCTGACTGAAAAATGGTCTAACACAGGGCATATGGTCAGAGTTGACTTTGACTCCAGCTTTCAAAGCACTCACAGCAACAGAGTGAGTGAAGAAATGAAGAAAACAAGCCTGGCTATCTGAGAATAAACTCCCCAGTATAACAAAATTCTTTCCCTTTGCCCCAGAAACAGAGGAATAGTCAAATAACTTGCTTATTCACACACTGCCAGGGGCTGCACAGCTCCCAGGTGCAGAGCAGGAGGTTCTCCCTGCTAAGGAGTGGCAGATACCCGTGTCCCCTGGAGAGCCCTCTCTCTCCACATCAGAGCAAGTCCTCTGCTCCTGCCGGTTTGGGGGAGCGCGTCTTCCCTGGGAGCTGCACGCAGGGATTTGGCAGCAGAGGCATCCCTCTGACGCTGCAGCAGCAGCAGCCTGCTGCTGGCTTGCAGCACTTACTGCTGGTTGGGTGCCTACTTTGTTTGCTCCTGCCCTCAGAGGCAACAGGGAGGCTCAGGAGCGGGCAGAATGCCAGCGTATTCCCAGGGCACCTGACGTCATTGCCAATTCACTGGTGCCAGACGCTGTGCTGGAAACCTGAGGTCGCTTTTTGGCCATTAATTGCTCAGATGATTAATTCATGCAATGATATCATTTTCTTGGGTGGAGGGTAGGAGGTTGTGTACTCTAGTAATGAGAGGCGTGATGGGATGCAACACTTGTGCTCCTCATTGATGTTCACACTAATTAGAACAAAGTAGCCACTGCGTGCCCCACATCATCCTTCCTCCCCCAGAAAAGGTGCCTTTTTTTTCTTGGGTTTTTTGGGGGGAATGAAGGGGAGGTGACATGGGGTGTGTGAGCAAGTGTTTTGCATTATTGCAAGTTCTACACCAGAGGACTGAACCATAATGCCCTTTAAGTCTCACAACTACTTTGCAACAAGGATTTTTTGTTTAATTATTTTAATGTTAACTGCTTTATTTATGTCATTTACATTACACTTTCTAACAAGAAAAAAAACAGTATTATCATCATTAAAAAAAAGAGAAAGAGAAAGAGAAAGAGAAAGGGAAGGAAGGAAGGAAGGAAGGAAGGAAGGAAGGAAGGAAGGAAGGAAGGGAAAGAAAGAGAGAGAAAGAGAGAAAGAAAGAAAGAGAGAGAGAGAGAAAGAAAGAAAGAAAGAAGTGAGTTTACTAGTTTATTTCTTATTGTACAGTGGCTGGTGTGTTGTATCATGGTGTTCTCCCCTCTGAGGGTTCTGCTCTGTCTATATGGGTATAGGATCAATTTTTAGTTGGTCTGGAAATTCCCCAGAATGCCAGGTTTTGCAGTAAATACTCCAGGATATTTAATTCTTTTTGGACATTTTTAGGCTAAAAATCCTCTTCCTGTCTCTTTAATAGCTAAGCAAATAAGCCTGGAATTCCCAGGTGGGCATTACAAAGAGCTGTCCTGGCCCAGATACAATTAATAGCTGATAAAGTTGCAGCAGCTTGATCTGATAATCTCTTGGTAGCTAACTAAGAAACTGCTGACTCGAAATGTCAAACAAACCACCCAGTGCATTTTCAGTGCTGTTGTGAGAGCATTTTGTGTCAAACAACCTCTCTGCTCTGCCACATGTATCACCCCTCTTGCTCACTCCAGAGCTGTTCTTCTCACCCCAGCCCCCTGTGGTTTTGGCTGATTTGCATTCCCAGAGGTGTACAAAGCCCTGGATCATAAGTTTTCAAACAGACTTGATAAGATCAAATGGAAATCTTCCAATTTCTAGATAAGCCTTTTATTTATGGGATAAAATGGTTTCCTTTCTGTTTAAGCAGTGGGGAAGCCATGCTCTCTCTCAATTCTAGATAATTCTTTATTTCTTCCCATCCTTTGTGATTTGTTATAGTATTCTCCTATCTCATCTAGAGGTTTAAAAATGTCAAGGAGCTTTTCTGAATGCTGACAAATAACAGAGATTTGATTAGCAACTGTACTGTCCAGTACTGTAGACTCATATATATTTATAATGCAGTTATCAAGGAAAATGAAGTGATTATGCAGAACTAACGATGTCTGTATTAATGGCTCTCGGGTTCCAGGCACTCAGCTCTTGTCTGTTTAATGAGGAATAATTCTACTATATCTGGGCAGATCAAAGGCTAAGGCAAGGATGCAGTTGGGCTCTTTTCCTTAGCAGATTACACTGGCCACGAGGAAGGTGGCCCAGGGCATGTGCTTGCAATTTGGACCCTGCTCATAAAGGGGAGGAAAATGAATGGCATGGCCTTGGAAAAGGAGAAGGAGGAGTCTGTATTGTGGCCTTGGGGTTGAAATGATCTTCTGTGCTGGTGGCAGCCCTCCACTGCAAAGGGCTGAATTCTGTATCACCATCAGGGTGACAGGAAGGGCAAGAAAAGATTGTCTGCTTCCCAGGATGGTTTGTGGTGGACTGGCATGAGGGAGGGGGGGAAATGTGAGTCGGATGGGGTAGGAAAGACCCATTTTCTAGGTTTCCTGAAACTGGGAGTATTACCCTCGTATCACTGCCAGAGAGTAACTACAATCACTTTTAAAAGCACATTAAGTTTTTCTGTAAACTGCTAGACTGGGATATGTACAGAGAGCTGCTGTGTTGTATCATACTCCAGCCTGAAGAGCACAAACAGCATTGTTTTCCTATGTGTCTGAAAAAGAAATCAGAGTCCATTTTAAAAGGAGGAAAAATGTAGGACCAAAGTAGGACTGAAGAGCCATGTGAAAAGCTGGACAAAGTACGAGAGAGGGGTGTGCCTTTTTTTGGAAGAAGGAAATTTTGGTTTCTGCCAAGCTTTATGGGTTTAGGCTGATTTATTTCCCACTCTCAGCATGAGCCAGAGCCAACACTTCTTCCCTGTGTACTTCAGCTGGGAACTGTGGAAAAGCATTGGCTTTCTCGTTTCTTCTCATGCACAGGAGCGAACATACACATACAAATTCCTTTTAAAAGATGGCAAACAGTGTCTTCAGCCAGGTCTTCATGGCTTGAAATGGCTGTTTGTTGAGCTCCCTTGAGTTTAAAAAGTGTGCTACCTCAAGCCCTGTGCTTTAATTTACAATTTACTGTTGCATTTAGTTGACAATGGGACAAGAGGGAAATAGTATTTTAACTTGCTGGTTCTAGCCCTTTAAAACCACAGACCTTTTAAGAGAAGATACTAATTGACCAAGTTTTGTAAAAGCCATAGCTGAAGCCACTTGCATTATTTGGAGTCAAAGAAGCAGTTTACTGATTCCCATCCAAGTGAATGGAGAAAGTCCCATTCCTCTGCAACTCAGGACTTCCAAGCCTACTGGAAAAAAACAGCCAGAAATGCTTACATCGTATCTTTTATGTAGCCAATGCATAATATTTTTAATCTGGAAGGACTGGTAGGCTTTCACCAGCACTAAATTAAGTTTATAAGCAAACACAAACATATTTACATAGACCTATTAGAAAAGGAAACCCAATAGCAGCAGAACAGTCAGCTCCAAGATGATTCAGACCCTTAAAATCTGTCGTTTAAAATATAGTAACACTCCTTTTTTAGATAAAATGTATTATTTTTAATATAGGGTATTCTGGCCCTGTGGGGTTGTCTTCTTTTGTAAAAAGAGGGAACATTTCAGTTACGCCGTCATCTTTCTCCCCCATTTTTATTTGTACTTTGCTGGGTTTAGAGTAAGGCTGAAGAGCCCTGTAGTGCATTGCAGCCCAGGAATATGTCAAAGACATTCTTGGCTGCAGAAACACTTTTCCCTGACTCTGCAGAGCAAGCTGCTAAACTCCAGAGGACGATGCTAGAAAATACAGATCCTCCTTGGAGAAAGAAAATCAGGAGTTTTCTCATTCAACTTACCAGCACAGCGCAGCTGTTTATAGCCACTGCTGCAGAGCAGTGAACAATACAGTGGAAATTTGGGATAAAGAAGCATCACATGGTGCCAGAGGTGATGGTACCATGTGTTTCTGTCCCTGAGTCACCACACACTTGTGGTGCACTGTGCCCATCACTGGCAGCTGCCGGGGGCTGTGGACGCAGCGCGTGGGCAGGGAAACACTTGGCACACGGCTGTTTTCTCAAGTGGGCTTGACAAAACCAAATGATGTGACAAGCTAGGAAACATTTATCCTTTTTTTAGCCCCAAAGTTTTTTCATTTGCTGCTTAAAGATGAGACTCAGTGCCTGTATTTCCCTTTAATGTTTGCTAAAGCATTGGTTGCACTTGGGTGAGACAGGTTGGGTGAAACACTGCGCTCCTTCCAGCAGCTCAGGGCTGCTGTATTTAGCTTGATGCTTCTATCTAAAATAGGCCTGTGTGTACTTAGTTAATCTTTTGGGCAGGCTTTCTTACTTCAGCAGCCTTGTGAAGTTTCTTTTAGCAGGAGAGAGAGGAGTAGGCGAGGTAGGGGGTTGCTGCTTTATAATAAAACTGAAAGAGGCTGACAGGAATCCACACGAAAGTTACCTTGGTTTACTCTGGGCAACCTTAATAATTCAGCAGAGCCTTTCAGTCAGGGCTTCCCACGCTGTTCCCCACAGGGGCAGTTGCACATATGAGAGTTTCTTGAGGCCGTTCAAGGCACCAGCTACTGAGAAACACAAGGCATAGGAGAGGATGGTGCCTGTCAAGAGCTGGAGCTGACAATTCCTATTTATGTGCAGGGAGGCTTCTCCAGGGAAGATTCTTTGATGTCTCTGACTCTTGGTCACAGTTCACAGATCTCTGGCTTTACATGTCATGCTTCTTTCTTGAAGGAAAGTGCCACTTCTTCCTTTTGCTGAGCCCCACAGTCAGACTGTCCCCTCCCTGGGCATGACCCTCAGGGCAGGACAGTGCCTTTAGTCACCCAGGACAGACTCAGACCTTGAGCTGTGAAGTCACAGCTGGCATCTCCTGCAAAAATAATGCCTTCCACCAACATCAGAAAGAGACAGTGAGCACTTCTAACTCCCAAAGTTTTTCTGTTTCAGAGAGAACCCTTTAGAAGTTGATGAGAATTCGCTTGAGCTAGAAGGGAAGGAATTGACTTTCTGCTTTTTGAGATAGTTTGCAGTTAAATAACCAGCATTGCTGCAGTTTTTCTGTATGCCCTGTTCTGCTAATAGAAGCAATAGCTGGTTACTTCACACAATGCTGTAAGAGCTGTATATTTTCCAAGAACAGAGCAAGCAGTGAAGAATGAATAGACTCTTTAGTTGTCTAAATTCCTAAGTGCATGTTTTCATGCTTAGTGCTATGTGCAGGTAAGGTAAACTCTGATTTTTTTTTAAGGAGAGCACAGCACATGCCTGTTTGTGGTATGGCAGGGGCAGCAGCTGGTGGGGGAGGTGAAATAAGAATAGAATCATGGAATATCTTGGGTTGGCAGAGACCTTAAAGATCACCTGGTTCTAACCCCCCCACACCACGGGCAGGAACACCTTCCACTAGGTCAGGTTGCTCAGGACCCTGTTCAGCAGTCATCAGCAGTAAATAACAGACCAGCTGCCATCTCCTGCATCACTTGGCAATATTTCTTATTCAACTTTCAGGGCAACACAAACCAAAAAAATCAGCTCAGGTAGGACTGCTGCCAGGCTCTGCCCAGCCCTGCAGATGATGCACTGTCAGCAGCTGCTGCTCAAGATCTGGCTGCCCAGGAGAGAGCTTCTGGTTTACAGAATGAACATCTGAGCTCTCCTGGGATGCTCAAGCAAATGTCTTTCATTGGGGTGTCATATGGCCATGCAGTCCTTGCTGAAGTTGGGAGAAAACACTATTTTCTTCACTCAGGCTTTCAGGGAGCTGTTGCTTTGCTCTTGCTGCAGGGGCTATGGCCTAGCTACAGGACGGGTTTGGGGACCAGCTGGTGAATTTTTACAAACCAGCCTTGGAGTTGTTTTTTCAATCAGAAATTATAAACTCATGATGGGAGGAGATGGGAGAAAAACTACACAAGATGCACTAGTGGGAGGACAAGCTCAATGATCCTAGTGTTCAAATTCATTTGATTTTTACAAGTGCTCTGCAGTGCTTTAGTGGTAATTGAAGAGATCCAAAGCAATTATCCTCTTTCAGAAATGAGATACTAATGATGGAGAGCTGAAGCGAGACAAGAGCAAGTGATTAAGCTGATAATAGTGAAGGACTTCTATATATTTGTTATCATGAAGTATACATTATTTGTGCTCACAATATGGCCCTGTCTTGTCCTGGTTTTACATTTGTATTCCAATATGAAGTGATTTAACCAGGATCACTCATGCAACTCCTAGGAAAACACATGTGGATGTGCAGGGCCTGCCACCAACACGTGAAGGTGATTCAATAGTTTGATGAAGTTCAGTGATGATACCAGATTTCATAATCCCACCACTGGGACACATTTGGTTAGTGGTTTTGCACTGCAGTAGATAAGAAAGGGGACAGAGTTTCTTGTGTCTAACCTGGCTTATTTATATAAGATCACTCATACACTACTTTAGTATACATTATCATCTTCTGGGCATCAACAACAGTTTTGCAGTAATCAGCTCTGAAACTGGACTCCAGTGACATTAGCAGTACTCATTTGAGCTGAGAACTCTGTATATCCTTCCATGTTAACAAGTAATATGTTTTTCAGGTAGATTTAATTTTAAAGAGTTGCTGTACTTATGTTGTATATTATTGAACACCTCTGCAATCTGTATTTATGTCACTGCATAGATCAGTCTCTGAAATGTGACCCAATTTAGCCTTTCCATGCTTTATTTATACAGTTAGTGACTTGCTTCAAGTTCTTTAGGAAAAAAAAAAACATAGAAAGGAACAAGTCTTTTGATCCACAAAACCCAAAGATTGATTATCTTCTGTGTGCAGTCTTGAAATAAAGAGTAGTATTTTGTGTGTTTTAGAGAACTGTCTGCTGTACTGCAACATGCAGGAATATCAGCTCTGCCTTCAGCTCAAACCTATGGCAAACACTCCAGTGTGTAAGGAAGTGTAAGCACAGGCAGGTTTTGGCTTCTCATCTGAACAGGAGGAGACCAGGGTGAGTGCCTCTGCAAAGCTGCAGGGAAAAAACACACTTCCCTAGCCTGCTTTATTTAACACCTGGCCATCCTGCCAGCCACTGAAATCTTGAAGCCAGGAAATTATGCTCTGGGGATTGTTTTTTGGTTTGGTTTGCTTTTTTAACTAGTTTCTGTGCCTCCATAGTGATGACAAAGAGAGGCATTTTTTATCAGGTGGCCAGAAAGTTTGAAACTTTCTGGCCTTTATGATCCTGAGAGCACAGGCACTCTGTCTGGGCAAGAGCAGGAAATAAACCTAGCAGAGCAAGGCAGCTCTGCAGCTGTTACTCAGAGCTCTGTGGAGTTTAGTTTGGATTCTTCAGCTGATCTTGCAGTCTGCTCTTGGGCACCTCTTTTTGTTTAGTGGCTGCATATCCAGAGTAAAAGTGGCTTTTGTCTGTAAGCTTCAGTCGTGTGGGACAGCACTACTTAGCTCTGAAAAATGCAGATTACCCCAGAGAGGAACAGGAATACTTCACAATGCTGCTTCTATAATTACCTATATCACTGTGTCACTGTACACAAGCAGTGACTGCCTACCTGTCCTGCTGGTCAGGACACAGATGTGGGCAGGGAGGCTGCAGTGTGCCTCTCAGATAACTTCTCTGTGAGGCTTGTAGGATGTGCCCGTTTCTGTTCTGCCTGCTGCAGTGCTCGTGTTCTCTGTAACCAAATTCCCACCGTGCTTGTGGGTGTGCCCAGCAAGAGCTCACATCGATGCCTGAGGCTTGAGCTCCTCTCACAGAGCCCTGCTGGGGCTGTCCAGCTCAGAGCTGCTACATGCTCCTCTTCCCCTCTTCCCCTTCCTCCTCTCCTTTCCTTGACAAAGAACTTTTCAAAGCACAGAAGGAGAACCTAAAATAACTGTACAGATTCATCCTTTGTGTTCTCTGTTACAAAATGGTTCTAAGTGCCACTTTTTTCCTCCAAGAAAGCTTTTTCATTTTTTCCCCCACTCATGGTGGGTACATATTCTCCAGCTCTTGAAAGGTTTGGTGGTTGGGTTCCTAAATAAGGCTGACCACTTTTGTAACCCTTAAAAGCTTGGTAATTCAGCTATTGATCAGCAGGGGAACCAGAACTCTTGAAGCTGCCCAAGCTTGGCTCTGAGGTGCAGCATGGAGGTGTATGAGCTGAGCCATGAAATATCTCTGCACTCTGCAAAATAAAGCTTGTCTTCTTAAATTGGAAACCAAGGCACTGACACCGAGTGACCTTTCCCCAAGCTGATGGCAGAAGACTCTGTTAAAATCATATTGTGCTTTATTTCCACCTCTGGGCGCAGCCCACTAGCCTGATCTCTCAGAACTTTGAGTCCAGAATCTAATCCAGTTCCCACTGGATGTTACGATGCTTTTTTGTCTAAACATAGTATCTGGTGTTTGGGGCTCCTACCCCATCCAGCAGGAGTGCAAAGACTGGATAGGCAAGCAGGCAGGAACTGGGAGGGGAGATAACTAGATAAAGGAGAGTTAGTCAAATAAGGTGGTGATATAAGTTATCACTAGCTTTTTTAAAGCTATTTTCTAATCTTAGCAGTGCACCTCTGGTGATGCAACTCCTCATCAACACAGTGTCCCTACAGAGACAGCATAAATTCATAGATGGCCTTCAAAACCTGTCCAGATCCTTTATTGTAAGGGAGCTGAACACCTACCCTCTGACTGTCCTGCAGGGGCTCCTGCTGGTACCACAAACATGTTTGGCTTGCATCTCTCCAACCTGCAGCCATGCTAGAGCAGGATCTTGTGGACACTTTTGAGGTTGCAACAGGGAAGCAGGCACTGGCCATGTCATGAAGACTGGGGTGCTCAGTCCAGCTCTGGGATAGGGGGTTGTACCCTTGCTGGAGTGAGAAGTGTGTGGGTACATGGTGGGAGCAAAAGGGACACATTCCACAAACCCACACAGCTTTTCATGTGTGCCCACGTGAAGTAAAGATGCAAAAGAGTGAAGGAAAACATCTCCCACAAATTCTCAGCATGAGTTGGGTTGGCTATCACAGAGCTTGAGACAGACCCCTGCAGTGCTCCAGCTGAAGGTCTACCAGTCCTCCTTTTCTCTGTCTCTTTGGCAGGATTAGTCCAGCCAGTCAATCTCCCCCCACTTCTACATCACATGAAAGAATTGGCATCAAGCTGTCTTTACAGTTGTGTCACAAATCTTGCCCAGAATGCAGTAAAGCATTGTCTTTCTCTTCCATCACCAAAATAAATCAGTAAGCACGGTCCAGTTCTTAGCTTAATCTTTGTGTTGCTACATGAGATGTCCACATATGGGGAGAAAGCAAATGAGCTGCACAAAGACAAATCAGAGGGTTTATTTCTCCAGGTATCTGCTGTTCACATCACCAGGTTAAGTAAATCTCAGGTATATGGTAAAGGGGTTCCTTGCCACGTGGGGAAAATCTGGGAAACTGGAATATGGTGGTGCCTGGAATGCTGCAAGGGGAAGAAATGAGGTAGATGCAAATGGCAGCAAAACTTAGATGGAATATATTAGTGCTGGTTTGGTTTGGGGAACTTTAGATGTTTGAAGGAGGACTTTTTAACCCCTAGAAGCATAGAACATTTGGAAAAGAAATTGAATTTTTGTGGCATCTTAAAGTGAATTACAAGCACAGATGCAAGAATTATGAAGTTGTGTTTGAAGATTTGGTATTTGGAAATATGCAATAGATTTTTTCCCTTATAAACATATCAAAAGTAACACAATTTGTGCTCCAAACAGAAAATCCTTCTTATCATTATCAGTAGACTAATAATTATCTATTTGATAGATATTATAATCTCTTGTTTAATTGTTTCTTCCTGTTTCACATCCTGTAGCAGTTTTTTTTTTTTTCCCCACAACGTATCTGGTTTGCTCTGTGGTAATGAAATACTTTGGTTACCTGCATTTTGAATAACCAGTCAATTGTGGCAGAACTGAAATAGAGTAGAAAGAAAATGGCACAGGAATGAGGAACTGTTTGTGATCACAATCAGACATGAGCCCCATTAGCACTGGGCAAGCTGCTGCAGTTTCCTCTGAGACCCTGTGAGCTGTCAGTCCCTCAGGCACCTCTTATCTGGATGAGCCCTAATGCATATTGGCAGGCCCTACATATTAAATACACCCAGCTTCTTGATTTGATTCAGATCAGCACTCTTCAAAGCAGCATGCCTCCCAGCTGAAGGAAATCCCTGCTCTATTCATGGCGTGTCTGGTGCCACTTCCACTCTTATCACCCTGAAATCAGCGCTTGCACGGTTGCTGCAGGAAACTTGGAGCATGTCTCACAACACACAACATGAACTGCATCAGATCCAAGACTGGGCAGGAAAAAGACAGGGCCTTCCTAGCCCTGCTTGCTTCCTTCTTACAGTTTCTTACCCACTTAGTATGCAGAGCATTTATCTCTACCCATTCTCTGGTTGGAACTGCCGGCTCCTGCTCTCCCTCACTCTCACCGTGAGGAGCCACTTTGGCACTGTGTAACTATCAGCCTTAATGGAAGCATTAGTGTCACTATCACTGGGGCTAGGAATGACCACAGGACTCCTGGGAAATAGGAAATGGAGCCAGGATGCAAACTCAACTGACTTTCAGCTGGAGATGGCTCAGTGGCATTCAAGGATTAGACATCCTGCCTGCTCCAGCTGGGCTGGGTCTGGCTGATAAGCAATTATTGATGCTGAACAGAGACAGGCCACAAAAGGCTTCCATAAGCTCATTGACAAGAGGCTATTACCACTGAGACAATACCACTGCCATTAGGTGCCAACAGGGTTTCCAAAGTGAGACTGAAATGAGGAAATAATGTATTGTTTCCAAGAAGCAGCACATTGTAATTTGTTCTTGGGGGATATTAAAGCCAGAGAGTATTATCATAATATTCAGATTTATTTTTCACTAGAAAATTTTTCACTATTGTTCATGATTTTAGTCATCTTCCTTTGCAACCTACTTGAAAGTCTAATGATCTTACAGCGACATTTTTTCACTTCAGATTGTTTTTCTCCATCTTCTTTTCCTCTCTTGCCATTATGAAATAATAGGCAAGAGACAAAGCAGACTAAGTCACTTGCTGTGAAAATGAGGGTGTAGCTCTTGGGAAGTGGTCCCATTTGCACTTGGTTTGATATGCACACCTCCACTATCTTCAGGAGATAAGGCAACCCCTCTAGCATGAAACTGCTATGTAGAGAACACTGGCAGCTTTGCAAGAGGAAAATACAAATGAGATTTGTGAAACCCAGACTGCCAGTTAAATAGCCACCCAAGCAAGCAGAGAGGATTTTTTTAAGGCCTACAGGAATGCAGCAATAAGACAATGGAATCGTTGCACCTTTATGTTTCAGTGGTTAGTGAAGCATGTTGAACATGGTGAAGTGATTCACTTCTGACAAAGAGACGTCCTGCCATCTCTGACAGTCTCTGTGTAACAGAGAAATCCAATGCACAAGAGACTGACTTCTTGCCCAAATCCACAGCAGGGCAGGCAGAACTAGATGATCTTTAAGATCCCTTCCAGCCCAGGCCATTCTCTGATTCTGGTGAGCTGCTGTCTAACACATGGCAGGAGACTCAGGCTCTGGGTAGGATTATTGTCCTGATAACTCTTTCTGCTCCCCTGCCCTGGCACCCCCTCCAGCTGCAGCCTCCTGACTTCTTGCAACTGCCTCAGAAGACACCATATGGCTCTGCTGGTGTCAGTGGGATTTGTGCTGTAGATTTACATGCTCTGGAAAATTTAAACCAGTGTCTGCATTAGAGCTGTGTTCTGTTGCTGGTGTTTGGGAAAGCTCTCTGCAAACTGAAAACCAGAGTGCAAACTCTGCTTCCCTCTGTTCTTTGTGCTGGCATACAGTCTTTCCAACTCTTATGCTTTTTGTATGTGCTTCAGGTTTACAAAACGTGGAATATTTGGTGGGGTATCCTTTTCCTTTTCTGTTTCTAACCCATATTGTTGTAATTTCCTCATTTGCAGAATTTCAGCTGTTGCTGAAAAAAACCAAGAAATATTTAAACATGTAAACCTCTTGAAACCAGGGCTGTGGCAAATTATGTAAAAATCTAAAAAAAGTCTAATTAATTTTAGAACAATTTGTTTAATTCTGCTTTCAGTTCTTCCCAAGAAATGCCAAGTTATGCCAAAGCTTGGGAATGCTGAAGCCATTCGAGGTGAAACACTGAAAGCTTGACAACCATAAATAATCTCTTGCCTTCCTCTTTTTCAAAATATACTAGAAATGTATATTTTAAAAAATATACTCTATGTGGAAAGCCATCCTGCTGGATTTTGAGTTTCCTAACACGGCTGTCCCTCCACAGAAGTCGACTCCCACATTATGTCAGGATGCCTGAAGGCAGGAAGGGATCCATGGGAATGTATTAAAACTCGAATGTATGCTGAAGATGCTCTGCAGAATGGATGTGAGGGGTGTAAATCAATGGCTGTTTTTCGGTGAGGAGCATCCCCTCACCTCCCACCCACCGTGGGGCAGAAGGAAGTGTGCAGTCCCTAACGGTGAGGTGGGGGGACAATCCTCCTGCTTTGCTTTTCCATCCTGCTGCCCCCAGCACTGCTCTGTTGAGGCTGTCAAGAGCAGTAACCAGATGCAGGTTGGTGTGGCTGTGTCAGTTCATTACCTGGCAGCACAAGATAAGGAGCTCAGGGGAAATGTAAGCGTGGTTAGCAGCTATCAGCCAGCTGAGCTGGGTTCCCTCCGGACGCTGCCGCGCATCAGAAAATAACCCCACAAGAGGTTTAAGTGAACATTTTGTTCTTGTTTTCTAACACATGTCAACAGGTTTTCTGAGATAACTTGCGTCTCCATGGAGTATATCCTTGAGAGAAAGCAGGTAGGTGCTTGGCTGCTGTCAGTGTGCTGAGTGAGTAGATTGCATATCCTCCCTTGCTCTTCCAAAAATATCAGCCAGGAAGTTTAACTGCGTGTTAGTAAGGGGCTGACAGTGCCAGCCTCTTGGCTGTTGTTTTCAAGGTCAGCTCTAATTGACCTTCCTCTTGCCTCGTTTAGTTGCTCACATGGTTCCCTTTTGATTCCCTGATGGTGCTCACATTGTTGGGATTTCTGTATATTCCTGCATTGTCTTCTGGTTAAGCCGATTCCTGATTGCTTCCTCCCTTTCTGCTTTTGCCTTCTCCTCCTCCTCATGCTCCTCTCTGCATCTCCCTTGCCTGCTCTCTTTCCTCAGGACTCACTCATTCTCCTGTGCCCTGGTTATTATTTCCCCTCCCTGAAGTGCAGACCAGATCCCCAGCCTGCAGCTCCATGGCCCAGATGCCGTTTTCCCAGGTAGCTTTCAGGAGCAGCTGTTCCACTCAGCAGCAGATGACTTCTGCTTGGTGAGAAGAAGCTGCTTGTCTTGCAACTTGAGGAACTCCACAGGAGCTGTTACCTCATCTGGAAGCAGCCCATGGGCTGCATTTCCAGCTGTGCAGGGGCTCCCTTTCTGGAGGCAAGTTTGTGCCTGGCACAGCATTAAGTAGGTGATGTGTCTCCGTGTGAGCCACAGGAAGCCTGGTGTACACAGGGAACATACAGCTTGATGGTGTAGAGCCAGCAGCTCTCCTGCCTGTGGCTCTGGAGTGACAAAACAGCACTCAGCAGATCTGTCTTGCTTCTGATGGAGGTGTAGGCTCCTGCATTTGTTAAAATTGCAGCCCTGCTCACTTGCCAGGGTAAGATCTGTATGTGCACTGGGTGATGCTGTGCTGCATGAGAGCCACAGAGCCAGGGTTGGCCTGACAGGCTGAGCCCTCAGGAAGGCCACAGAGAGTTTCAAGCCGTAGGAAAATGAGGTCCTAACCTACTCAGCCTGTGCCTGTATGAAAACGCCTACTTCTGAAAGTTAAATAACAGCAAGTGTGAGCCATGCAGAAGCAGACCATGAGGTTTTCCAGTAACCAAAGCAGTGTAAACTGCTGGCAGAAAACCTCCTGGCGGTTTGCACTGCTCCCATTGCAGAGAAGATCTCCTCTGTGGTGGCACTAATGTCAATTGACAAATCGATACAGCCAAGCCACCAATAACTTAATTTAAAAATAAATAAATAAAATAAAATCTATTTTAATTACGTTAGCCAGATCATTAGGAAAAAGTGTGTAATGAGAGGAGGACAGTCTGTGCCATCACTCTGGGATGCCCAAAGCTGAAATGCCTGACTCCAGAGTGGAGCCAGGCATTGCTCTCTGCTGCAGCAGTGCCATCCTGTTTGATTTTAACCTCTGTGTGCTTTGCCAGAGGGAGATTTCCCTGTGACATCAGTGCTTATGTTTCCTTCCTTCCCAAGCCCACGGCATGCAGCCCAGTCCTAGCAGATAGTGGAGGCTGTTCCAGCCAGCAGAGGGAAAGGTCAGACTAAGTGCAACATCCCAAACTCTCTAGACAAGAGAATTCTGCCAGCTCCCAGCATCTCCTGGGCAACATCTCCCTCTATGAAACCCCTGGCTGAAAAAATTGACAGGTCACTGCAAACATTGTTGTTGAAAAGGGTCCAGGAGAAGAGTGGTCATGGCCTTGCACTAAGTATGATAAATTGTTTAGTGGGAGCACTGGACACAATCTGGAAAGCCCCTTTGCAGAGGAAAGCTGTGTGCCTTCCTTGCATGTCATGGAATACTCTGGCCCTACCCAGCCTTGGGACAGCCTCCATGCTGTTCTTCCCTCACTGCAGGACACAGCAGAGACATTTGCCCCTTTATTGACTTGCTGGTCCTGTGCAAGTTACCCATGTTCATTTGGAGAGTGCAAATCTCTTAGGGGAGGAAGCAGCTATGCAAACACCTGGCAGTGGGGAAGAAGCACCCTCACAAAAAGGCAAGTCCTTATGGACCTGTCCCAAGGATACTGGCTTGTGACAAGAGCCATGTCCAGCCTGTATGGCTGGGGGCAGGTTCCCTCCCGTGGCTGAGAGCTGCCACAGCAGGAATCAGCAGCTGTGATGTTGTGCAAGTCGAGCAAAGAGCAGGTATCTTGTGCTACAGATGCTTCTCCCAGGACCAGTATCAAATTTATGCCTCACATCTTGCCAGTTAGGCAAGGCCCTAGAAGAGAGAATGCTTAGTTGCTGTACACAGTAATGGCAAACTCATTTGGACCCCTTCTGACAGTAGACAGGTTTCTGGGGTGCTCCTCTTTAACCAGGACTGCACCTACTCTTGAATGGATTGTCACTCAATTTTTCTTGTTTGGTTCCTGAGCAGAGGACAGCACAGCACATTTTTACCCAGTCTGTGGAACATAAATCCCCCAAAACCTTTGTAGGCTGTCCCACCCAGGTCACCCTGGATAGGTAACAGGGTGTGGCTCTGTGCTGTTCCTGCAGCAGGACAAGTGTTGTGTGGGTGTATATATGAGG
Organism: Notiomystis cincta; assembly: GCA_013398075.1. Taxonomy (NCBI): domain Eukaryota; kingdom Metazoa; phylum Chordata; class Aves; order Passeriformes; family Notiomystidae; genus Notiomystis; species Notiomystis cincta. Next base: position 43,094 of record VZRX01004136.1, on the reverse strand, counting down.
TGAGTAACCAGCTCTTAATCCAGTGGGTACTCCCCATGACCTGCTTTTTGGAACAATTGCTGCAGAACCAGCCAGTGCTACTGAAGTGCTGCCTGCTGTGTGTCCCCTGATGCTGTGCAGTCGCCGGGTGCGCCAGGGCCAGGCGGGAAGTCAGCACAATACCCCGAGATACACTATCGACTGTGAATGTGGCAGGAAGTCATTAAAGATTTCCTGAGCTGTTCCCTGGGAAAAGACCACCTCCAGGCTCCAGCAAAGTCAGAGGGCTTGCACTGCCAGGGCTTGGAAATCAAAAGAAAAATTACTCCACTAAGCCAGTGTCAGCAGCTGCAGCAGGGAGCCCTGTCCTCTGGATGGATCTTATGCATCAGGGTGGTGATGGGTGAGGACATTTGGGGACATGTGCCAAGGGGCTCTTTGTAGCTTGCTTACTTCCAGGTAGGCTCATCTGAGCCCCCCTAAGAGTTGGGGGCTACAAGAGGTACAGCCAGGGACAGGTCTGACTCCTTTGTCTGTAAAGCCTTGTAAATCCCTGTGGGTGAAAATAAATGAGTGTATTTTAAGAAAGCTGTTTGGCTGCTCCATGAGCTCTTGCCCACAGCTCCAGGAGGGAGATTCACAATGAGCTCTCTTGGACAGCTGGGAAAAGACAATTTTCTGCCATCAGGAGGCAATCAGAGCTCGGGACAAGAGGGTGAGCAGTAAGGGAGACCAAATCAGGTGAAGGCAAGCAGCTCCAGTATTTGTAGGGGGTCATTCAAAGAGACTTGAAGGGGGTTAGGCATAATTTAAACAATGATACCAAGAACACATGTGACTCATCTCACCTGATGTATGGGACAGCTCTCATTTTTGTTGCTGCAAATATGTATGTCTTGAAAAACATATGCTTTACCAGCAAAAATTTTCTTTTGTTTCTCCCCTAAATCTCACCAATTAAGTCTCAAAGGCTGTCTTGGCAGATAAAAATTTCTTGGGAAGTAATTCTTCCGAATTACTGTGGAAGTCTATTTTCTGGGATGTGCCTAGAGGTGAAATTTTTTTTAACTGTGAGGTTATTTAACTGGTGAAATACTTAGTATTCTGAGTAAAAACAAAATCATCATACCATGGTCAAGGGAGAAGAGTTAAATACGTATATTTCACAGTGTTCATTTTCTCACTCGAAGAGATGAGCAGAATAAAGAGATCTTTCTCATTAAAACAAAACAAACAAACAAAAACCCAAGCAAACCAAAAACACCAACAAGACAGCAAAAAATTGTGAAGATTAGATAGACAAGCTTCTAGTTTTGAGTACCTGCAAAATTCCTATAAAGTGAATTTGGAACATCAGAGAGCCTGCTAGTATCTACCAACCAACCACCAGCATGCACCTGGCTCAGAGTCTGAGTGCAGAGAGGAGGAAGGGCAGAAAAGAGTAATTTGAAGTTGTCACTGAACTTGATCAAAATGTGTATGGGAATTTTTCTGCTAGTTGTTGTTTACATGCTATTTGAATTTCAGACATTTGTTCCTTACATTCAGAACCTTGCTCACCAAGCCTGCCAAAGATGACACAACTTTCCACCTATCTGGATGACTTGAAGGTTATTCTATAACAAGCTCTTTTTAACACATGAGATACCAGAAATAAAATGCCTCTCTTTTTAAAACTAACATTCTTCAGAGTAATTTTTTCTTTCTCCACGTTGATAGAATTGTTAGCCCCTAAGCTAGTGCAGGCACGTCTGAAAATGTTTGGGGATGAGAATTGTGACACCTATTTTGTCCTACCTGTTTGACTGTGGCAGTGTCAGCCAGCAGTCCTTGCTTCTCTTGCTGATTAAGGTACCTGTCTAAGAGACCAAAAGGGAGTTACTTACCTCAGTCTCACAGTATGTATCTCACATTTATGTCTTTGATTCTCTTCCCACAGGAGAGGAAGAAAATAGAGCTGAAAACATTAGGCCTGTTTCTCCAGCAGGATTTCAAGGGGGAGAGCCTGCCTGCCTGGAGTGTGAGGAGGCACAGACACACAGACATCCTCCAGGACTGCTGACAGCGCCGTCCAGCCGTGCTCTCGCCGCGGAGGTTCCCGCACGAGGCTGCCACCATGAATTTCCTCCGGCGGCGCCTCTCGGACAGCAGCTTCGTGGCAAACCTGCCCAACGGCTACATGATGGACTTGCAGCGCCCCGACAGCTCCACGAGCTCCCCGGTTTCTCCCGCCACGGAGCGAAAGCACCTGCAGGCGCCGCAGGCCTCGCCCTCGCCCTCGGCGGGCAGCAGCCTCTTCAGCTCCATCTCCAGCGCCATGAAGCAGACCACGCAGGCGGCCGCGGGCCTCATCGAGCACTCGGCCGGCCCCGCGCCGCCCGCGCCACACAAGCCCAAGGTGCTCCTGGTCGTCGACGACGCGCACACCGACTGGTAGGTCCTCGCCAGCCCCCGAGCCCAGCTCCCCGTCCCAGGGCTCTGGCAAGCACAGGGGGTGCACAGATGCGCTCACAGCTCTGGCGCCGGGTTGGTGTCTGTCAGACAACTTGAGTGAATGGCAGATGGGTGGTTTTCATCATTTTCTCGGTAAAAAATGTTCACTTGGTGTTCATGGGCCAACTTCTTCATAGCCTTAATAGATGAACACTCACAGGGCGTTCTTGGCTCAGCAGGCTTAGCCAAGCTCTCCTATCTAGCAGTGATCCTAGGAGGTCACAGCTGAAGGTGTGTTAATGATGTGGTTCAGGACCTTAATCCACTGTGCTGACTCTAAATATTGAAAGTGACTCAGTGTCTCCAGCTCTCCTTCTCTCTTGAGCTTTTCTCTGCATGCAAATTTATACATAAATTATGAAAAGATAACCAAACTTCCTACTACCTGTCAAGGGCCCTTCACCTGCTAAGCATAGCAACAACTATTGGCAAAAGGATCTCAGGCTCAATTAAGCATCAAATTTGTCTTGTTCATGCAGTTCTCTTTGCAAACAAAAGTTTGGAAGTTTGTTTCCTATGATATGGGGTAGCAGAGTACACTTTCCAAAGTGTTCCTAATTGAAGTCTTCTGAAATATTAGAGAAATGACTGACTGCTTTTTGTATGCTCCTTTTCAAAGTCAGCTGGTTTAGAAAGCTTTAGGCAATCTGCCTGAGAGTCTTATCTGGGGGAAAAAGCCAGAGAGTGTGTTGAGAAGATGCTCTTGTTTTATCTGCCAGCTTGTCACAAGACAAAACAAGGAAAGAGTAGCACAGGTAAGGGGGCAGTATAAAAGATTCATAATGAAAGAAGTTGAGTTACTAGGTCTTGGCCAGGGGAGATTATTTTGTTTTTCTTTTCATCCCACACCGCCCTTCAGTACAGTTGTCACTTTTGGTCTTCTCTGCTTAATTAGAAGAGTGGGGACAACGTGAGACCTACGTTTTTAAGTGTACTCTCACAAATCAAAAGCTTAGGTCTTACCTAAAAAGAGACCATGGCTGAGTACAACTCGGTCAGGCAACTTCAGCCAGCTTGAAGTAAAAGAGGGAAAACAGTGGGATTTTTCTCAAAGGAAAAAAAACTTCTTAACTGGGTAGGAAAGTCCCTGCTAACGTTGTCACCATATGGAATGTTTCCCTGGCTTGGAGCCCTTCCTCACAGCAGCAGCCCCTCAATGCCAGCTCCATCAGACAGCAGCGCCAGTCTGGCTCCACCAGACCTGATCTCTCTCTCCTGGGTGCTGCACGAGTCTCCCGCAGGCTGATGCTCACTCACCTCTGTCCCTGCGCAGTGTTTTTGCAGTTCCTTGGAGATGCTGCCAGGTGGCAGTCCCTTAACACAGCATCCTCCGCCTGGGAAGGGGAGGGCCTTCCATGCACAGCTCCAGCATCTGGGGCTGAGCCGGCACGGTGCAGTCCAAACACTGTAACCAGAGAGGAAAGCCCCAGCTCAAAGGCCAGTCTGGTTTTTCTTTGAGATTGATGGTGCTGAAGGTACTCAGGGCAAGGGAAAAGACAAGGAAGGGTTGGACCCTGCTGCAGTGTTTTCATGTTTTAAAATACACACACTTCATTTGAATCCCTGCCTTTATATCTCCCAGCTGCTGTTCTGCCATGCAGACTTTGTGGTGTGTGAGCTGAGCTTGCTGAGGGAGTAGCAGCTGGGACCTGTAAAGAGGGAGTATGGCTGCCCATGCTGTCCTCACTCCTCCACTCCTGTAAGCTCTCCACACATCCTGCTGCCTTGGCTGTCCCTCTGCTGTCTCTAACTTAGCAGTTTCTAGGAATGATGGGATACCCCTCTCATTTATCCCAGCTCTCCCACTCAACCCACAAGTTTGTAGGTATCAAATGCTGCTTGCAAAGGCTCCCTGCCTTTGCTTTCTCTAAGGCTGTGAGGACACTGAACAAAATTAGTGTATGAATTCATGATCATACCCTGATGCATGTGTGACATGAAAAACAAGGAAAGAACATTACTAAGCCTTGCCTGCTCCTTGCATGGCTCCTTGTAGCATGGACAGAAATACAGGCCTGGAAACTTCCCCAGCTTAAATGCAGCAGTCTTTTCTGGTCTTTTCTGAGAGAATATACCAATGCAACCACTCCAGTGGGCCACGAGTGCTTCTCCCTGGTTGATTTTTTTGTCTCCAGGAAACTCAGTGAGCCCTTGAGAGCAGCACTGAAGAGCAGTGGCTCCATGGCTCCATGGATGTTTATTTTTGGTAGGGTACTTCTGAGCAATGCCAGCCATCTTCTTGGTCTTAGCCAAGGTGTTATGTGAGTTCAGGCTGAGGAGCCTCAGGAAGCAGCATTTGCCTTGTGAGAGCCCAGCTGATGAGGCTGATTATCCAGGGATTCTGACTATCCACTCTGCATCATGTCCCAGACTTTGGAGGGTGAACAACAGCACATTGTTATGTCTGTGCTGGTGATTCTGGGTTTGGAAGGAGCATCTTGTTCATAATACATTTCACCTCTGCCTGCTCCGGTCTTTCTACTTGTGAAACCTTCTTATTTGGTTTCCAAGAAACTCTTTCCTTCTTCTGTTGAAATGGATAACTAAAAAAATTCCCCAAAAAATAACTACTGAAGTGCTGCTCTTATTTTAAGGGTGGGGGGCTTCCACAGTGCCTCCTCCCCCAGAGCAAGTTACACAGGGTTTACAACAAGGACCAGCTTGTTCATGGACAGGAAGAGTGAGAGACAGTGGAATCTGCCACTTGATTTCTCTCCTCTAAATGAAAACACTTTCTCAGAATTGGAGACTCTAACAGTATTTCCAAGCCAGACATTAATTTATCATCACTGTTTGTATTACAGCAAAGGGCTGCAACTGTGGGTTAGGATGAGGTGTTGCACAAGTGCTTGATGAAATGCTTTAACAACCCAAATAGGCAAGTGCATGTTGAATGCACCTTGAAGCGACAAATGAAAATCCTTTCTAATTTTAAGGAGCTACTATGTCTCTGATGGTGCAGTATAGCACTCAATTTCTCTCAGAAGTCTGAAGGAAAGAAAGAGCATCCATGGGAATCCATGGCCTGTCTTCCACCATAAAATCCTTGCTGTTCTTGACATGCAATATGCTCTGGTTTATTCCAAAGGCAAAGTACTATAAAAACAACGTGAGTCCCACAGAACATGATCAGCTGCTTTCTGCATTAGCAGCAGTAAAAGAAAGGTACATTCTATTAAAAACCAGGGAACTCACCCAGCTTTCTGTTAAAGTGGCAACATTTTGACAAGTTTTCCATTCTCCTGGAAGACACAGCTCTAGGCATTGCAAGGAGGCACACAGTGAGTTGCCATGTGTAGGATGTGCACGAGAGGAAAATCCTATCTGTGTGAGCTCCCTGGTGCTCCTGGCTGTGACAGGCAGCCCTCAGAGGCACACACAGCACTGAATGTACCTGTGCATCAACACTCCAGGGAAAAGCTTGGCTTCTCTTCTGTCTTTATTGGCACATTTCTCAGCTGGGGAGCTTCCACTTGGAGAACGAGGCTCCTTCTGGTGGGCCCGGAGTATCTGTGCCTTGGGAGACCTCCAAAAACACATCCTGGACTCACCTGCAGCAGCTGCCAGAGGAAAGGGAGCTCAGACATGAGTACACGTGCATGTGTCAAACACACAGCAAAAGGCAGCAGGACCACGAGGACAGGGCACAGCAGAACTCCTGGTGGTGGCACACGGGCCAGCTCTGTGAGCCTGAGCTCAGCCAGGAGGAAAGCATCCCACCTCTGGCAACCTCCTCGCCCACCATGCTACTAAACAGAATTATGCTCTTGCTGGATTGAATTTCTCAGCAGATCAAACAGGATTTTTCTACTGTGAATTATTAACCCCCACCCTCTGTGAAAGTGCTCAGCTTTCCAGCCTAATGCCTCATGTTTAAACAGCTTATGGGGGAAGTGATCAAGCACACTAAGGCTCCTATTAGCCACACATGCTAAAAGCATTGCTATCCACACCAGACAGCATAACAAAGTTGTTCTTGTTGCTTTTGCTGGATAACTAAGTTACATTCATGAAACAGCTCATGTGGCTTTCCAAAGCCATTGGTGTGTTTTGTCCACGTTTCAGGCTGTTTCCAGAGCCCAGAGTGCTCTGTTTGCTGCCTTGCCCAAAATGCATGTGCCCTGTGTGCAGCAGCTCTGCACATGAGGACTGTGACATGCTTCATGCTTAGGAGACACAGAATTGCATTGTTTTTTCTCCCCTTTAACTTGCAGCCAAATCTGCCTGAACATACTGTCTCCAAACATTTTAAGATCAAGGAAGAGAAGAACTGTGATTAACACTGAATGGAATCCTCTTAAAACATTTGAAATGGTTCTTTGTATAACAATAACGTCATGATTCAGGTCTAATTATGGACTGATTTGACAGGATTACTGCTTTATACTGGTCAGAGGAAATGATAACTTCTTTTAAAAAGAAAATTATTTTTACCTCTGAAACATGAAAATATTGAGCCCTAAATATGTTATTTACCTAAAAATGTAATTGGTCAAATAATAACACTCTAATACTGAATTTTAGTAACATGGGAGTTCCTAAATCCTGGGATTTTTTCAAGGAATTCCTTTTAAAAGTACTCAATGAGTGTCGAGTCATTTCATGCTTTCAGTAGGCTGAAGGTGATATCCTAAGTCTCCCATTAAGAGGAATATTTCTGTACCTAACTCATGTAAACATAATGGGAAGCTTTGGAGTTCAAGCTTGAACTTGGGAATTTGCTGGTTAAATTGCAGATTTTTGTCTATATTTCCTGATAAGAAAGTCCCAAATCATCTGACATGGTGGTCACTGACAATAGATTATTATGAACTAGTTCTTTTTACACAGTGGTGACCTTTTAAGGTTCCATAAGTTCTGTGGAACAATACAGCAGTAATTTGACAAAACTTAAAATTTACATTGTCACAAATCTGGTTTAAAAGCCCTTATATTTTCGTCATTTGGCTTTGTCTACGCAGGACCAAATATTTTTGTTCCTATACTTCTTGCCAAATTCCACTTTTTGAGAAATGGAAAGCAGAAAGTGGAGGCAAGTTCGTGTTAAATGAGTGTGTGTGTTTGTGCACATGTGCACGCCTGCAGGCAGCATGGAGGGTTTCTATTCCCTAACATACAGACATGGGGTGAAAAGGAGGCAGGGCTGTCAGAAGGTTGCAAGAAATTGCACTTATCACATCACTTTCCAGTCTGGTTTGGGTGTATCACCATCATGTCTGTCTGTATTTTTGTCCTGCATATGTAAAGTGTCTTGGGACCTAGTCCCCCTAAATGAAAGGTGATACAGAAATGTAAAGGATTAGTATCATTACAAAAATAGACACAAGGAATATGGAAAACATTCCCCACCAGGTTATAACTATGCTAATGCAAGTCAAATCTGGGTCCTTAATTACTTTACCAGAGTTCCTATAAATGCATAGAATTTAACCTCAGTATATCCTGCCTAGTCCTGTGCATATCAAAAAAACCTCTCCAACAAACCCAGCCCTCAGATGCATTTCTCAAGTTTTGTGAGCCAGATTTCTTCTGCCTGAAAGTCCACAGCCCTGCCCCAGGGTTGGTCCAAGTTAGGCCAGTTCTCCTGCCCCTCAATTCAATGAAGTAGGCTGGAAAAAAAATTGCAAAAGTCCTCATCAAAAAAATGATGCCCGTTGCAAACAGCTACAGGCCATGTTATTTAGATTTAGCAACATGGAAACATTCCAGCAATGCACTATTTTGATAATACACAAAATCAAATTGCTGCCTCATGTTGTACATAATGCAGGACCCCACCTCCACCCCGTAGGCTCCCACCCCCAGCTCTTTGTGGGCAGGAGGAATGTGACCACAGTACAGCCTGGGTGGGGGACCAGACCTACAGCAAAGTGTCCTCCCTATTCTGACAGCTCAGAGAAGCACAAAAAGCTGTGCCCAAAAGCCATAGCGCTGCACTAACTAGTGCTTCTTCTCTGGGTGGGGGGATGGCTTTGGTTGCCCTGCTTGCTGAGCAGGAGGTGGCCCAGGAAGATGCTGGGAGGCCAGCATTGTGTGGGACTCCACGAGTCCTTGACTGGAAAGAGTGGCCTGAATGGTTTTGTCTGCGACCCTTGAAGTGCTGGTGGCTTGCCAAGCCAGGTCTCCCCGGAAAACAGGCCTTCAGAAAGGGAGGGCTCACAAAAGAACATTTTCAATACCCTTCTCCCTTGCTGCCCCAAAGCTTCCCTTTCCGTCTGCATTCGAGCCAAGAAAATCCTCCCAGCCCTGTAGGGTGGGACCTCAGATCTCATCAAGGACCTCACCAGGAGGACTTCCTTTATCCAAAAAATCCCTACCCCATACCGCCATCAGAGCCCAGCACATCCCCCTTCGGGTGAGGCATTCCTTCCCTTGATGTGATCCCATAACTAATAATGTTTCAGGGGTGGTTTTACAGTAACCAGAGTGGGCTGGGTTTTGTGGTTCTTCCCAGAAGGCAACAAAAGAAGGCTGTTCCCACAGCCCCACCGAGGACACCAAGGACGCTCCAGCAGCGCTGCAGGGCTGGCTCCCCCTTCGGTGGCCACAGCAAGTCAGGTGGTGACAGCACCAAGAGCAAGGTGATCTTGCCCTGGGGAGGAACAGGACTGGTCACAGCACTGCTGTGCCCCAGGGATGGAGCTGAAACTTCTGTGGAGCTCCTGGCAAAGTATCAGTATATTTGGGGTTACCTTTTGACCCGCCACAAACCTGAAATTTACTCACTGGTCCCTCCTTGTCTGTATGTACAACGTGAATACCTTTTCTTTCTTTCTGCACTTGCCTCTGGTCCATTTAACTTTTAATTCAAACCTTGTTTTCTGAGGTGTCAAAGCACACATCCATCACTCTTATTTGTCATCCTGACACCCCCACCCCTTGCCCCAAGGTACTCTTGCAGAGCAAGTATTAACTACCAACCAGTCCATCCCACAGCTGAACTCTGCATAAAGGGTCTCTGGGCCAAAGTAGATGTGGACAAAAGCTCCAGCACTTTGCAGACCTCAGCATTTATGGAGTGATTTTTCCTATCCCTATGCCCTGGACAGTCAGGACTTGCCCATCTCAAAATTCCTTACTACATACAGCTGAGAATTTCTGAAGTGGGGAAAAGTGGTGGAGGGGGTGAGAACTGGCTCCTGGAAGGAAAACCTTCCTTATTCTCTCCCTAGAAAAACAAAAGGGCGCAAATGCATCTCTCCTCCCCCCCTCCCCTCCCTGCTGCCCTTATAGCGTGTAGGGGCTGGGGGGGTCGGGACATTCCAGCAGCTGCTGGCCAGTCTCCTGGAAACTGCCTCCTTTTTCCCAGTCCCAGCCCCTTTTATGGAGGAGACAATGCAGACATACAGTGAGTGCCTTGTGCATCACTTGGGCCCCCAGGCCCTTTGACACAGGGATTTTGTACAGTGCCTCACCACCTCCCCACCCTCCCCGAGGCGCCCCCACACCCAAACCAGGGGGCTTCAGCCTCGCCTTTTCCTGGATTATCCAGAAAGAAATTACATGCCTTATTTTCCCAAGGGCTTGAGAGAAATATGTGTAATATGACACCAGGGAAATATTCAGATAATTCCAGAATTTCTCCACGGATGCCTTTTGGTTTGTTTACCCAGGTCTCTTCTTACCATTTCTCTCCTTCTTTCTTCCACCCACTCCCTTGCCCACCTCTCCCCAGGAGTCCCATGCATTTCTCTCTTCATCACATTTTGCTCTGGCCCCTCCACAGGGTGGGAAAGGCTGCTTCCCACTCCAGATAAGGAGTGGTTTCCATCCAAAGTGTGGCTTGGCTTCAGAGGCACCAGCTCAGTCAGAGGATTTGGAGGAATTTGCCATTACAATATCCTAGTGTCCTTCTTTAGCAGTCTCTCAGTGAGGAGAGCCCATTTTTGGGCTGAAGGTACAAGCCAGCTCTTGAGTTTGTAACTCAAGGCCTCTGTTGAACAGTGATACAGGTGTGAGTCTGGGTTCACTCACATCCCAGGGGATTTGGGCTCAGGCTTATTATTTCATCTGAAGAATGGCTTCCCAGTTTCCAAGGCAGCATTCCAGTATTTGCTGTATCAGTTCCGCTGAGGTCTCTCCTAGGAGGATCTGAAAATCTATGAATCAGCCTGAGGTAGGTAATGGGAGGTGATTTATTATTCCCTGCTGCTGTTAAAGGTACACTCCATATCTGACAGAAAATTGTTGGATGTGCTTTCTCCAGCCATGGTAGTTGAGGCACACGGGAGCTGGTTTAGAGAATATCTCTGCAAAATAAACTTCTATCCTTTCCAGATTACTTCATAAGGAGAGGCATTGGGTTTCTTATGTCCCTGTAATCATGTCAGAGCTGAGGCAGAAAGCAGAAGCTATGTTTGTCTGATGCCTTTGCACCCAGAAAATATGTCCTTTTCCAGAACATTCAGCTTCTTAATCACAAAGAGAGAGGGGTTCAAGGCAAGCTTCTTTCCTGCAAGCCAGGGCAGACCTTTGGCTGTTTATCATGGTGCTTCCTCCCTCTGTGTCCACGGGGCCACATTTAAATGGATTGTCTAGCTCTACAAGTCCCACCCAGGAACTGCTCTTGAGCGTGGCCCTGCAGTTTTCTTCAGCCAAAGCATGTTTACATGCTGATTCACTGAGATCACAGCAACCGCACCACCCCATCTGCACCCTGCCTAGACAAATTACAGCCCTGTGCTCTGCTGAGCTGAACATCTGACATGCTTTAAAATGCAGTGGTCAGTGCTGCAGGCTGCCTGGGAGAGGTGCTGGGTCTGTGTGGCCCCAGAGTCCCAACCTGGGGCCATTGAGCCCTCCTGGGGCGAGGAGCTGCTCCTCTCACCGCCAGCTGCTGGCTATGCTGAAGGTCAGTGGGGACACCCCTGAGTCTCCCCAGAAAGGTCAGGGACTGCTCTTCTGGGCACAGCTCCTCTGCTGCACTACAAGCTGCCCAGGTAACTCTGCAGCAATCAGGTCTGGAAGAAACTTGCTCAGGTGGTTTTGGGGCAGAGAGCATCCACAAACATTTTGTGCAGTCGTGAGACTGCCAGAAATATCTATCTCTCTTCCTCATGCATCCTCACCACAGCAGTGTGGTCTTCCTCTCCTCTGTCTCATGCCCACTGTAAGGATCACAGGCCATTTCAGACACTGTGTAGAACCAAAACAGTCTGTCTCTCTCTGCCAAGAGGTATGATGCTTCCACAGCATCAACAATGATCCCAGCTTGCTTAAAATTTGAGGGGCTCGAGGAGGATGCTAAAGCCATTTTTCCTTTCAGTGTGATAGCCTCTGCTGCCCAGTGACTCCAAATCCCCAGGTGAGAATTAAAAGCATCACTTCATCCATTTCTGAGATATTTCAGGTAGAAGTGTTTTATTCTTACCCTGGGTTGTGTCAAAATGATGGGTGGACCAAAATATTTGTCTGCAAGTTGCTTAGCACCTGAAGTCTTCAGAGACACTCAGAGCAGGTTAGGCTTCCTGAGGGGCTGCCTTGGAATGAAAGTGATATATTGTGCTGTTAAAGGAAAGTTCCTGGGACATGGGATGAGACAATCTGTGTGGAAAGAGAGAGAGGCTGGAGAGGTCACAGTGTCTAAGCTGAGGTCCCTTGCACTGCTCCAACCACTCCTAACCCTGGATGAACCCTCTGTGTGACCATCCATAAGCCAGGTCTGCAGAGAGGAGAAAGAGGGTCTTGTAACCCTGTGGAGGCTGATTTCCTGGGCCAGGCAGTGGGAGCCTCTTTGCTCCACCTGAACCAGGCTGAACACTGTGCTTCATCACACCTCATTAGAAGCTGAAGCAAAGCATCACCAAGGAGTTTGCAACCAGCTGGTCAACAAAGAGGAGAGGCCATAGAGAGAGGAAGTGTGTTTCATAAATGTGGGTAAGGAATATGTATTATGAGCATGCTGGGAATAAAAACAAACTTGTACCAGGGAATAGTGGGCCTCAAATTTCAGACCAGTTCCTGCGAGCCCTCTGAAAGCTTATTGCAGTTTTTAAGAAGTCACTGCTTCCAGCAATATCCCCAGTGTTTAGGAGGGAGGAATGTTGCCAGACCCTCTAGAGCCATGCCTCCAGAAATGTAATGGAATTATTAAGTGCATTTAGAGTTCCTGTTTATTGTTAGAGGCGTGATGTCTTAGCTTGTCTGCTGAGCTGCTTTTTTTCATGCAACGCTCACAGTTTCAAAAAAAAAGAAGGGAAAATGGGCAGATATCTGCTTTTTGTAGCCAACAGGGGTTGTTTGAGTCACCTGGTCTTGGTTACACCTGGCTGCTACATTGTCCCTCACCTGTGCAGAAGTCTTGTTTGCACCATACTGATGGATGGGCTGTCTGGGAAGTGTGATACAGCATTCAGATGTCCTTGTTAGAATTAAGCAGAAAGCTTTTAACATTTTCAATGTATTTTTCTATTATAATGAAAATTTTTGTCTTTGGTTTGAGCCAGAATGACAAACCAATTTTTATATTTACACGTCACAATTCTAGGGGAGGGGAGCATTCAGCTAAAATCTGGTATGTTTCAGCTGTGGAGAAAATTGCCTTCCTTCTGTCTCTCCTTTTTTTATTGGAACAAATAGACACATAGTAAAAACCTGAGCCAGCTTCTTCTTTTTTTTTTTTTTTTTGCATATACTATAAAATAGAGAGCAAAGCCGGCTTCCCCTCATTTTCCTTTACTTCTTTATTCTGTCCTGTCTTTGCCAATTGGAAACAGAACTCAGAGTTACTTTGTCTCTGGAAACAGCTCTTGCAGGGCTAAACTGTTTTCAATGCTTTCCAAATAGAAGAGCCCTTTGGAGCTTACATGGCCTTCTGAGCATTTATAGGGGAGGAGATCTGACAAAATAAATTCATATTTTCTTCTGTCAAGCTTGTTTGGTGAGAGGAAGAACTGGGGAGAAATATTCACAGGGAAATTTATTTTGGCAATTTCCTCACTGACTAATCAATATGAAGGGCATTATAGGCAAATATGAATACAAAAAGCAAAAACTGCCTGTCCTTTTCCTCTGTTTTCTTCTCCAACACTACTTTCAGCCTTCCCCTCACATGAACAACCTTCTAGAAGTGCTTTGTTGTCTGCACAGTGTGGGGAGATAGGAACAGAGGTGCTGGAAGGTGCATGTTCTCCTCACAGCAGTGTTCAACCCCACAGCAAACACAGTTTCTCAGTTCAGAAGAAGAGATCCTTCATCAGGGACACTGCAGAGATGCAGATATGGTTTCCCCAAATCAACAGCAAAAAGAAACAGGAGTGGAAAGCAGCTCTGTAGTGAGAGAGCATGAGAACAGGCTTCACAAGCACTTCAGCTGTGATGATGAATGAAGCTCCTTGCTGCTCAACATCAGAAGAAGCTCCCGATGCTGTGCCATATGTTGCTCTTCTTTCACAGAGTAAAGATTGAGTATTAAATGAGATATAGCAAGGAATCATTGATTAGAGTTGTTCCCTGGAAAAGATTAGGAGAACATTTGGTTTTCAGTTTGAAAATTAAACGAAAAAAATAACAAGCCTTGAAGGAACTTTCCAATGTGGTTTTCATCTGGCTTGGCAGGTTTCTCCTGGAGAAGAGAAAGCTAAAAGAAGGTAGGAATTAGAAAAACATGCTGTGACCCGGATAGACATTCTTCAGCAAGAAGGGAAATGCAGAAGCAAAACAGTATGTAATGAAAGCCAAAAGTCTTATTTAACCATGTTTGTCTGTCTTGTTTCTTCTGCAGGGCCAAATATTTCCAGGGGAAGAAGGTGAATGGAGAATTTGATATCCGAGTGGAACAGGTCAGTGACAAGTGAATTTCTCTCCAAGGAATGTATGTGGACAGGGCTAAAGAGAGGAGATCTGTCCCAGGAGCAGTGATGAGGTTTATAGCTTGTTTTTTGATGTGCTTGGCCTTGGCATCAGACCTTCATTTGAGTTGAAGCCTCTTCATGTTGGGTTCTGTCCCCTGCTCTGTGTTGCTGCAGTGCCTGTCAAAAAAAGTCCCATATTGACTGACACTGGATGCTGTTGCCAAAGTAGAAATTATTATTGACAATCATAATCTACAGGCACCCAACTTGAAAGCAGCCATAAGAAGAGAGAGATGTAGAGATAAGATGGTAATCCTGAAGGAATCATAGGCTTGTTTTATACTCATCAGGGCTATAAAAATGTTGGGGTGGATAAAGAAAGCGGCTGAATGTTGTTTGAATGACCTGGTATTTTCTGGTTTTGTAAAGCTGTTGATTCTGCATCATGTGTGTGTACAGATTATTAATGCAGTGGTTTTGAAGCCTTTCTCAGGACCCATTGCCCTTGAAAAGGTGTTTCTTCTCTTTTCAAAGGGGTCCTGTCCTGTTGTCTATGACTGTTTATAGGGGAGGAGATCTGATAAAATAAATTCATACTTTCTTCTGTCAAACTTGTTTGGTAAGAGGAAGAACTGGGGAGAAAGATTCACAGGAAAATTTATATGGAACATATGGATCAGAACATGAGCACACATGTTCTGTTCAAACTGTCTGGGACAGATTTTTCTTTTTTATTGATATCACACTTGTCAGTCCAAGTGGTATTAGCAAGGATAATTCTTCCTGGCATTTCCTTACCAAAGTCTTCATTTTGCTGGCTGCCTTAGCAGTTATCCTAAAAGAGAATAGGAAAAATTAAAAAAAAAATTAAAATCATGCTACTCAGAAATCTAATAATTTAGGTTTTCCCTTCAAGCCTCTGATCCAATCCTCTCCATCACTCAAAGCAGGGTCAGCTTCAAAGCTAGACCTGGTACTCTTCAAAATTACCTGCTCATTTTTTCCTATACCTCCAGTATCTGCATTTCCCCTCAAGTGTTATTGCACTTGAGGTCCTTATAAAGGAGCTGCCCTCAAATGGTTGGTGAGTGCAGCTGCTCAGAAGTGGACTCCTGATCCCTGTGGGGGATCAAGCTGTGACCCTTGTCACCATCACAAGGTAGCTCCTCACATTTCCCCACGGACTCCTGTAGGGAGACTTTCCCAGTTCACCTCTGAATATCCAGAAGAGGCAGCAAATGGCTCCAAGCAAAGACCACAGTGTGACTCTGCTGGTGAGGACCATGGCCAGGCCCCTGCAGCATTCACTGAATGCCCACCTAGTGACTGCAAGGGAAGGAAGCCCCCAGTGGCTTGGAGAGCAGAGGAATGGAAATCAAGGATCCTGGCTATTTCCACTTTTCCCCTTCCTGCCACTCAGATCAGCAGCTCAGCCTCCTTTCAGTGGGGCTGCTCTTGACTACTCCAGACCTCAGAAGGAGAAGGGATGATGACCTTTCCCAGCAGGCTCTCTGTCTCTCCAGGGAAACACAGAAGCTGCACTGTCATGCAGCTGACCCCAGGCCCCTTTTGTGTATTGTTAAGGTCAAGAGAGAGGCAGTGCTTTCTTCAAACTTTGCCTTTTTTCCCCTTCTTATTTTGCCCATCCATCCTTGCTCAATATTTCTTGATATTTAATTTTCATTCATTGCTCCTACCTGATTTATCTAGAGCCTTCCTAACTTCTTCAGTCTCTTCCTCAAGCAGTCCAGGAGCCTAAACTGTTGTGGGAACAGCTCCCCTGAAGATGAATGCTGACCCTCTCTACCTGAGATTGAATGTTCTTCCACAGTTTTCTTATGAAAGAGAAAACAAACAAACAAAAAAACCCAGAAGGGAATAACTGTGCTCATCAACATGGTCCACATCTTTCTCTGAGAGTTCCCAGCTCACCACAGGCTGTGCCATGTGGTGCACAAGCCTTAACCTGGCTGTTCAGTTCTCAATAAACTCTCCATCAGAGAGTTTGACTCTTGGGTACCTCTTGAACCATTTGGTCTGCTCAGTAAGTTCATTCAGTTGTTCATTTTTCCATTTGACACTGTTTCAGATAACCACACATTATTACTCAGACAGAAATACAGTTTGCCTTAGGAACTTTTTTTAGATTTTATAGGAGAAAAACCACTTTTGATCTGAAAAGCTAAATAACAAAAATACTTGAATGAAAGAAAGCAATGAAAGGAAATATCCAAATGTTAAATACTCTTGAAAAACCACACTGGGGAAAAGCCACTGCCTTATTTTTACTGACCATGCTAACTCTTTTGCCATTCTTCCAGGATGTTCTGTAGTTGGTTTGAACTTTTTCTCCTCCTCTTTCATATCCATCTCTGTTACATCTTAATTCTTTCTTAGCAAGCCACTTTAGCAAGCTGTGGGGGCAGCAGAACAGGATAGTAGGTGATATTTTTTGAAAGCCATGACATCACTTATTTGTGATGGAGCAGGAGTGCTGAAAGCTGCAGTGTCTCTCCCCCTCTCAGTTATCTAACCTGGCTGTACATCCCTACCAGCTCTCCAGGCTGCCTCCCCCTCCCTTAGGGATGCAGGACCTCTGTGATTGTGCTGTCCTGCTCTGTGTGTGCCCCACAGCCCTCTGGAAAGCACTGCCCACTTCAGCAGAACTGGAGAAACAGGCACATCTTTCAAGATACCAAGTTTCTACAAGAGGTGAATTCAGTTCACATGAGGCACTGGGAAATACACAGGGAAGAGACTTAAATGCCATCCTGCTGCTCAGGGAGCTGCTCCTGCAAGCCTCAGCCTGTATTGAAAATAGTGTTTATGGACTCTCAAATAAAGTTTTCTGGTTCTTTAGCACTGAGTGATTTGCATGACCTCGACAGCAACCCCAGGGCCTTGTTCTTCACATCCAATACCCCCAGGAAGAGACAGGAATTGTGTGGGCATCACCTGGTGCCAGTGGATGAGGAGAGAGCAGGCAGGGACACTGTGGTGGGGACACCACTCTCCTGTCATTCATTAAAATGAACCTGAAGCCTGACTTTGTTTCCACCTTTGTTTCTTCTCTTCTAATCTTCAGTGTAATGCTGAAACCATAATCATTAATGTGCTTTAAAAGCTGCAGGGTTTATTATTGTCTACCATTTAGTGAAACCAGGCATGCTGTGCCATTGCCGCCTTCCCACTGGCTGCAGAGAGAGAGGTGAAAGGTTTTGGTGGTGTGAAGACAGTCCAAGTGCTCTTCTGAGCCATGGTCCTTTTTCTTTGGAGGCAGTATGGATTACATTTTGGTTATTTGGGTATTTTTCCACTTCTGCAGCAATGATGGTCATCATGAGACTGACTGCAACACTGATCCAAAAGTGAAAATCTATTTGACCTATTCCCAGTAAATCCTGATGGTTAAGTTTTATTCAGTGTGGGTAAAGCCCTAAGCTTTAAGGAACAGCTGAGTCTAAAAATACTATCTCTATTTTATGCTAAAAATAAGCTGCTTAGATTTTGATCCACGTTGTTGCTTTTACTTGCCTGATAGCTTTCAGAACTGCAGCATATGCATCTCCAGCTCTTTTCTCTAGAAATACAAATACTAAAAGAGTTCTTTTAGAATTGAGCAGCATAAGTTTGAGTAAATTGCTCTAAGGCTAAGTTGAACTTAAGGAAGAATCTTAAAGTGCCACAGGAATGGACCACACTGCTTTTAGTCTGTCACAAAAACAATTTTGCTTTTATCTCCTCGTTTCTTCATTGGCCAGAGGACAGGAGGCATTGGGAACCACAGTATGCTGAGGAAGAGAAGGAATTATACCACAGGCCTTATGCTCTGTCAAATGTTTTCCTTCATTAGAGAGACACTAATTCAGCACCTCCTTCCCCACCCTCTCTGTGCTGTCCCAGAGGAAACGAAACCTTGTGTGCTCTGAGGATTTCTGGGGTTTTCCACTTGGATCAGAACATTGTGTGGGGGTCTCCTTGGGCATTAAGCATGCCCCATGCCCAGGGGGAATGCCTGGTGGCCATGGATCCCCTGCACACCCAGAGACAAGTGGGAGAGGGAGAGAAGGATGGGCCTGAGAGCTGGACAGCCACAGACCCATCAGGGTGGGGGGCACATGAGAGGGACACTGGACACCTGCCTGGGAGAGTGATGTCTGCAGAGCAGGAGATGTGCAGTCCAGGGTCACTGGGATGGCCATGGAGACCTGGCTTATGGGAGGAGACTGAAAGAGCTGAGTTTGTTTATCCCACCCCAACAGAGGATAAAGGAGACAGGAGTGCTTTTAGTCAATACCCTGCTGCAAGAAAGGGCTTCATGACACGGTGCCAAGGGCTTAGACCCTATGGCCCTGATGGGCTTTTTTTCCCTGTGCCCTGCATGGGCCAAGGAGAGACACAGCAGGCAAGAGCAAGGAGCACCTCCTAGAGAGAGCCCCCAGCTTCAGGGCAGCTGTCCTGCAGGTGTTTCCCAAAGGAATTTTAGATGTTCAGAGACCTGACCTTGGCTAATTGATGGTGGAGAGGGGTGAAAAGTGTGAAAAGGGAGTCATGAGGCCTAAAAGTCCACCTATATTTTTATTGCTGTTGTTTGTTGCCCTGTCTCCTTCCCACCATTTCCTGCTGTGACGAGGTGGGTCCGTCTGTCCGTCTGACACGCATTCTTCTTGCACAGCTCATTCACTTGTTCCCACTGTTCAGTTTATTTTCAGGGAATTATTCTTCAGTGAACTCCTATGTACATGCTTCTGGAAAAGTCTTGTGGTATAGATTATGACTCCATTGGCAGCATTGTCAGGAAAAAAGTTGTACTTGGCAGTCACAGGAGATAATTGTAATACAAATCATGAATTCCAGCTCCATTGTACTTCCCACCCTAAAGAGGTATTTTCATCTGTGGTGTAAAAGGGTCCTTTCAAGAGGTAGAGTCTGACAGGTCTGTGTGTGATGAAAGGAAAATTAGCCTCTTGTCAAACTACAGTATAATTTTTATTCATTATATGTTTAGGGTTTGGAGTTTTTTTCCAATTGAATGCCAGAAAGCAGTTCAAGAACAGCAACAGCAGTTCTCATAGCTTTGCCACATGCAAGCATTCAGAAACCATGAAAAAAGGGACCTGGAGAACTAGCAAGAATGACTCTAAAATCATTATTTTCTTAAATAAATACTATCTTCTTTTTTTTTTTTTTTAATTTTCATTGGCTTTTGGAGGTTTACAGAGTTCATGGTTTTAAGCCGTTTCCTGGGATCAAAATATTCAGACATGTGCTTTTCCTAAACTTCAAATTTTCAGGCAGCCACATAACTTCTGAAATGAAAACTCAAGAGACAATTCTGAATGCCATCAGAGCTGATGCACCACAAGGTGTTCACACAGGTGAAGGCACGTGGGACAATGCATCCTAGCTGCAGGACTTGTGAAGAGCACTTGTGGAAGCTGCTCTTGGAGCCACAAAGCAGCATTCACATCACAGATGGACTCTCCATTCTTTTCTCCCAGAGAGCAGTCCTGCTGCTGGGGAGCAGGGTGCCTCCCCAAGGAAAAATGTCTCAGGAAGAGACATGGGGAGTCAGGATATATAAACTCTGATTCTGCATTTACCCCTTGGCATCCAGACTATGTGCCCACCTTTCTGCCTGTGCAGGATTTAGGGATTGCTTACTTTCCCCTTGAGCTGCTTGTCATGGTTGTAGTGAAATGTGCTGCTTTAGTAATGCAGCCTGATGTGGGCTTTTCCTTGTACATATTGGAAGATCCACCAAAAAACAAGGCATAAAATCCACTGAGGAATGTATGAGATTTGATTATACAGCAGCAATTCCTCATCCCAAGTGCCTAAGCCACAGCACAGACCAGGCTAGTCAGTAGCCTAGACAAAGCAATGCACGGATTGCAGTGGATCTCAGCCAGAAAATGGGTTAAAAAATAGTCACACTGCTGCATGTATGACAAATCCACACTCAAACATATGGTTGGCAGTATTACAAATGAAGGAAGTTGTGCACCTGCCAGAGAGAATCCCAGTGACAGCAACAACTCTGATCAATTCACTGAAAAACATCATCTGCAAGAAAATCTTACAAGAATGGGGCTAGTTTTGTCTAGAAAAAAGGAAAAAAAAGGAAGAAGGAAGGGCAAGTCTTTGAGGAATAAGTCTTCAGGTTCTGCAGGTATAAGTAATGGACACACAAAAATGTACTTTCTTAAAAGGTAAGGGGAGAGATTTAGGTTGGAAATTGGGAAAACTTTCCATGGTTGTTAAGGTACAGACTGCCTGAGGATGAGGAACCTCATCTGTGGAAGGCAGAAGAAGGTTATGTAGTATCTGCACACAAAGCAGAGGCAGAGCTGGTCATGCCTTAGGAAAGAGAGAAAGATTCTCTGATGTCTTGAAGTCCTTCCAACAGAACTTTCTGTTATTCTATGAAAAATGCTTAAAATACACCTTGAACACTTGCTTCGCTTAAATAACTAACAGGCATAGCTACCAAGCCAGACATTTCTACTATTGCATGACCTAAAATGACAAAATCTTCCTTGTTTTAATATCAGGAAACAGAAACAGACACTCAAAAATAGCTCACCAAAAAGATCTCCAGCACACAGAGAACACTGATGGAAACTGAGAGTACCTTAAGGTTTAGTCCAAATGATTTGGACAGTTTTCTGGTTCTTAATAGCTGAAGTAGGCATTTTTGGAAAAAAACTGTGATCAAAATAACTGGAGGCATCATCTCATATCTGATCCTCACAGAGGTACGAAATATTTCTCTTCCCACAGTCTGTATTTCATTATTCTTCAAGACAGATTGTGTCACGTTTGTCACACGTGGTTTGCTCTTGCCCTGAATGTTTTTGCAGCCACTGGCACTGCTGAAAAGCAAGTATAAAACACCACCAGGCTGATGCAGAGCCTTCTTCTGTTCCATGATTCCCCGTGCAGATGACTCTGCAAGGCCAGGGCGAGCTGGGCTCTCCTGTTTTATGCACAGTTACCTGTCTCTCTCTGTGCATGGGCTGCTTTCAAAGACCTCTTTGTCTGCAAGGTAAACTCGGGCTGGAGATGATCTCAGAGCTGAAATCCCAGCCAAGGGAAGTCATCGGGCTACGAAACCCACAAAGTTAAAAATACAGGGAGCACTGGAAAATCAACAGGAAACAATTTCTGCTGACTGAAGGTTTTAGCCTTCTTCCAAACGCCAGCTAGCAGCGGCCTGCTGGAGGGGACAAAGCAGCTACATGAAAGCAGCAGCAGCATTCCTTAACCTTGCCTGTTAAAGCAGAAGTGAATGCCAGGAAAAGGTCAGGATTGTCCCTCAGCTCTGATTGTAGGTTTGGATGTTTTGGGGCTGAGATAGCCGAATCCCCCAGACCCTCTCTACACTTCTCTCTCCTTGCCAGGGTTCCCTGGACAATGGTTGCCAAAGGGGATTTCTCCTTTTCTTCTGGCTCTTGACATTAGCAGGCCTGAAATTGGTCCTGGCAGTTTGGCATGAAGTGCTCTCCAGCTCAGGGGTTCTCAGGCCTGTGTGCAGGTCAGGTGTCTGAGCACAGCTTTGTTTGGCCTGACTGCTCGGGGAAACGCCTGTCAGAGCAGCTTAGTCAGACTGAAGTGCCCCTCCTCAAATGGACACTGCCCATTTTCACCCCCAGCAAAGAGAAGGGTGTTAGGCTCTTTACTACAAACCACTATGGGGAAAAGAAATTGGAAGAAAAGCATAAAACCCACAAAAACACAGATCTAAAACTTCCCTTTCTTGCGCTGGTGTTCACATCAGATGATCAGATTTTTTCCTCAGTGACAGAAGCTGGAGGCCCAGCTTGACAACACTCTGCTCTCAGAGTGAGACATCTCTGAGGTGTATGGAGATACAGAGGTGAGAAAAACATCCTTTCATCTCCCCAGTCCACAGAGCCTCTGGAGTTAATGTGTAAACTTGCCTTGACCCGCTGGGGAGATCACTGATGGTGCCCAAAGCATCTGATCTTACTGAATTTGTCCAGGGTGGACTCCTCTCTCCCTATGCCTCCTGAGATTTTTTAAATGTATAAAATGCAGGTGTATTTTAGGGGTACCTGTTTCCTCCTCTCTGATATGACAGGGTCACTGAAGCAGCGTGGCTGTGGCCAAGGCAACACAGTGCAATCTCTCATGAGTAAAGCCCAGGCTCTCCTGAACCTCTGCCAAACCCTCCCCATGAGTGTGTCTGTGGGTGTATGTATGTGTGCTTGAAGCAGAATTTATTTCTTGGCAACAGGAATTTTCCCCCTCTTTTCATTGTAATTGGGAGTTCCAGTGATGTAAGATCATGTCAGGGTGTTGCTTTAAAAAGTTTACGCAGGGCCACAGACATGAAATCTCATTACATCATCGGGTCACCAGTCCACAGCCACTGCTTTAAAGTTATGTGGATTTTAAAAAAAGAAAATTGGAAATTATTTTTTCATTTGCTGTCTGGCCTTTGAGCCTTTACAGGTGCACTAGTACTCTATTGGCAAGTTTTTTCCATGAGTTCGTGAGGACAAAACACGCTGCTTTTTTTTCCCCCTTTTTTTGCTTTTTTTTTTTAAATGTAGAAAAGTTGTTCCTGGCACTATCTTTTGATTCCAGCTAATAGAAGTAGCAGAAGAACATTAAACAGTACAAGGATCTCAGTAAAGTCATAAGTATTAGCAGCACCATCTGAGTGTTCTGGTATTAGATAGCTACTGGTTAGAAGATGATTTTACTGCTGCCCAGTCTTCATCATACTAAATCAGAAAAAATGCCTTAAAAAGAAGGGGGGAAAAACTGCTCAAAGGGAGAAGACTAAATTTGCTGCCTCAAAAAAAAAAAAAAAAGAAAGCTGTTTATTTATACTTATATCACAGGCACTAATTTAATATCAGATTTTGGATCTGTATAGATATGTTTGCATCATGTTAGAAAGGGAGCACCTGCACAGCACAGTAGGATATTCTAGTTCAGGATTTACTCCTTTGCTCATCAAGATCAGAGTTAGGATTTGAGCCCAAGACAGGCTCTGATCAGGTAATCCTGCCATCCTCCTACTGAGAGTGGCCTGAGATCAAGGAGCCTTGCTAGCACTCCAGTCAGGATTATCACACCTCTCACCCAGCTGGCCACTCTGGTTTGTGTCTTAACCTTCACTGGCCTCCTCTGCAGTCTTATCACCCCTGTGTCTTTTGCTCTCCATGGCTGAAATAGCCCTTGCCAGCCTTGCAAGTCACACCTCTTTTAAAATACAGTGTTTTAGTGATTGAGCAGCTCTGTTAATAACCTACCCAGCTTTGCTAACTCTTTAATAGTAAAAATCTTAATAAGCAAATTGCATCAAGTGACCTCTGCTTATCACCTTCCCACAACATAATGAGGTTTAAAAAGGTTTAAATCTTTTGTATTAGGTTTATAGCTGGCCAGTGGCACGGCAGCCAACTCAGACATAATTCTAAATGGATGTCTCCAAGTGGAAACTTGGAATTTGAATTTGAAATGACCTTACCTCTTTTTATTATTATTATTATTATTCTTTCCTGTGTGCATTTTTCAGCTTGCTCATTCTTAATTCCTTCAGTACTTATTACTGCAATAAGACTAATCCTGTGTACTTTTACACCCCAAGTGTGGGAGCCTTAAATACTTCTGCAGTCTCTCAGGGCAAACCAGCTATAATTGGATTTCCAGTTTGCATCACAGAAAAAAAGAAAAAAAAAAGAAAAAAGTAAAAAAAGGAAGGAAAGGCGCATTCCAGACAAAGAAAATTCAGTGTCTGTGTCTGTGTGTTTGTGTCTCTGCCCCCCCTGAGTAACACCTTGTCCTTCTGCTCCACTCCAGGCCGAGTTCTCCGAGCTGAACCTGGCTGCTTACGTCGTGGGGGGCTGCATGGTGGACATGCAGGTCGTGAGGAACGGCACCAAGGTGGTCAGGTGAGCAGCACCACTGGGCCTGGGAACTGGGCTCTCTGCACCCCTGCTGGGGCAAGCAGCTTGGCCAAGCAGGGGGTGATGGGTGTCTGACTCAGGGTAGCACAGTCCTGTTGGCTTCAAGGATTCTTGGAAGTGGTGAAGAGGCTGGCCTGGCTCTGGTGGGTTTGTATCAGGTCTCAGGTGCACATTGTGCCACACAGTCATTGTTTCCAGTCTAGACCTTCATGCAACAGCAAATGTCTCCTTCTCAGGCTCTTTTTGGCCTCCAGACTCCCAGTAAAAGGGACAACAGATCTTTTTCTCCCCTGATTTTTCTCTTCTCTCTGTCAACTAACCTTCACTTTAAACAGTGGCTCTACTTCATTAGCCTCCCTGACTTGGGCCCTGATCCCAGTGGACTACCCTTGCAATAGCCACTAAGCCCAGATGACCAGATCAAGAGCAGCCCTGAGGAGAAGGACCTGGGGGTGTTGGAGGATGAGAAGCTTGACATAAACCAGCAGTTTGCTCTCACAGCCCTGGAAGCCAACCACTTCCCAGGCTGCATCCAAAGCAGTGTGGCCAGCAGGGCAAAGGAAGGGATTCTGCTCCTCTGGTGAGACCCCAGCTGGAGCACTGCATCCAGCTCTGGGGCACCCAGTGTAAGGAGGACCTGTTAGAGCAAGTCCAGAGGAGGGCCATGACAGTCATCAGGCACCTCTCCTGTGAAGGCAGGCTGAGAGTTGGGGCTCTTCAGCCTAGAGATGAGAAGGCTCCAGGGAGGCCTTATAGGGCCTTCAAGTACCTAGAGGGAGCTCCAACAGAGCTTGGCAAGGGCGTGCAGTGACAGCACAAGGGGGGACAGCTTTAAAGTGAATGGGGGTAGGTGTAGAGCATACACCAGGAAAAACTCCTTTTCTGTGGGGGCAGTGAGGCATGGGCACAGGTTGCCCAGAGAAGGTGTAGATGCCCCGTGCCTGGCAGTGTTCAGGGCTGGGTGGAGCTTTGAGCAGCCTGGTCTAGTGGAAGGTGTCCCTNGGGGCAGTGAGGCATGGGCACAGGTTGCCCAGAGAAGGTGTAGATGCCCCGTGCCTGGCAGTGTTCAGGGCTGGGTGGAGCTTTGAGCAGCCTGGTCTAGTGGAAGGTGTCCCTGCTCGTGACAAGGGTGTTGGAGCCAGATTGGCCTTTAAGGTCCCTCCCACTGCAAACTATTCTATGATTCCATGATCCTTATGGCTGCAGCCTGATTTGCTCTGAAATACCACTTCTTTCTTTGTGAGGGATTCCCAGTGCTCTGGCCTTGCCCTGTGGTACATCTCAGAGGTAATTTGATGAGGTTTGATGGGGATTTCTGTCCAGCTAGCATGGAGTCATAATTGCAGTCATTGCAAACAGACTCTTTTCCCAAGCAATGCTTCTCCAGTCTCACATCCAGTTCACCTCCTAAAAGCATTGCTCCCCTTCTTTCAAGCCCCAGAGTGCCCACAATTTGGAGCTAATGTTAGACACATCTTTACAAGTTCTGTGTAAAGGGTAGTGCACGTTGTCACACCTGTGTATGGTGCCTCTGTTCACGTTGCACCAAAATTACCTTACCCCCTGTTATTCCCAAGCCTTCATCCTTATGAGTTCCTATTATTACAATTCTGCATTTCATCTTTGATACAATAGCTTTTCCTTGTTTGTGTTNAGCAAATTGCATCAAGTGACCTCTGCTTATCACCTTCCCACAACATAATGAGGTTTAAAAAGGTTTAAATCTTTTGTATTAGGTTTATAGCTGGCCAGTGGCACGGCAGCCAACTCAGACATAATTCTAAATGGATGTCTCCAAGTGGAAACTTGGAATTTGAATTTGAAATGACCTTACCTCTTTTTATTATTATTATTATTATTCTTTCCTGTGTGCATTTTTCAGCTTGCTCATTCTTAATTCCTTCAGTACTTATTACTGCAATAAGACTAATCCTGTGTACTTTTACACCCCAAGTGTGGGAGCCTTAAATACTTCTGCAGTCTCTCAGGGCAAACCAGCTATAATTGGATTTCCAGTTTGCATCACAGAAAAAAAGAAAAAAAAAAGAAAAAAGTAAAAAAAGGAAGGAAAGGCGCATTCCAGACAAAGAAAATTCAGTGTCTGTGTCTGTGTGTTTGTGTCTCTGCCCCCCCTGAGTAACACCTTGTCCTTCTGCTCCACTCCAGGCCGAGTTCTCCGAGCTGAACCTGGCTGCTTACGTCGTGGGGGGCTGCATGGTGGACATGCAGGTCGTGAGGAACGGCACCAAGGTGGTCAGGTGAGCAGCACCACTGGGCCTGGGAACTGGGCTCTCTGCACCCCTGCTGGGGCAAGCAGCTTGGCCAAGCAGGGGGTGATGGGTGTCTGACTCAGGGTAGCACAGTCCTGTTGGCTTCAAGGATTCTTGGAAGTGGTGAAGAGGCTGGCCTGGCTCTGGTGGGTTTGTATCAGGTCTCAGGTGCACATTGTGCCACACAGTCATTGTTTCCAGTCTAGACCTTCATGCAACAGCAAATGTCTCCTTCTCAGGCTCTTTTTGGCCTCCAGACTCCCAGTAAAAGGGACAACAGATCTTTTTCTCCCCTGATTTTTCTCTTCTCTCTGTCAACTAACCTTCACTTTAAACAGTGGCTCTACTTCATTAGCCTCCCTGACTTGGGCCCTGATCCCAGTGGACTACCCTTGCAATAGCCACTAAGCCCAGATGACCAGATCAAGAGCAGCCCTGAGGAGAAGGACCTGGGGGTGTTGGAGGATGAGAAGCTTGACATAAACCAGCAGTTTGCTCTCACAGCCCTGGAAGCCAACCACTTCCCAGGCTGCATCCAAAGCAGTGTGGCCAGCAGGGCAAAGGAAGGGATTCTGCTCCTCTGGTGAGACCCCAGCTGGAGCACTGCATCCAGCTCTGGGGCACCCAGTGTAAGGAGGACCTGTTAGAGCAAGTCCAGAGGAGGGCCATGACAGTCATCAGGCACCTCTCCTGTGAAGGCAGGCTGAGAGTTGGGGCTCTTCAGCCTAGAGATGAGAAGGCTCCAGGGAGGCCTTATAGGGCCTTCAAGTACCTAGAGGGAGCTCCAACAGAGCTTGGCAAGGGCGTGCAGTGACAGCACAAGGGGGGACAGCTTTAAAGTGAATGGGGGTAGGTGTAGAGCATACACCAGGAAAAACTCCTTTTCTGTGGGGGCAGTGAGGCATGGGCACAGGTTGCCCAGAGAAGGTGTAGATGCCCCGTGCCTGGCAGTGTTCAGGGCTGGGTGGAGCTTTGAGCAGCCTGGTCTAGTGGAAGGTGTCCCTGCTCGTGACAAGGGTGTTGGAGCCAGATTGGCCTTTAAGGTCCCTCCCACTGCAAACTATTCTATGATTCCATGATCCTTATGGCTGCAGCCTGATTTGCTCTGAAATACCACTTCTTTCTTTGTGAGGGATTCCCAGTGCTCTGGCCTTGCCCTGTGGTACATCTCAGAGGTAATTTGATGAGGTTTGATGGGGATTTCTGTCCAGCTAGCATGGAGTCATAATTGCAGTCATTGCAAACAGACTCTTTTCCCAAGCAATGCTTCTCCAGTCTCACATCCAGTTCACCTCCTAAAAGCATTGCTCCCCTTCTTTCAAGCCCCAGAGTGCCCACAATTTGGAGCTAATGTTAGACACATCTTTACAAGTTCTGTGTAAAGGGTAGTGCACGTTGTCACACCTGTGTATGGTGCCTCTGTTCACGTTGCACCAAAATTACCTTACCCCCTGTTATTCCCAAGCCTTCATCCTTATGAGTTCCTATTATTACAATTCTGCATTTCATCTTTGATACAATAGCTTTTCCTTGTTTGTGTTGAAATCTCAGTGCTGTTCCAAATTAATTTTTCTACTTGCCCTGCTTATTTTTGTACAATTCCTTTGCACTTTCTGGTGTATCCAGCACCTTTGAGTTTAATAATATTGACACATTTAATCAAGGCTTTTGTCTGTTGGCAACTAGTTCAAAATTAGAGGTAGAGACACAGAATGTAGCATGCAGTGATATTTTTGAAAGGGATCATTAGAACAGCTGAAGAACTGTGATTTTGAGCACGCTGGCCTCAGTTTAATTTCTCAAGATGTCATTTCCAGTCCAAACAGTGCAAAGCAAAACATATCACTGTCAATTAGCTATGACTGTGGTCCATCAATTCATTTCAAGTCTTGACATCTCTCTTAATACATCCACAAGTCTCCATTTGTTCTTTGGTGAAATTCCACGAGCCCCTGCTAAAAACCTTTAAAGCTGTTTCTGTTACATGCATTTCAGGCTTTCTGCTGTCCCACCAAGGTCTGTTTCAGGGTGAAACAATGCATTATGTCCCACGAACCAGCCTCTGGAGCACTCATCAGACCGTGTGCTGTGCTAATGCACTCCTGTGTTCGCTTGCTCATGATGCTGGAAGGTTTCCCAAGAACCATTTCCTAGGTTGATCACATCTTCATTTTCCTTCCTGTGTCTTTCCTCCCAAAGCCATTCATACATCTGGCAGAAAGATCTTGAGCTATTAAACTGAAACTGAAGACAAAATTTATGTCACAAAACTGTCTGGGGCATGGTGTTCATGTTTCTGCTCTCAGTGAATACACAGGTATTCCAGCTACCATTTTTGCATGGATATTTATATGTGAAATACATGATTTTCTGAATGGCATTAGCTTAGGGGTTTTTTGCTTTCATCCATGCATGTTTAAGGACACATCTGCACTGTGGGAAATGGATTTGGTAAATACATACTTGTCTGGATATGCAAGTTATATAGCATATGCTACATGCCATAATCCTTGCAAGCAGCAAATATTTGTTTACAGCCTGTGCTGATGTGCCTCTGTTGTGCCCAGCTCAGAGAGTTTAAGAGCTCAGGTCAGCCAACTTCCACAGCCACTCCTACCAATACTCTAGAAGGCACAGAAATTGAAACTCTTCACTTTAGAAAATGCTTTGTGGAACCGAGCTGTGTAGAGGCACCTTGACCCATCCACATGGGTGCAGCTGCTTCCCTCTCCCTTCAAGTCCCACCATCCCACCCACAGGCCTGTCCTGCCTGGTCACAGACACCCTTCAGAGTGCCCAGCCACAGGGAGACACCTTCAACTCACATGTGTGCACCAGCCCTGCTGCTGCCATCATTTTTCCATCACTTTTTAGGCCTCTCTTAATTATTGAGCAAAACATCCAGTCAAAAATCAGAATGCTTCTAGATGATGAAATCATGTTTTCATCATGTTTTCTGAACACCCAGAGTCATGGAAATCCCACAGACAAATTGTAGGAAGGTAAATACAACAGCATCTTGCTAACAAGCACATTTGGGGTTCCCCCCTGCAGGAGCCCTGCCTGCTTCACATCCCCCTTCAAAGGGAGAGCAATAGAATGCAGCAGTTTAATGGAAAGACAGTGAATATACAACAGACCAGTAGATTTAAATCACTGAAATAATACATTTCTTTAAGAGCAATGATAAATGTTAATATTAATATTAATAATCATAATCATATTCAGCAGCCACTGAGGCTGTCCTCTCCAATTTGACATTATGTTTACTGATAAGCTATCCAACAATTTATTAGCCTATTAAATTCTGTCATCTTGGAAAAGATCTCTTAGTTCTTTCTTTAAATTGGAAATACCACATTGCACATGAAAGGCAAAGTTTAGACCAGAGTCTCTTTCTGCTGATCACTTGATATATTTTGACACCTTGGAGCTTAGGCATTCTTTCAGACCCCATGTCAACTGATTTGAACTGCATCAGGAAAAAATTGGAGCTCTTTTACCTGGAAGAGAAATCCCCTAATAAGAAGGTATAACAGTCCTTAAAGCCTTCAATTTACCTCTTGTCTCAGGAAAATTTAAAAAAAAAAAAAAAAAAGGGGTTTTACAAAAAGAAAAAAAATGGAAAA
>VZRX01004136.1:0-12948 GCA_013398075.1 Notiomystis cincta | reverse complement strand
AAAAAAAAAAAAAAAAAGGGGCTTTACAGAAAGCAAAGACATGGACATATACAGGACTCCTACTCTGTGTATCTTGAAATAAGGAAATAGGTAGCTACAAGTAAGTTACCACACAATCTAACTGAAGACAGGCATTACTTTGCTTGCCTGATTTTTAAAACAAGCCAGGCTCCAAGAATTTGATTTTACAGTAACAATGATCAGCCTCTCTTTTTTAGCTACTGAGTTCTGCACATCTGTAGGATGTGGGGTGGAGGATTTGAGATAGTGTCAGCAAAATGTGCTACTGGAGACAGAGGCTATCATCTAACAAATCTAAAAAACTGCATCTGTGTTTTCTGTGCCAGTTCCACCATGGTTTGTGAAGGCTCCATCAGCCTGTTCAGCACATTTTCTTCAGACAGAGGGCTGGCCATGAAGTGTCCTGTGCAGTCTCTAGCAAGCACTTTCCTGTGTGCCCTGTAACCCTTGCCCTGACTGAGGACACTGGTGGGATGAGCTGGGCACCAGCAGCACTGTTGGCCTCAGCCAGGACTGGTGGGGTGGGAAATCTCCCACACATTGGTCCTTGTACCCCAGAACTTATTTGGAAAAAACTGGCAGCAGACCTTCCCTATTGAAAAGTTAAATATGGGGAGCAGGAGGTAGTGTTTATTCATCCCAAAGGATCCCTCACCAACTTAGTAACTCTTGCAACAGAGAAATGGAATCATTTCTGGGTGCAGTAGCTGGAGTACTAAAGAGTGTGTAAAAACAAGAGTGGGTTTATGCCTACTTTTAAAACACCTGAGTGGATTCTTCATCCTCCTCCCAGTGCACACACAACCTCCTTTTGGACAGGTCTACACACACAGACAGACAGACAGACGGAGAGTGAACCATCTGGAATCTAATTTATTCTAGAAAGCTCTTGGACTGTGTCAACTTTTACTGGGGTTAGATGTGAGGAATGGGATTTTTATTTTCACATTCCTCTTGAAGGGCCCTTCATATCAGTATTTTGGTGGTGTAAAGAGGCTGTCAGTGTTGGCACTGCACTCACTCTGAGGTGCATTTATGCTTTCAGGATGTTATAAAAGTGTCTAAATAGAAATGAAAATTTGGGTTGTGTCTGCTTCTGACAGCAACATTTAGACTCCCAAACTATGATCTCAGGTTCTGTATTATATTAAATGCAGTTTTATGCTTGACTGTTGGGTTTCACAAGGCTTCAGCTATTAATTCCAGTAGATATGAGAATAAGGCAGGGATATTTTGAAAATCTGGACAGCTCCTTTACTTGGGGAATACTAATGTCTTTGGGAGCATTTCAGACTTTTAAGGATATAAATTAATCATGCACCAGACTGCTCTCATCTCCTGTCTCCCTCTAGAGCTTCCTCTTTTGCCATTGGGGCCGATCATCCACGAGAGAAAACACATTTTCTTTTTCACATGGGACCTATCAGAGGAGTGGCCATGCCACTCCTAGTGTGGTGTGCAGCCTCAGTGCAAGCCCACAGCACAGACAACAGCTGATGGACCAGGAGGTGCCCAGGGTCTCAGGTGGGGAGGACCCTGCATGGAGAAATGGCCCTGGCAAGTGTAGAGGGGTGTCCAAAACGGCAGCAAAGAGGAACAGCACCAAAGACAAAGCCCTGCTGGGGGAGGGATCTCTGCCACGAGATGATGTTTAGTCCTAGAGGCCTTGCCTGCATTTGGCCCATCTGTGCAAGGTGTGTGTCTCCCCCTGCCCTCCCTGGGCAATGTGCCCCTGCTGCTCACAGCCACGGTGGGGTCAGGGAACTCCCCAGTTTGTCTGCACAAGTTTGGGGTCAGGGAACTCCCCAGTTTGTCTGCACAAGTTTGGGGTCAGGGAAGTCCCCAGTTTGTCTGCACAAGCCCATTCATTCCTGTAGCTGACAGTGACATTCCCGGTGCTTCCAGCTGATTCAGTGCTTCCACAATGCTCTGTGCTGTGACAACAGGGCAGCAGCCTGTTGAATCACATCCCAAAAATCCCTGAAAGTGCTTTTTTCCTGAAGCATATTTTCACACTGCAAGCTGCAGCGCGGTCACAGCATGAGGAGGCAAATCCTTTCACATGGGAGATCTAGAGAAGAAACTGGCCAGCCCACCCCTGCTATTCAGAGCTTGCAGGCTCCAGGAGATGTGTAGTCTGACTAAAACAGGTCTTCCTGCTGCAGGATGCAAGACTAAAGCCTAGTGAGGACTCTGTGCTCTGCCCACTGCATTTTCCCATCCCAGTAGGTTCACTCACCCCAAAGGTGCACTGACAAGCAGCTGCCTGGAAGGGGCACAGAGGTTTTCTGTCCTGCAGAGGCCAGGTTTCTCAGCACACAGTAGCTGCATGTTGCTAGAAGGATGTTTTCTTGTCTCTCCAGGACTATTCATTCACAAGAGTTGAGGGTTTCTCGCAGTTCTTTTACAGGGAGAATATCCAGGAAGGTCATGGGAGTAGCTACTGTCCCTGGACACTGATGTAGGAAGAATTGGTAGGCAGTAGGTCATTTTCCAGCTTCCCATGTTCCAGGAAGCTTGTGCCAAAGACGAACTCCAGACTCTGTCTAGTCTCTGTCTTTTTAAATTTAACTCTTGACCTAATTAGGGTCTTTTTTGGAATGTCTTTTTCTGGTTATTGTTGTTTAGGGGAGGGCAGGGGAGGGTGTTGTGTTGGTTGGTTGGTTGGTTGGTTGGTTGGTTGGTTGGTTGGTTGGTCGGTCGGTCGGTTGTTTTGCTGCTTCCAAACCAAATTTCTGCACTTTCTGTGAAGTTGCAGATAGGAGAAAAAAAAATGGCAGAAACTGATTGGGAAAGTTTAAGTTTCTAGCAGCCAGATGGAAAAATATGTGAAGCTGATGGTTCTCCCAAGTTTTACAGCAAGTGCCACATGGTGGAGCACAATATGTGCTATGTATTTAACACTGAGAAACATTTGGGCAATGTTTTTTCTATTGATGGCATGGCAATCCATAAATGTAATGGAGAAGTGTGGGTACCAGCCTGTAAACTTTTGAAAATTCAATTTAGGCAAGAGACCAGTGTGCCAAATGACCACTTTCCTCACCCAAATACCCTGCAGAGACAATGAGCTGGGCCGAGGTATCCCCTGGCAAGCTGCAGTTACACATGAAGCAATTGAAAACCTCTAGTAAACATTTATAAACTGAGAAATTATTCCCATATAGGGGATGATCTAACATTGTTTTTCACTAATATCTCCCCTCTCTTCACCTATCTGTCCATGTCCTTTTTTCTTTTTTTTTTTTTTTTTTTTTTGAGCAGGAAGTACAAAAGAGAAGAGCCAGTGAGGCGTGATTATTTATGTATTTATTCTCAGTTACTTCCACCTCAGCTCCTGCTGCTAAACAGCTGCTTGGGGGCCTGCTTGTCCCTCTGGGGTTTACTGATGTCCCAGATGAATAATGTCCCCCTTCACCTCCCCGGCAGCTGGCGCCCAGCCGACGTGCAGGCAGGATGCTGACAGTTATTGGGAAAACATTTGGCATGCAGGCAGCTGCCAGAAAGCAAAAGTCACTCTGAGCAGACCAGGGTGGGGAGCATCTCAGATACTGAACTACTCCCTGACCCTTTCTGCACTTAGAGTAATCCTTTCCAATAAGGAATGAAGCGCCAGGGTCTAGAGCACTCAATAATTAGTTAATCCAGGATTAAATACAGGAACAATTAAAAACTTTTGTACATTGTTTCAGTCTTGATCAGCTATTTTTCTTAATCAGTCCTGCCATAATTTGTCTCCTTTCCACAGGGGTTTTTACTAAGGCTTCTTCCAGGGAAGAAAGGCAGTCTTTCTTATGTCACTTCAAACTTAGCCCTGCAATGAGCATGGTGTTGGGCCAGATGGTTTCCAAAGATCCCCTCCAACTTAAACTACTCTATGACTTTATCCTGTGATGTTGGAAATATTTGGATCACCTTCTGTGAAAGCTTAGGATCACAAGCATTTTGAAGGCAAGCTGGTGTTGGCAGGTGTGGTTGTTACTACTTTCAGGCTTTGTCCGAGTCCACGTGCTTATTCTTGTCCATGTTGGTCAGTTTAGAAGTAAAATACATGGCAGACTTCGGAGACTGCCAGAGTAGAGAGTGTGTGACATGTTTTAATGGTTAGCTGAGCATTGATCTGTGCTGAGAAGCAAATAAGAGCATCTTCCAGGGTGTCTTCATCTGCCTGCAGAGGTTGGTCCTGCTGCAACTGTGATTTCTGGCTCCTGCTGCTTGTGCTGCACTGATTTCCCACACCTCCCGTGTTTTATACCCAGCCATTCTCTACTAAAATGTTCAAAAAACCCCCCTGCTTCTCTCCTCCAGCCTAGTAAAGAGAGGTTATTCTTTATTCCATGTTGCTTTCTTTTTTCTCTAAAACCAGCTCTTTATTAACTCATTTATATAAGCAACCACATTTGTTCTTTCTTTGAATAACTTCAGCAGGGTTTATTTCTTTCTGTGGAAAATATAACATGAGGTTTTGACTTTAATGACATTTTTGTCTTAGCAAATTTTCCACCTTACTAAAACATCAAACAGAATGTTAAATCCACCACTGTGATAGGGGAAATTGTCATTGATTTCATATTAATTTCCAGTAATGTAATAACAATGCTATTAGCACGCAAGCAGAGCACAA
Organism: Notiomystis cincta; assembly: GCA_013398075.1. NCBI lineage: Eukaryota > Metazoa > Chordata > Aves > Passeriformes > Notiomystidae > Notiomystis > Notiomystis cincta. The sequence goes on along the minus strand of VZRX01004136.1, from coordinate 8,303 downwards.
AAAGAACTTGTTCCTATTTGTAAATATCATTTTCTATTAGGTGTCAGGCACCTGAGGCAGTGCATATTTGGAGGGCTTTTTGCACTTCTTGGGAAACAGTTTCAGCCTTTTAATGGCTTGGACTTGTGCCTCAGAAGCTTCCCTGAAGGCTTCATTAATTGCCAGTACCGCAAAACTTATTGTGTCATATTGCTTAATTACCCACTTTTCTTCTCTGTGTCATGCCAGATGGGAAAGGCTTTGGAAGGGAACTTAGTCAAAATGTCTTGGCCACTGGGAAGTATCTGAAAGCTGAATGAAATCTCCTTGAAAAATGGAGGGTAGCCAGAACCTGAAGTGAGGATGTTGTCTTCAGTGTCCTGGGAAGATCTTTTTCTATTGACACGAAGGGCAAAGTGTCTTGTTAGACTGTCAGTCTTGTAAAAAGAGAGCAGGAGAGCCCATCCTTCTCCAACTGCACCAGAAAAAGCTCTCTCACCCACCATGGTGCTGAAGTATAAAGCACCCTTTGGCTGCAAATGATTATGCACGGTGGAAGGGCTCATTAAGAGATCTTTTGACAATCACAGAACTGATTGGGAAGGACCTCTAAGAGCATTGGTCCAACCATTAACAAGCACTGCCATTTCCACCGCTAAATCACAGCCCTAAGTGCCACATCCACACACCCTTGAACAGTTCAAGGGATGGTGACTCAACCACTTCTCTGGGCAGCCTCTTCCAGTGCTTGATAACCCTTCCCACGAAGGAATTTTTCCTGATATCCACTAAACCTCTCCTGGCACAGCCTAAGGCCATTCCCTCTTGTCCTATACCTTGTTACCTGGGAGAAGAGCTGATCCCCACCTCACTACAGCACACTCCAGCACCTCAATGTCTTTCTTTCAGCAAGGGACCCAAAACCAAACGCAGGATTCAAGGTGTGGCCTCACCACTGCTCAGTACAGGGCCACAATCCAATGTGTTGATCACAGTATTTCTGATATAAACAGTCTGTTCTTGTTCTTTCTTCATGCCCTTGAATCTCTTTGTGCTTCAGTGAGGAAAGCTGAAGGAACAGGAAGCAAGCCAGAGTTATGGCTATATGCAGAAATAAGAAATAGGAGATCTCTTTAAGGCATGAAACCTCCCAGCAGGATTTGCTGTCATCATCTTCTCTACCACAGAGCAGGCTGGGGACCTGCTTTCTGCACAGAAATGTTATTGATTGTTACTCATTTTGCTGCTGGTCTCCATTTCTCTGTTTAGGCTCTGCTGCTCTTCAGCTGATGTTTATTCTCAGCTAGTCCCAGGCCTGGCACTCCACTGCTTTGTTCTCAGTATCCATGGGAACATTCACATTGTTCCCCGGCTCGAAACAGGGATTCAGTGTCCACCTTCACTTTAGAGATTCACTCCTCATCTGCTGCATGAGAGAGTGCCCTGCCTTCCTACAGGACACAGAGTTTGAGAATAGGCTTCTCTACATTAATTCTGCATTCTTGTGTCCATCGTCTAAGTGGAGAAACGCTCTCTTTGCCAGGATCTGAAAAGACAAGAGCTTTTTTCCTGAGCTTTTGGCTGGCAAAAATAAAGCCAAAGAAGGCAGTTTCCCAGCCACTCTGTGCCCTCCCCACCAAAGCTGGCCGTGCTCATTTGCATCCTTCCTGCCCACCACAGCATCACACCCCCATCCAGGGTGTTGGGGCAGATGTTCAAGGGGAAAACACTGCTGCTTCACCTGGAGCAATGACCTGAACCATTACTGTGCAGCCCCTCTAAGTGCTGCCCCGTGAGTCAGGTCTGGGGAAAGACTGTAACCAGGATCACATTTTCCTTCATACCCTCAGAAAGCTGGATGGGACAGACACACCCAGAGCTCCTGCCTCTCCAGGCACCACAGCTGTTCAGTATCTCAGCACAGATATCATTCCCTGGTCCTAAGTAGCTGGTTAATCCTTCTTGAGGACCCGTGCCTGCCTCCAGGGTACTTTCTACACAGCAATTCCATCAGAAGGGAGCAGCTCAAACTTTCCAAGATTTGTATTCACTTGCTGTTTCCCAGCAGGGGTTCAGCACTTTCCTCATCCCCACTGACACCAGGGAGGTCCATAAATCAGCTGCAGGGCGATAGCACAGCCCTCGTGATGCTCATTATGCATCTCGCTGCTGGAGGAAAGCACCACCTTTGGTGCCAAGTACATTAGGGAACATGCCTAGGTTTAAAAAAACTCCAGGGGAGGGAATCACAACATTTCTAAAGCTTGGCCTCTTGCATCACAAAAGCTGAGCATGGTCCTCACCATGGCTCAGGCGGGCGATAACAAAAGTCCAAGGCCAACAAACAGAATGAACAACTTTAAAACAACAAAGCCGTGCTGGGGCTTGTGTACAGTGTTTGTTGCCACAATCTGGCTCAGAGTCACCATCTCACATTTCCCTGCCAGAATGATGGAAATATAAATAGGGGCTATAAAGCCAAAGTATTTCCAGCTCATACATCCAAAGGATAGAAATTATAGTCTCTTAGCAAGGAAAATGTTCGAGGGTAGTGAGGTAATGGGACCTGGTTACAGAGCTCATTTCTCTGAAAATCTTTAATACAGCATGGAAAATTTTCAATGTCCTTGATGCAACCTCTGTTAACTTAAAAAATAATCCCCTCTTTCAGTGGAAAAGCCCCTTCCTTTGAGAATGAACTGCTGAGCTCCATTTGGGGAACAGTTTCTTTCCAGCTGCTGTTTCCAGATATTTCTGAACAGCTCCGAAGACAGAGCGTCAGCAAGGAATGAGATCTGGCTGCTTGAAAGACAATCCACTGCCTGTTGGCTTACCTAGAAAGGGCCTCACTTTTCTGTGCATTAGCTGAGAGCTGCTGCTGCTGAGCCATAGGAGCCCAAGCTCCAGTCTTGCTCAATAATACTCTGGAAGTCCATGCCATGAGTCCCAGCAGCCTACGAGGGGCTCTGCTCATTTGATTAATTACATTACCATGCCTGCCTTTTCCCTGTTGACTCGCAGCCCCGAGAGCCTGGGATGTGCTGTGTACGTAGTAAACCGATTACGGGGGAATGTGTGTCAATGTATGCATGTGGAGGAGAGCTTTTTGAAATCCCTTATGATCTTCCCACCCACTGGGCATTGCTTCAATATGGAGTTCAATCGTCAGGAAACAAACTTGCTCCCTCATCTGCTTCGCACATTGCAACGAGCTTGCCAAGTACGGCCGAGCTTCCAAGCTTTTAGAAAGAAAAGAGAATCCCCCCACCAGTGAATTTATGACCCTTGGCTCCGCTTGTGGCTTGTTCCTGTGCATGCCTGAGTGACATGGAAACTGCAGCAAATCTGTTTGGCCCGTTTCTACGCTCTCACACTTGCAGCTACGTTGGATTTTTCCTTTTTTAATGACTAGGGGGTTTTGTTGGGTTTGTTACATTATAACGCAAGCAAGACACCATGAGAAGCCCAGAGACCAGCAACATGCGTTAGCAAAAGGAAAGGGAAGGATGGAAACAAAACAAGGAGGGCTTAGAAGTGCTTCTGAGGGTTTGCCAGTTAAACCACCACTCTCCTCGTGCCTTCCAGGTCCTTCAAGCCGGATTTTGTCCTGATCCGGCAGCACGCCTACAGCATGGCCCTGGGAGAAGACTTCCGCGGCCTCGTCATCGGCCTCCAGTACGGCGGCGTGCACACCGTCAACTCCCTGCACTCCATCTACAACTTCTGCAGCAAGCCCTGGGTGGTAAGTGAACACCCAGCTCTGCCAGCACTGCCAGGGAGAGCTCTGCCCCCAGGGAAACACCCAGCTCACCTTCCAGGCTCTCTCAGAGGAGTCGGTCTCTTGAGGGTGAAAGCGAAACCACTTTAGGAACCCGGGTTCTTTGTCAGCCTCGAGGTGTTGTTTCTTCACCCTCAGCAGGATGTCTCATTTGTCCCAGACTCTAAAGGACCTGTGTGCAGCAGCACACAGATTTCTTGTAAGGCATGGGAAGGACCCCCACTGGAGCAATTCATGGAGAACTGTCTCTCCTAGGAGGGATCCCACACTGGAGCAGGGGAAGAGTGTGAGGAGTCCTCCCCTGAGGAGGAAGGATCAGTAGAGACACTTGAACAGACTAAAGTCACCTTTCCTAGTCCTCCTGCACCACTGACTGGGAGGAGGTAGAGAAAATCGGCCCAGTCAGGGCCAAACCACCCCAAGTGTGGAGTTTTTCAACAGAATGAAGTACAAAATTATCATAAAGTGATGGTTCATTGAACCTGAAACACTGCACCTCACAAAGACCTAGCCTGAGTCAGCTCCTGATGAGGACAGGACAGCATTTTGATATTTTGAACTGGAACCTCCCTTCACCTGTTCTTTAAATTTTGTCAAGTTCACATGAGAATCTCAGAAAACCTTGGAAAATATCATTGGCTTTTCTGATCCCCAAATCAAAGCATGTAATAATCCCCCAGACTGTTTCTGTGGCCAGCTCCAAGGCAGCTGAAGCTGCAGGAGCAGGAGAGCTGGAGGCATGAGCTGGCCATGAGCCACAAGAGTAAGGCTGGCCATCACAGCACCTGCAGGAGGAAGTCAGGTGCTGATACCATTTTGGAGTTGGCACATGGGTTTTCCAAGCAGTTTTGTCCCAAAATGCCTTCTCTGATGCTTCCAGAGAGGAAATTTCCTTGCATTCTTCTAGGTTCAAAGCAGGAAATTACAGCTATATGGATGTGAAAAGGAGATGGGACTTTCTAGTATGACCCCATGGAAAACCTTTATATGTGTTTTCAGGAATTCCCTTACTCATTGCACAAATTTAGCTTGGGGTGAGATGGAATGTTTATAGCAAGTGATAACTATCTTCCTCATCAGCCTATTAAGTGGGGGTTTATTGTTGTTTTTTCCCTTGGAATAAATATCCTAGTGGTCCTCAGTGTGTTGATTGGTAGCTCAAGTCCAGGTGAGGTCTGTAGTGACTTAGACTTTTACTTCCATGACTGGGCAGTGTTGGATTTAAGTAATCTCTTACTTAAATGGTAGCAGTGTAATAGACAGAGTCTTCTCAGTCTTCACCCCTTTTATAACTTTTGTGGGGCTCATTGAAACCAAAGCCAAGATCCTGTCTTTTCCAGAAATGTTGCCATGCAATAATGAGGGCAGTGAGAACAATCTCACTTTGCCATTGCTGTATAGGTGGTAAATGTACATTTGACTTCAGTTTCCATTTGATTTTTCAGTTCCAGGCTCAGTACCACACCTTCACATTTTTTCTGATAGTTGGTCCTACACACAAGGGCATTGACCCTGGTGACCAGAAAAAAAGCCTCCACTTTTACACTGCCTTTTTCTGACAGTCATGTGGTCCATTCCATCTGATTTTGGGGTCAAGTCAGTCAGGGCTTAGTTGACACTTTGCAACTCATGCCTTGTAATTACGTTTCTGGTGGTGTGAAGGGGCCTCGAGATGTGAAAGGCCTATTTTTAGGCATCTAAAATAAAAGAAAACAAAACAAAAAAAAAAAGCAGTGCTGGAAAGGCAGTGTGGGAGAACTTGGGTCTGCCAGCAGCTTGGCTCTAGCTGCTCTGAGTCTGGATGTGCCATGCTTTCCTCACAGGGAATACAGCTGGCACAGACAGCCTTCCCAGAGGAGTCAAGGAAACCACTTGCAAACAATTCAAACAGGTTTTCAGAATGCCTCCTTTCCCTACTGCCCCTGCACACACATCACCCACAAATCAGTGATTGTAATGTGCTCAGCAATCTAAGATTGCACTGAATGAGCAGTGCTCAGATGGTATTGAAGCTCATGTAGAGGTTGCAGTGGGGCATTTGAGGGCAAAATCTTCGCTGGCAGCAGAATCAGAAAGTGTTGGGTTTGTGATAGCTGGGAAGTGAGAGAGAGGGACACTTCAGTGCACGTTCCACTTTGATTGCAAAACAGGCCCCTTGAAATAACAGATCAGCATAACAAAGATTACTGGAAACTTTCTGGATCTAGAACACAGTTGAGATGCATGAAGAAATGAAATTAAATACCCCTGGGAAATGTGCTTTTCACTCTCATTTTTTATTTTCTCCAAAAATGGTTCCGTTTCATAGAAATGTTTATGATTTTGTGGAAGGGGTTGAAATTGAGACTGTTTTTCCTTGGCAGTTTGTAACCATGTTTTATTCTCAGCAACTCTAATTACAATCAGCTGAGTTTGGGTTTGAGTTTACTCAAACATGCAGCCCCATTTTTTAATGACATTTGCCAGGTTTCCAGTTCTGCCATACACAAGCTTCTTCAAAGATTGAAACAGGCATAGTTTGAATTAGATGTTTCTGAGAGGAAAAAAAAAAAAGAGTATTCAGAGGGTCTCACACCCTGAGAGAAACATCAAAGAAATCTAAGTTTTAAGATGATCCCAGAACTATTGAGAATTAACACTACAAGCACACTAAGCAGAGTGCTTCAACCACTAATAATAATTTTTGTGTTAGAATTCTAAGTTGCAATCCAAAATACATTGGGAAGAATGCTCAGAGCAGCACTCACACTACATGCATGTCTGTAATTGCAAAGCAACTTTTGCATCTGTAAGGCAGCAGGAAACATGAAATTTCTCTGACAGTCACCTCCTGAGTCCAGGGACTTCCAGACAAACTGTTACTGACTGTCAAGGGATATAGGCTCCCTGATGACTTTCAAAATATGCAAAAGGCCTTAAGATCCTCTGAATGGATGTTTTTATTTCCCTGCATGTAATTTTGATCTCCCAGCAGTCAGGCCAAGGCATCTCCCCTGCCTACGTGTTCCAGGTGCCTAAAACCAGGCTGTGCCACACTGCCTTGCCCTGTGTCTTATCTGTGCTCTGGATGCAATCTCACTAAAACCAGTGGAATGGCAGAAAGTGAGAGCTGCTGCCAGAGCATGGAAGGTGTGGCTACAGCTGAGCTGCTGACAGCAAGGTTCCTACCCATCTGCATGGGGAGATGTCACTTGAGCTCTGGTGTCAGCTGTCTCAGAGGCTGCTGCACCACGTAACGTGGGAGTCTCTTTGTCAACATCCTGTCCCTAACAACTGGTGAAAACAGAGAAAATGGGAGGGAACTGTCCCATGAGGGGCAATGCCAAAGTCAGACCTCTTTGCAGGCTTGGCCCAGTGATGAGGCTCCCAGATGTCTGAGTCTCTCATCTGAAACTGTGGCTGTTTCAGCAACAGCCAAGAGCTGCTTCAAAGGGAAGCCCAAGGAACAAGTCAGAACATTGTCTATCAGCTGCAGTTATTTTGTTTGAGCTGTTTTCCCAAGATAAAAGCACATTGCCTCAGCATCACGGTGTCCATGGCTCACCAGGGCTGTGTGCACACACAGCAAGGGGTGTGGGCTGTCCTCAGCCAGAGTGTTTTTCCTTCTCTCCCTGTCTCTCTCTCATTGTGTTTAACTTTTAAGCCCTGTTTGCTCACCTTGCTAGTCAAAACAGGGCTTTATTTTTCTTTTCTAGAATGTGCAGGGCTAGTGCAAGTAGTTAAGAGAAGCAAGCTGTCCTCCTTCCACAACATCAATACCCTCCTTGCCAACAATAATTATTCTACCTTGGGAGTTTCTCCTCTTATCTACTGATGCATGTGAGGGTGGTGGTGGTGTTAGGGATGGGATATGCTGCCTCTTGATGTTTCCTGGGTTTTGTTTAAATGCTGTGTTTGGAACTGAGATTAGGAAAAGAATTCTTCTCATGTCTGCAAATCTGCTGGCAGCTGCCCCTTCAGCATTTGGCCTGGGTCTGGCACACACCTTGCAGCCTAAATTTTTTTTTTGCACAGTGACTGAATGCCAAGCTTTAACTCTCAAAGAGATATTTCTTCTCCACCAGAAAATGAAGTTTCAAGTTTTTGTGCAACAATTCTTTTGCTTAGACTAGCCCAGTAACCAGGAGAGGAACCATAACACAGCTACTCAGCAGTGAACATCTTCAGGAGCTCTGTCTGCAATGTAACCTTGGCGTTGTGATTTGGTGCATTTACTGCCTCCAGCTGTTGCACAGAAATGCTCAGAACATGCCAGACTAAGCAGCTATTGCTATTGGGAAGAAAGGGAGCTGCTTTTCTTCCCCTTCTTCCCTAAGATGTCTGTTTCCCTCCCTTAATCTCTGTGTTACTGCCCTCAGGGGACACAGGGATCTCCTCCAAGGTTAATACATCCCTACGTTTGATGGGGAGCTTGAGAAACTCATGCAAAGGACTTACAATCCCTCCTTACTTGGCCCAGGCTGGAGACCTTTATTAATTAACTTGATTTTACAAGATTCTGGGGGGCTTGGAAACTGAATTCAGTTTTGTCGACGGTTTTAGAGAA
>VZRX01004134.1:32382-78150 GCA_013398075.1 Notiomystis cincta | reverse complement strand
GACTCTGGGGCTGAGCATCCCACGGGCAGCAGCACCACCACATCCCGTCCCTGGGTACCCTTCACCGTCCCTGGGTGCGTGGGGGGAGAGGTGGCTTTGGAGGGGTACTCAGTCCCACCCCTCTCTCCTCGGGGGGCTCTGGCCTTTGCAATGCCCCTCCCCAATTTTCAGCCCGGATGAATTTCAAAGCACCCCATCCCCCCACCCCCCTGCAGGGACCAATGCAAAAGCTTTCGCCCCTTTCAGCGGCACCAGAGGGGGATGTGGGGAGGGGGGATGCGGGAGGATTTGGGGAAGATTTGGCGGGATTTGGGACATTTTCAAGACAAACACTTTCACTTAAGAGGATTTAAAAGTCTAATTGTGCCCAATGAAGGGCTTTGGGCCCCACAGGGGCCCGGGGGGGGAGGGGGGGCAGGAGAAGAACGGACTCTGGCCAGGTCTTGTGGGATCAGTTCGAACCTGTCCTGCCCCATGTCCTGCCTTGTATCCAACCCCCCATCCTGTCCCACCTTCTCCCCTATATTCTTGTCCCATCTCCTGTCCTAAGCTGTGTCCTTCCCCATTTCCAGCCGTGCATCCTGCCCTGTCTCCTGCCCTGTGTTTTGCCCCATATTCGGTCTTGTGTCCTGTCTCTCATCTTGCCTCATCCCTTGCCCTGTCTCTGGCCCATGCCCTGCCGTCTGTCCTGCCCTATGCCCTGCCCCATGTCCATCCGGCATTCTGCCCCACGTCTCAAGCCACAAAGGGTGCTGCTCCCTTCCCTGGGAACAGCCCCTGCTGCCCCTGGCTGGTCAGCTCTGTCTCCGCTCCCCCGGGCCCCCTGCGGGTGCTGGCGGTGCCCCCCCCGCGCCCACCCCAGCTGCGCGGCCGAAGCGGGCAGGTTGCTAAACAAGTTAATTCGATCAGGGCGTGGGGCTGGCGCGGAGCGATGCCCCACTGTCGGGCTGCTGGAGCTGTGAAAAGTTAATTCAATTAAGTTTTCCCTCTAAACTAATTAGGCAGCAATCTGCCACGCAAGGAGCTGCTGGTGCTACCCAGAGCCGGAGAGAGACAGGAGGGCGAAGAGGAGGAGGGAGCTGCAGGGGGAGAGCAGGAGCAGGAGGGGAGCACGGAGGGGAGTGGGATGGGGCACAGCTGGGGGGTAGAGCCAGGGAGCTGTCGTGCATCCCCGCAGCCCCTGCGATGTGGGTGTGGGTGATCTCTGCGGCTGTGGTGGATGAAGGAGCTGGGTGCTGGCAGTGGCCCAGCTGTCCCCAGTGCTGCCGAAGGGGTAGCAGGGTGAAGGCTGACGCCCCCTGCCCCCAAAACCGGGAGCATTGCCAGCGGGGAGGGCTGGGCACAGTGGGGGAGATGGGGACAGGGACCCACATCACTCCACCTCATTGTGTGCTGGGAGCTGCCTGTAGGCTTGGAGCTATGTCCATGTACTTGGGGGCCCTCCAGAGCTGGGGGGGGGCTGGTGGGACTCTCTCCAGTGGGACCCCTTAAGGGACCATTCTGATGGGAACCCTGTCTGATGGGGGACTCCTTCCAATGGGACTCCTCAAATGGGACCCCTCTGATGGGTGGACCCCCTCTGATGGAACTCCTCCAATGGATCCCACACCAAAATGAACCCTCTCTGATGGGACACCACTGTAGGATCCCCTCTGGTCACACCCCAGATTCCCCCAGCTCTAGCCCCAGCTTGGTTGGGACGATAGCACCCACCTCATGATTGCTGTAGCTCCCACACTCTCCAGCCTTCATCACCCCATGGGGCCCCCCAGGTTATGTGTCAGGGGGTCCTGGTGAGTCCCCCAGCCCCACAGCTGCTCCCAGTGGTGCCAGAGGCCTCTGTCCACTGCCACATTGTTTCTGGGGACAAAGCTGAGTGTGCTGAGTCTCCACGCTGGTGGTACCGTCTGCCCTGACTGGATCAAGAGCCAGCATGGAGTTTGGATGTTGGGAACTGAATGTGTCCAGCACAGCCAGAGAGGATTCTTCCTCCAGATCCCACGCTCCCAGGCCCTCTTCCTGGCAGCAGAAGCCCATTTACCTGTATTGGCACCAAGAAAACCGCCTCAAAGGCTTGAGGAGGGCCCACGTGGCCCTGGCTCCTGCTTGTGGGAGGATCAATCCATGGGGCTAGCACAGCTTGGCACAGTGGGACGTGGCATGTAGAGGGTGGCACAGTGTGGAATGGCATGGCATGGCATGGCATGGGATGATGTCACTTGGCATGATGTGACCTGTCACAACATGACAAGGCACAATATTGCATGGCTTAGTGTGATGGCACAGCAAGGTGTGGCACAGCTGTACCCCGTGGACAGCTGAGCACACAGCCAAGGGCACAGCCCAGGGAACAGCTCTGCTCAGAGGTGCACACCCACACACACCTTTGTGCTTCCATGCATGCACATGCACACCTCATTGCACACCTCTGTGCACCTCTGGAAGTGAATCTGACTTTGGGAAGCTCCAGCAGAGCCTGGTGACACTCCCAAACCCTCCAGGGATGGGATCCCGCTCCAGCCCCCAGTATTAAGCCAGGAAAAAACTACTGGGATAGGAAGGGGGTTCAAGGCATCCCCCACCAAACCTCCTTGTATCCTTGGATGACAAGAACCAGCACCAGAACCAAACCTCCATGGGCACATCAGGGTAGGGGGGAACAGTGGGATGGGGATCCTGTCTGCATCCCAAGGGACAGTGACCTGGGGCTCATTAATCTTGGGGGGAGGGTTGATTTCCATATGTATTTCATGTTCTACTCATCAAAACCCATGCCCAGGGTGGCCCCAGTAGTGACCCTGTCTCCTATTCCACCACGGGCATCTCCCTGAAGGAGCCCACATGGGGGTGCCACAACCTCTGTGTCCCCATGGGAACAACTTGGACAGCTCAGTTCCACTTGAGATACTAAGAAGGTCATGAGAAAAAGATTCAGCAAGGGGTTTGCACCAGGATGTCCCCTGGCTGGGCTGGGGAGATGTGACAGTGGGTCCCAGCTCCCAGTGGTGTTCCCCACTCTAGGGTGACATTCCTGTCTCCTGGTGATGAGGATGGTGATCCCAACAGCTGCTCCTTCTGAGGACACAAAGGGTTGGATGTACATAGCATGTTTATTGCCATAAAGAAACAGGGACAATAAAGAGTGAGTTCCTGGTGGCTTTTATACTCACACTCAGTTCCCATCCTCCACCTTGCCAGCCCAGCTATCCCAGCAAGCCCCTCCCATGGGAATGACAAATTCATTCCAGCTCCTGCATGGTCCACAATTTGCTTCCTCCTTCCTTAAAAAACTCCCAACACCCTGTGAAATCCCAGGACCATCCACTGACCCATCCTTGAGTGGCACCAGGGCACCTTGTCACCCACAGCTGCAGCCCCAGAGCCCTTCATGCCCATCCTGGGGCAGCTCCTGCCCATATCTGTGTCCATGCCTGTGCCTGTGTCCATGCCCAGCGGTGGCAGGCCTTTGGCTCTGCCCTCTCTGACACCGCTCACTCCAGCTCCTGGGGTGTATTATTGCCACTGTGAGTGCCCAGTGCTGCCTACAAGAAGTAAGTGATGTTTTCAGGGTTCAGCGGTGCCTGGATCTCCAGTTTTCGGGCCTTGCTGTCCTTCTCTACAATCTCCAGCCGCAGGGTCGGCACCTTGGATTTTGCTGGGCTGGAGGAAGACGCCTCTGTGGTTTTCAGCAGCTGCTTGTCTGAGTCCTCCACGGTGATCCTGAGGGTGCAGCCCCGAGGCAGCAGGTCCTGCTCGTAGGCAGCTGCCAGCTGGTTTACCACGCGCCGCTCCACCTGAGGGACAGAGCAGATCCTGACAGGAAAACCCTGTGGGAAGCCTCCCAGGGAGGTGGCCAGCTCCTTCCCGCCCTCAGGGAGTGCAGAATCATGCAACCTTCTCTTCATCCCACTTATTCCCTGTCTCTGGAGTGTGGGTGTGCCACTTCCTCTCCCAGATAACAGACATGGCCCCAGAGATGAGGAGGGTCAGACCCACACAGTCATGAAATCGTGGAAGGGTTTGGGCTGAAAGGTTTTTGAAGTCTGTTAACATTTCATACCCCCCTGCCATGGGCAGGGACACCTTCCACTAGACCAGGTTGCTCCAAGCCACATCCAACCTGGCCTTGAACACTTCAGGGATTGGGCTGTCATAGCTTCTCTGGGCAATCTGTGTCAGAGCCTCACCACCCTCATGGGGAAGAATTTCTTCTCAGTGTCCCACCTAACTGTGCCCTCTTGCAGTTGGAAGTCATTTCCCCTTAACTTATTACTCCAGACCCTTGTCTGAAGTCCCTCTCCAACTGTCTTGGAGCCCTTTTAGGCACTAGAAGGGGCTCTAAAGTCTCCACAGAGCCTTCTCTTGTTCAGTTTGAACACCCCCAGCTCTCCCAGCCTGTCTCCAGAGCAGAGGTGCTACGGCCCTCAGAGCATCTCCACGACATCCTCTGGATTTGCTCCAGTGACTCCATCTCTCTTTTGATGCCTTTCCAATCCTGGCTCTCCCTGTGCAGTGGGGCTGGAGGTAACAATATGAACTTCATCCCAACTTCCCTCTTGCCTTCACCTCGTGTTTGATGGAGCGGGCACCATAGTGAAGGTTGTAGCCATCAGCCAGCACGTCCATGACCTCCCTGTCCCACAGCAGTGTGATGTTGTGCCTTGCCTTGGCCTGCCAGGGGGGAGGGGAGGAAAAGGAGAAAGATTTAGGGATGCCCCCAGCAAGCCTGGAACCCTTCTCCTTGAGCAGCAAGGAGTGCTGAGAAGCACTGAGCTCCACCAGGTCAGTTCTACCACAACAAAGGGATCCCAAAATCCCATTTAGCCCCCAGTGAGCCCATATGTGCAAAGACCAATTAGACAAATGACATTTATGTACATGGCCTGGAGCTCATCCCTGTTCCAGTCCAAGAGGAACCATCTCTGCTGCTCCCAGAGGTCCCAACTCTCCCCAGTACCCCAAGTTCAACAGCTTGTATGATGATGGTAAAGATACACATCATTGTGTCATCACCCCAGGATAGATGCTCTGGCAGCAATTTCTACCAGAGTTATTCTGAGAAGTGCCCTCTAAAGCCATTGATTTTTTTTACCTTTTTGGCCCAAAAATTGAGCTCCTTGTTGACCAGCTGGATGAGCTCCGAGTGGCAAAAAGGGAGAAAATAGACAATTTCATTGATCCTCCCCAAGAACTCGTCCCGTCTGAAGTGAGCCTGCAGGGACAAGGGAGGAGGTCAGCAGGGAGAGGGATGGTGACCCTGATGGGAAGAGCAGTGAGTGGCATTGCAGAAGGAACTCCCCAGGGATCATCCCACCTCCCACAACTCCCAGCAGCTGTCTGACCCCCATGCCATGGAGCTGGACAGCATCCTAAGGTGCTTCAGAAACAATTTAAAGAAACTGAAGGTCATGGGGATGTCACTGCAGTCAGGTTTTCCTGACCTTGGGAGAGCAGAGAACCCCCAAATCACACCATAGCACTTCCCTGCCCACCATGCATTGTGGCTCCACTCCAAGAGTAAAGAAGCTGTGATTTATTTCTGCTGGGCTCTGACCTTGCTCAAAGGTCCCTCCACCATTTTTAGTGGGGTTACATCCCTTCTCTCATAGCTGGGAGAGAAACACACGGAAGGAGTCTGGGACCAAAGCTCAGGACACCTGAAACATGAGCCAAGAAAACACTGTCCATACCTTCAAGATGGGGCGAATAACCTTCTCCTTGAACTGCTTGGAAATGGTGATCTTGTCAGTCATCTGGACATCCTCTGGAAGAGAGGTGGATGGGGGATGTCAGTAGGGACAGTGTGACAGTGGCTTCACCTCTGTCTGGACAAGCTGGAGCTGAGGGCAAGGAAGGGTCTGGGGGGTACTGCAGGACAGACCTGGGACCTCCACATGTGCCAGCAGTTTGCTTTGGCAGCGTGGCGTCCCTGCACTTGGAATTGTGGACAGCAGTTCTGGGTCCTGTGGTGCTCCAGGGGAACATCCTATGCTGATGTGTCTCCCCTGAATGGCCAAAGAGCCCTGGCTCTGCCTCTGCTCCCTGCTCTGTGCCCACAGGAGCTGCTCCCAGAGGTTTTGGGAAGCTGAAGTGCCCAGTCGGGCTCCACAGCCACCGATACCCTGACACACAGAGCACACTGGCCCTCTGGGGCTGTGAGCACTGGAAGAGCCTACAGTCAGTCTCTCCAGCAAACACCAAACCCACGTTCAGGGTGCCTGCAGCACTGCTCAGGCTGCAATCTACTTCCCTCTGCTGACTGCAGATGGAGCCAGGGTCTGGCTGCTCTCGAATCCTGGCTCCCAGCCACTCCGGATGCTCGGCTGCAGCATCACCCGTCCTCCTCCCAGTGCTGTCTTCCTCTTTGTCTTCATCATCCCAGTTCTTCCCACAGCTTCACCCATTCTGCACTCATTTGCCTCCATGTGCTGTTTGACACCAGGCTGCTCACAGCGAGACAGATTCCTGGGCTCTGCATTGGATCCTGGCACACAGGGCAGGGCAGGGGACACAGACCCATGCTGGGTGCTGGGACCCTGTCCCAGCTTTGCAGCCTTGATGAAGATTGCTGCCCCTTACCAGCAGTGGCAGAAGGGGTCCTCAGGCTCCACTGGATTGGTAGTTTAGGTTGGAAAAACCCTCTGAGACAAGACCATTAAGTCCAAGTGTTTCCTCAGCACTGCCAAGCCCACCAGTAAACCATGTCCCCAGGTTCCACATCCACACATCTTTTAAATCCCTCCAGAGATGGGAACTCCACCACTGCCCAGGGCAGCCTGTACCAGAGCTGGACAACACTTTTGGGGAATAAATTTTCCCAATATTCAACCTAAAGCTCTCCTGGCATAAATTGAGACTTTTTCCTCTTGTCCTGTCACTTGTTAACTGGAAGAGACTGATGCCCACTTGGCATCCTCTGTTCAGGCAGTTGTAGGGAGTGAGGAGGTTCCCCCTAATACCCAAAGTGGTGCAGGGTGCTCTGGAATCACCTGATCCAGTTCCATCCCCTCTCTCTTGGGCAGGGATATCAATAGGTCTGTCCCAGTGTTTTGGCAGAGGAGAGCTGGAAAGGCAGAGGAGCCAGCACTGCTACCAGCATTCCCACTTCCCATATGTAATATCTGCTGCTGCCACTGGTAGATGCAGAGCCCACTGGGGAAGCAGCTCCTTCCCTTTATCTTCCCATTTATCTGCCTGCCAGGTACTTTAGTGACCTCCTGCCATAGCATCTCCACACTAAGAGCTCAGGAAATGGACAAGAGCTCCTTGAAACCCAATTGAGAGCGGCTGCTGTGCCCAAATGCCCTCCCCAGCTCCTCTCCTACTGCAGCTGTACTGTCCCAGAAATTAAAATTCAATGCTCTCCTCACTGAGCAGGGAAACATTTGGCATTTTCAAATGTTATTCTGGAAAGTTCAGTTGACGATGTGTTTTGTCCTTTACCCAGCCTGATTGAAGTTTAAAGATTCGGAATTAAGTCAGTGTCGACAGCCACTTCTCCAAAGTAAAAGGAAGAGACAGGGAGAAAGAAGCTGGAAAATAGATTTGATGCCAAAATCCAATGTTTTTCCTGCTCCTGTGGAGCTGATGCAGGAATATGGTGTATCTGAGATGGAACAGGCTGCTGGATACCTTGAGAAAGATGTTGCATCCAGACAATTAAGATCATAAAAGGATCTTAAAAACCCCGAAGTAAGTTTTTTAAGACTGATGAGAAAAGAAGGGAAGCCCTGTCCATGGCTTCCTGGTTATCCACAGGCACAGCAGCACCTGATGGAAACAGGCTTTCCCTCTGCTCCATGTGACAAACACTGCCTAAAAGGGACAGTCCCTGGTGCTAGCATCACTGTTCATCTGTCCATCCTCAGAGTTACCAGCAAAGGCACTGGAGGTTGCACACTGAGTTGTTAATTTCCAGTCTCAGAGATTGCCCTTACTCTCCTCATTCCCCTTTTATTGCCTAATTCACAGTTTGGGAAATTTTTCTACAGGAGCCTGATAAGTGAGGCCAGGGCTCCCTTTCCACAGAGAAGTAAAATTCATTAAGGTTAGTCCTTTTGGGAAGGACTGTGAGGAAACAAAATTTTTCCTCTTTCAGATGAGCACCTGAACCAACCACAGTCTTTTGCAGGAAGCCTTTGGAAAGGTCCCAAAAGAAAGAGAAGTGTTGATAAAGAGAATCATGGAATCCCAGAAGAGTTTGGGTTGAGAGGGACCTTAAAGACCATCCAGTTTCAATTCACCTGCTCTGAAATCCTCATTGTTTGCCATTGAATCCTTCAGAGGGAGATTGCATATTTAAGGCTCTGTCCAGCCTCTCAGCCTTTCTCATCCTGTACTCATTTCCCTGAAGTGTTTCAGGCCAGGCTGGATGGGGCTTGGAGCAGCCTGGTTTAGTGGAAGGTGTCCCAGCCCAAGGCAGCGGGCTGGAATGGGATGGTCTTTAAAATCCCTTCCAATCCAAACCCTTCTGGGAAAGGAGCATTCCCAAGTTGTGTGGACCAGTTAGGACCATGGAGAGGGGACTGAAGGGTCTGGGTGTGCCCCCTGCCAAAGGATGGCTGAGCTGATGTCAAACAAAGTTGTCTTAGGAAGGACGGAGGTTCTTTAGGGATTTGAAGATTGAAACTCCAGTACCTAAGTTTTCTGCGATCCTTTTCTTGCTCATCTCCACGGCCTCCTGCCGGAGCTGCAGTGCATGCTGTGCAATCTCCTCACTGGCCACATTGGAGGTCATGATGAAGATGGCATCCTTGCAGTCAATGGTCTTCCCCTTCCCATCTGTCAGCCTGCCCTGCAATGACAGCAAGATGACACCAGCTGTGTCAGCAGGTGCTGGAGGACATGGCCAAAACACCAGGAAAAAGAATGTGGGTCCTGTTTTTCCCCAGAGTGGATTTAATTTTGAAGGGATACCCAAGGACTGAGGTGAAAGGGAGCAAGGATGAGGCTGGGGAAGTCCTTGTCTCTCCATGAATGGCAGGAACATGGTCCCAGCCTGCCCCATCCAGGACAGAATTGATGAAAGTGCTGGGAGATGCCTTGCCTGGAGGAGGGTTGGGCCAGTCCATGTCCTTGCTCAGCCTGGAGAGAAGGAGGCACTTCTTGCTCTCTACAGCTCCCTGACAGGAGGCTGGATCTGGGGTGGGGGTCTTGGTCTCCTCCCAGGTAACAAGGGACAGGACAAGAATAAATGGCCTCAAGTTGCACCAGGGAAGGTATAGGTTGGATATCAGGAAACATTTCTTCCCTGAAAGTGCTGTCCAGCCTTGGCACAGTTTACCTGGGGCAGTGTTGGAGCCTCTGTCCCTGGAGGAATTTGAAAGCTGTATGGATGTGGCATTTAGGTTTAGTGATGGGCTTGGCAGTGGAAGGGTCAGACTTGATGGCCTCAGAGGGCTTTTCCAAGCTCAACGATTCCATGACTATGTGGCTGCCCATATGTAGCTCTCCAGCCTTTGACTCTCTGCCCACCTCCCCTGTGGTGGTTTTAGGTCTGACACAAGCCCCAGGCTCAGCTCAGCACTAAAGCTAATGCTAACCCTAACCCTGACCCTAACCCTGCCTGTGGCTGTGGTTTGGGCTGGGCAAAGCCCACAAATAGCCATGTTATGGCTGTAAGGGAGTGACATGAGTAGCAGAGCTCCTCATCCCTGTGGGATAACCTGGCAAACCAGGGCTGCCCAGCACCACCACTGCTGCAGTGGCATCAACCCTCAGACCCCCAAACCAATCCAGGAACCTTTCCAAAGTACCAGTGCTCTTGATTAATAATATAAAAAAGAGAGGGAAATAAGGAAAAAAGAAGTATCTCCCCAGGCTGTTTCTTTCCTCAATCCATCTCCAACAGCAGAGATCCAGCACAATGACACAAATCTTTGTTGGGTGCTTGAGATTAACATTTGGGTTATTGCCCTGTCAAGTGCCTGGTACAGGAATTGATTTCACATTGAACTGCTACTGTGATGATCTATGCAAGAAAAATGGTGTTATTAATCCTTTAAAGAAAAACAAAAAAACCCTTCAAAACCTTCCAGCATGTTGCCCTGGAGTTTGGTGGCCTCTAAGGACAGACTGGGACCTTCAAAATCAACCAGAGAGCTGGAGAGTGACTTTGGAAAAGGGCCTGGAGTGACAGGACAAGGGGGAATGGCTTCACAATGTAAGAGGGCATGGTTAGATGGGATATTGGAAAGAAATTCTTCCCTGTGAGGGTGGTGAGCCCAGAGAAGCTGTGGCTGCTCCATCCCTGGAAATGTTCACAGCAAGGTTGGACAGGGCTTAGAGCAATCTGGTCTAGTGGAAGGTGTTCCTGCCCATGGCAGGAGGGGTGGACTAGATGAACTTTTAAGGTCCCTCCCAACTCAAATCATCTGACTCCTCCATCTGTCATCCCTCTCACCCCTCACTGTCACCTTCTGCTGACACATCTTGTGTCAACTCTAACCCAAGGTGTGGATTTACCTCATCAAACAGCTGCAGCATGATGGTGAGCACATCAGGGTGGGCTTTGTCTACCTCATCGAAGAGTACCACAGCATTTGGGCACTGCCTCAGCTTTTTGGTGAGCTGTCCACCCTCTTCATGGCCCACATAGCCGGGTGGTGAGCCGATGAATTTTGCCACCTGGGAGGGAGGAAGGAACAGGAAAGGTGAAGGCTGATCCATGGACACTGGGAATGAAGCCCTTCTGGTAGCTCATCAGGCTGCCATCGCTCTTTGCTGCTGACAAAACAAGTTCTATGTTCTTTGTGACACCTATTGCACCCCAGGTATCCCAAAATCAGCTTAATAAGCAACAATTAAGCAAAATAAGGATTGAGTAATTCCCTGCCCAGAGCACAAACCAGAATAATCCAAGGAGCAGGCATGGGCAGGTGGGAAGGCACCAGCCCTGCTTTGCTATGCAGGGTCTGAGCAACCTGTCCCAGATGTCCAAGACCTGTTTTCATCCCTTTTAGCCTTTTTAAGAGCAAGAATTCAAAGGATTATGAGTGGCAGGTGGTTCTGGTACACTTTGTGGGAAGAGGCCACAAGTAAAATACTTTTCCTATGTCATCACTTCTTGACATGGTGGGTTTTTTTTAATGTTTAGGAATTCAGAAGGTTATACAGAATATTATTTCTGACAACAGGAATGTTTTGGCAAAATGACAACTTTTGACATATAGCTTGGTGCATCTTACATCTACCCATGTCTGAATGCCATCCAAAGTCACAGTCCATTATAACAGAATCATGGAATAGTTTGGGTTGGAAGGGACCATGTAGTGCCAGCCCTGCTGCCATACATAAGGACATCTTCCACTGGACCAGGTTGCTCCAAGCCCCATTCAATCTGGCCTTGAACACTTCCAAGGATGGGGCAGCCACAGCTTCTCTGAGCAACCTGTCCCAGTGTTTTATCACTCCCATTGCTAGGACCTTGCTGCTTTTTGGGGAGACAGAGCCTCCAAAGGGATTTAGGACCCCCTCAGCTCCAGGGGTGACCTTGGCAAGGATCACAGAAAACCTAGTACCTTGGACCTCCCATGGCACCAGAACTGGGCAGGAGCTGTGATGGGAGGGGTGGCACCACTGTCCTGTCTTCTACTGGATTCTCCCCCTTTCCTCCATGGCAGGTAGCCTGAGGCAATGATCCCACACTGGACTTAGAAGTGTTTTGGGGATAAGGGGCCTGGGGTAAGCTGTGCCTGCCTGGGCACTGGTAGGTGATGAACAGCATGTGGCTGCAGGTTTTCATGCACAACATGATCCTCGGGATTCCACAATCTCTTCTCAGCTGCTCTCTCACCCAGGACTGAACCCATCCCAAGGGAACTCACAGCACTGGACACAAATTGTTAAAGTTTTCTCTGCTCCTTGGTCTCTGTTCCTAATTTGCCTCAATGTCTTGGTTCCAGCCAGGACAGGGTTAAGTTTTGCAGTAGCCAGGAGGGGCAAGGCTTGGACCTGAAGAATATTCTATCTTACCTCATGTCCTTACCGGGAGCAGAGGGAAAGGAGTCTCTTCTGGGGAGAACAGGTTCTTTCTGGCCAAATAAGAGTGGCAGAAGGATGTACAGTAATGTGAAGTAGCTGGTTCTGAGATGGAGAGCGTGGCTGGGGGAGTGTGGCTGTGGCTGGGTTGGGTCAGTGAGCATTTTGCATGTGAATCACTCTCTCTCTTTTACATACTTCTGTTATTAATATTGTTGTTCGTTTGTTTTCTTATTTCTGTTTCCAGTAAATTGTTCTCATCTCAACCCATGGTCTTTACCTTTTCAACCTCTAGTTCTCCTCTCTAGCCCACTGCTGTGGGAAGGGACAAAGGGAGGCTCAGAGTGAGTGGCTTGTGGTTTGGAGTGTCTCAGTGGGAGCACTAAAGTGGGGAGTACCATGCCTAAACCAAAAGACTCAACTGAAGTTGCTTTCTGGCAATTTACTTGCAATTTAATCCACAACCTGGAGCAACTCCTGTTGTTCTGCTGTGCTCCTACCCTGACACCCAAAATGCCCATTTTTTCTGGATTAAATTTGAAGCTGTTCCCTTCAGAGCCCATTTACTGACCTCATGCCTCTCCTGGAACTCCGACATGTCCAGTCTGATGAAACCCTGCAAGAGACTTAAGATGAGACTTGATCAATCTGCTCGCTACCAGAGCTGGAGCGGTATTGACAGGAATGAAATTTTCTAAATAGAATAGATATTTTTGTGGTTCAGCTTTTTAGAAATCAATCACAAGAAGAATGCAACACCCCTCCACAAAAATCCAGCAAAAATCATAAAGCTGAGGTGAACTGGGCTTGTGGATGATCACCCAAACCAGAAAATAGTGTTAGAGAATCTATAGCTTCCACCCAGGTTTCCATTTTGCATATGAAAAGCTGGTAATTCACTGCAGGTGCTGAATGGTGTGATCATGGAGCTGTAATCAACATCACAGAGGGGAGAGGAAAAGAAGGGAAGGAGCAGGAAGGGGAGGGAAGAGGAATATTTCGGTTGGAAAGGACCTACAGTGATCCTCTCATCCAGCTGACCAAGAAGAAGCCAAGCCTGAACTTCCCAGCATCATCTTGGACGTACTCAACTGGACACAACCACTGTCCATGATGGAGAAGGAGCCATGTCTGGGAATACATCTCATCTGGACATGTGTACATGGCACACACATGGACACCATCACATGGGGATCCCCGGATTAGAGAACAGAATCACTGAACTGTTTGGGTTGGAAAAGCCCTCTGAGACAACAGAATCAAACTGTTCCCCCAGCACTGCCAAGCCCACCACCAACCCATGTCCACAAGTGCCACATCCACACATCTGTTAAATCTCTTCAAGGATGGGGATTCCACCAAAGCCCTGGGCAACCTTTTCCAGAGCTGAACAGAAAAAAACCTCCCTAATATCCAACCTAAACCTCCCATGTTGCAACTTGAGAAAGCTTCCTCTAGTCCTGTCATTTGTTACCTGGAAAAATAATGGAATCAGAGAATGGTTTGGAAGGGACCTTTAGGACTATCCCATTCCAACCCCCTGCCATGGGTAGGGATACCTTCCACTAGACCAAGTGGCTCCAAGCTGCATTCAACCTGGTTTTGAACACTTTCAGGGATGTGACAGCCACAGGTTCTCTGGGCAAAATATTCCCATGCAATAATTTCCTGGAAAATTATGAAAATATCTACAAACTGCCCAGGGCAGAGAGAGATGGAAACAATTGACTGTCTTGCAGATGAAAAGGGTACAGTTCCAGGTTTTCCTTTCTTAATCTGTCAATTCCTGTGAATTGCTGCCCCCCATCAGAGCCTGTGAGGGGTATGACCCTCTCTCATCCCTCATTAGGGCACCAACAGCTGAGCTGGTTCGTTAATAATAAATCCCAGATTTCTGCTGCTATCAAATTAACACAACACTCAGGGTTTAACTGATATGCTCATTGGATGTCTGGCCATGGAGCAGTTCCATGTGCAGGATTAGGGATGAAGGTGCTTGAGATACAGGATTTATGGCTTCTGGAAGGCATTTATAGGGGCATGAAGAAAAGAAAGTAGAACAGCTGTTTTTATAGCATTGGCTCAAGTTTGGTCTTCTTTCTACACATGTCACTGCATTGTGTGTCCATTCACTGGAGGATGAGGGGAAGAGGGAGTCATCTGTGCACAGCTCTGCTCGTCTTTCCCTCTTTTCCCTGGCTCCATGTGGGAGAGAGCTAAGCACCTCTTAGAGGTAGGCAGAGGCTTAAATGTGAAACATGAAAGAGAATGGAATGGAATGGAATGGAATGGAATGGAATGGAATGGAATGGAATGGGAAAGAAGACTGGGATTGAACAGAATGGAATGGAATTGATTTGACTGGAATAGAATAGAATATTGGAATGGAACAGAATAGACAGAATGGAACAGATAAGAAAGGAATGGAATGGAATGGAATGGAATGGAATGGAATGGAATGGAATGGAATGGAATGGAATGGAATGGAATGGGCAGGATAGAATAGAATAGAATAGAATAGAATAGAATAGAATAGAATAGAATAGAATAGAATAGAATAGAATAGAATAGAATAGAAACCCCAGATATCACTGAAGTGTCCTCCTGCAAAGCCACCACCTCCATGAAATAATTCCATCCCATCTTCTGTAAAAACTGCCCACTGGGTAAGAAACTAAATAATTCAAACTGCTTCTGTATACCAAACACTCCAGCACTTCAAATTCCAAGCAGGAAATCAATGTTGCATTGCTACAGTCTGTACCAGGAGGATGTGACAAGTGGTGGAGCGGAGGACACAGAAAACAGATTTCTAGAATTTTATCCTTTTAACAATTCACAGTGATATTAGTTATAGAGGCAAAAAAATATGTTCACAACACAGGATGTCAAAATGAGAGCAAAATCCAACAAGGAGCACAAATGTTACATCCATTTAAATTTTTACAATTCAAATATTCTGGTGACATAGACAGGAGCACAGTGTCCTGGGCTGATCCCACAGCTTGGGCAGCAGAGTAAAATGGGGATTTTGCCTCTCTGCTCTTCTCAGGTGAGACCTCATCTTAGAGAGCTGCCTCCAGCTCTGGGGTTCAACATCAAAGGGATGTGGAATTGTTGGAGCAAGTCCAGAAGAGGCCATGAAGATGCTCTGAGAGCTGGAGCCCCTCTGCTCTGGAGACAGGCTGGGAGAGCTGGAGGTGTTCACCTGGAGAAGAGATGGCTCCTAGAAGACCTTAGAGATCCTTCCAGTGCCTAAAGGGGCTCAAGAGAAGGGCATGGAGTGATAGGAGAAGGGGGAATGGTTTCCTACTGACAGAGGACACAGTTAGATTGAAGAAATTCTTCATAGTGAGGGTGGGGAGGCCCTGGCACAGGTTGCCCAGAGAAACTGTGGCTGCCCCACCCCTGGAAGTGTTCAAGGCCAATTTGGATGTGGCTTGGAGCAATCTGGTTTAGTGGAAGGGGCCTCTGCATTTGACAAGAGGGGTGGAACTGGATGAGCTTAAAAGGCCCTTCCAACCCAGACCTGTCTGTGACTCCATGACCTTTACAGGTCTGTCCCAGTGCAGCAGAAGCCCTTTCTCAGGGCAGTACAGCCACACAATGAATCCCCTGATGACTCCCCCTCCCCTCCCTTTATTGCAAGCACAAAGCTGGGATAAGCCATTACCTTTTTGACATCCTTATGGATGTACTTGGCAGTTTGCTTGGCCAGCTCTGTTTTACCTGTTCCAGAGAAGGAAAGAAAAAACTTGCATTAAACCAGGTCTATCCATCTTCTGTCTGTTCATCAGCTCTGCTAATACCAGGGCTGGAATTTCCTGCAACCAACACATATATTTTTCTTGGGAAGTGAGTATTGCTGTTTTATCTCCAGGATCACACCCCACTGGGGATCCCAGGCTGGCAGGGTGAACAGATGCATTAGAATAGCAGCATCTCTGCACTGGCTCCTTCAGCTTTAATCAATTCTCACATGATGGGAACAAAGCTCTTGATTTTTTCCTACAAAAAGATGTGGATGAATCAGATTTTTGCTATATTTACTGTCAATATTCCAAGTTCCTTGTGCAATGCCCTGTAATCTCCAAATAAAGAATTTCAGGGAAAGGGGGTGTTTTTTCTTTGCTTTATATAAGATGATGGTCGAAAAATTCTGGGATGAGGAGCAATCAGTAATGGAGCAGACCCACACTGATGAGGGTAAACACATGCACCAGCTCATGCCAGGCCAGGTCCTGTTCTCCCAACCCATCCATCTGGGGAAAAACTTCATTAAAGAGGCAGTTTTATTGAAGTGTGAGTGCCAGAAAACTTCTCTTCCCTGCTGCTACTCCCTAGCATGACACTGCTGGCTTTGTCAGGTTGGTCAGGGGAAGGATTGGGTTGATTTTGGCTCCTGGGGTGACCAGCAAAGCTGAGGTGAAGCCCATCACCCCTCTGGAGGATGGATGCTCTGGGGGTTCACACTCGTCCCTTGCATACCCGTCAGCAGTGCACTGCACATGGATCCCTGTGGGATTTACTTGCATGCTAAAAAATAAATGAGCAGAGACAGAAATAACTATTCTGAAGAAAAAACCCATGTTTTTTAAAAGGAAATTAGGTAAAATGTGTATTTTTACTGGAGTATTGTGTTTCTGCCCACAGCTGTATTGCAGGGACAATAGATCTGGTGGGTCAGATCAGCAAATCATCAAAAAAGGGTTACAAATAAGGAAATTCAGGGGATATGCTCTGCTTCACCTGATAAATCTCTCAAAAATTTTGCATTTGATTTCAGTTTGAGCTTTGCTGACTTTGGATGATGCTGGATCAGAGCTCCTGATATGTAAGGATGCAAGAAACTATTCTTTCTATAGAAAAGAAGGAGAGAAAAAGAAAAGAAAAAAAGAAAGGGAAGGTGCGGGAAGGGAAGGTGTGGGAAGGGAAGGGAAGGGAAGGGAAGGGAAGGGAAGGGAAGGGAAGGGAAGGGAAGGGAAGGGAAGGGAAGGGAAGGGAAGGGAAGGGAAGGGAAGGGAAGGGAAGGGAAGGGAAGGGAAGGGAAGGGAAGGGAAGGGAAAAGCCCCCATGGAAGGCCATGGGAGTAGAAGAGCCAACAATTTACATCCCTGAGTCTTCAGATCTGCTGTAGCAGGGCAATGAAGTGTCAAAAATATTTTATCCTGGTTTTATACAGCTTTATAGCAATTTATTTGGAGTTAATGCTTGGCCTGGCGCTGTTCTGGGGCAGGAGCGTGGTCTCACCTGTGTCCCTTTAACCTCTCCAGCACTGGAGCATCAGCACCTTCTTGAGCCCTTTGGGAGGCAGTGGGGGCAGAAGTAGCCCTGAGGTTGTTCCAAATGTCACAGATCAGTTCCTTTGAAGCTGTTTTGTTTTTGTTTTGGTTTGGTTTTTGGTTTTGGTTTTTGTTTTTTTTTTTGTTTTTCCCCACAACTAAAAGTCATTTGGACCATTTCATGAACTGATCAGCTGTCATGTGGCATTTGATTGGGCTGGAGGACAAATCTTATCGGTGTCAATAAAAAATCCTGCCATTCCAAAACTATCTGGGCCTGCAGGAGCAGATGAGCAGAGATTCAGCTTGCAGGCATCAAATTTCCACTACTATCCCGCCATTCCCACTGGAATAGAAGGGTTTTCACCAAAAAGTTGTGAAAGTAATACTTTTACTCTGAAAACTGCCCTGTTTTGAGACTTGGAGTGGGGGTTGACCTCTGGGATAACTCAGCATGAGGCTGGATGTGGCTCTGTGTGCTGGTGTCCAGCTGTGGTCACCCTGCTGGATGAAGGGTGACCCTCTGAAAGATGGCAGTGTGTTTAACTGCTATTTTACTCAGACCCTGCAGCCCTCTCCATCCCCCTCACCACATCCCAAATGTTACCTATTCCAGATGATCCCAAGAAAAGAAACACCAGCGGGTGCTCCTCATCATACCAGCCATTTTCCTTCCTCCGAATAGCTGCATTTGAAGACAATGAAAGGGGGGGGGGAGCATATAAATCAATGCCACAAAGCAAGTGTAATTATCACTAAGTATACACTATGTTTTACTGCTCTCTACCCACTCCCAGTCCTCCCTGCCATTAGTGCTCTCTAATTTGATTAGCCAGCCAAGGCCCCAGAGACACCTAATAAGGTTAGCATGGATTTGGAAAGCTGCCCAGAGCAGATTTCGGATAAAGTTTTCCAGGATGTGCACTCAGCGTTGCCAGGGAGACGGTGGAGGGGGGGACAAGGATGGATGGATGGACAGAGGGATGGAGAGGCACTCTGCCTTGCCAGCTCCCAAGTGCAACCTTTCTGTGAGGAAAAAACAGCAGTTTTTAAGAGGTTTATATGTTATTTCTGGTATGGAATGGGAAGAGGGAGGTGGCTGAAGGTCACGAACACTCTGAATTGGTGCAAGGATTGGGAAAAGTGTGGTGATTATCTCAGTGCCTCTCTGGACAGCAGTATCCAAGTGTATCCTGGGTGAGATACTAGGGGAAAAACAAAAGGCAAGAGCCCCGATTCCCTCTCAAACTCCCAGTCTGACCAGCACAGCCCTTTCTCAGGACAGACATAGATCTGCTGTGCAGAGTGGGTGATTGCTCCTACCCCCATGGGTGTCCACAGCTCCCCAAAGTGTTCTTCAGGCCCCCAGAGCAGTCTCAGTCTCTGTGACTGAGCTTGCCAAATCAGTAACATCATTGCACTGGGCTCATGTGAAGGAGGAGGAACTGCTTTTGAGGCTGAAAGATCAAATCTCATCCTCTGCTGGCTGGATCTGGTCTCTGGAACATGGAAGTGGTTCCTCTGGATCAGACCAGCTTCTAGTTCAGTGTGAGAGATTAACTGACATCTCAGCCTTTCTGCTTTATCTGCAGTATTTCAATCCAGCCTGTATTGCAGCTCTTACACAGAGTTAATCCCTCCCTATGAAATCTTGTAAGGTGTTTTCTAAGAGAGAACATGCTATGTACAGACTCAGGACCCCTCAGACCCAGCAAAGTCTCATGACTGGCACACGGTGCTCCCAGATCCAGACAAACCCAAAATATTAGGAAGCAGAGCATGAAAATGGCAAGATGCCCAAAAATTGTAACTGACAGGAATTTGAAGGTAGCAGGGGAAAATACCAGCACTGGAGGTGGGATGAGCAGAAGGAAAATACTGGGAGAGTTGTGGCTTAAAGGTCTTGGACTGCTGCTGCACACAGGCATGGCAAAGCTCGGCCTCTGCTGCCTTACAGTGGTGTCCACAGCAAAAGCAGGAATAAAGACAAGAAAGAATAAATCCACTTCTCTTTGTGACTGTCATCCTCAAAACACAGCTCCCTCATCTCCTTCTGGCCACTATCCTGGGTCCCAGCCTCTGTCCTTGTGCTTCAGTCCTATGTCTCCCTTGAAAGAGGCACTGGCTGGCTCTGTGGGGAGCTGTGGGTTTGTTTTCTTCCCAGAGCTGGCAGGAGAGCACAAGAGTGGTCTTTAAAACTGTGGAATTCTTAAATTCAATCTCAAAGTCAGTCCATAAGCCTTTTTTTTTTGATAGAGTATGGTAAATAGAAAACACCTAAGAAAAGGCATCCTAGGCATGGCATGCCAAGAGTTCTTCCTGCAGGGGAGAGCAAACTGACATGGGAAATAAATAGTACCATTTTGCATGTAAAAAGGTTTGCATATAAAAATATTTAAACAATATTTCCATTTTGCATATAAAAAGAAATGGAATGTCACAGCCTACAGCCTGACACAGAAATGCTGCCTCTGCTAGCAGGGACACACTGGGAAAATGTTAAACAGCAGCAGCTCAAGTGAGATATTCCAACAGCTGGAGTGTATAGCTGCATGGCGGGGTCTCACGGGAATTTGGAGCTGCAAGACTAAACCAAACTCCTCAGAGTCCAAGCTTGTACTCCAGGAGACCCAGGTAGCATGGGAGCTGGCAGATCCAGTGAGGATTAGGAAAACGAGAGCAAAGCCTCACTGCAAGAACAAATCAATGAGCTGAGGTTAATGCCGAGGGGTGTGAGGAGTGACCTGACCACAGTCATTAAGGATCTCCCCAAGAAGGCACTGAACTCGCTCGGCTACAGAGAAAATTAAGGTGCTCCAGGGGCTGGAGTAAGAGGATCAAACTACAAATAAAGCAGAACAGTTTTAATAACGAGGGTGATTAACCACTGCAGCCACTTAGGAAGAGAGTGGGACTGAATTCCTAATCCTTGTAAAGTCTGCAGGGAAAGCCAAGAGGGCTTCCCAAAAGGCAGTGGTAGCTCAGGGTGAAGAGGAAGGTTTGCATCGCTGCCCAAATACAAAAAAAAAACAACCCAGTTTAACTTTAAATCCAAGGCATGCAGAACCATGTAATTGCAGAAGGGTGTGGGTTGGAACAGACCTTCAAGACTCTCAGTTCCAACCCCTTCAGAAATGGGACTGAGCACTGGGACTGTGCATTTAATCAGCGCTGGACTCCAGTGCAGCAAGCTGGACCCCAGTTGCCATTCCGTGCCCGGACACATGCAGATACATTACCTGTCCCCCTGGCCTGACTAATGAGTCCTGACTCCTGCCAAGGCTTAATTAGCTTGGGCACAAGGCCAGACGCAGCACTGGTTGGTGCCTGGCTCCGCCTCACCCTCCCTGGGCATATCAGTACAACAGACGAGCTTGGCTGCAGCCAGCAGTCTGGTTCTGTTCAAAATCCTGGGCAAAGCCTGGTGGGAATCCCATCCTGCCCTTCAGCTCTTCACTGGCCATGTCATCCCTGGAAACAGCCACCGCAGGAGATGAAGAAGAGAACATGCTCTGCCACTGGCAGGGAGGTGCAGAGAAGGGTCTGTGCTGTGTCTCTCTGTGTGCCCTTCCCAGTACTGCACATGTTCCTTCTTAACCCTTTAGAGCAGTGAACGGGAGGTCAAACACCTTGGGACAAGATATTTCATAAAAATTGATGGGGAGTAACACAACCGCTGACAATTCCTGCAGATACCTCAGCTAAGATAATAATGGTAATAAATGTAATAAACTTCTGCTTTGGGGCATGGAGTGACCACTCACAGGGTCAAGTATGTTCAGGGTCCAAAGACAATGGGGTTAAGTACCATCTTCTTCCCCTCCCCTCTGCAGCAGGATGCCAGAGTTTATGGATAAATGCTCAAAGCAATTCCAGGGATATAAAGCACCTCTTTAAAAACTACCACAATATTAGAGCTTGAGATTCAGCATGGGATCGCTGTTGCAAGATGCTGTGCATCATATTTAGAAAAAAATTCTTCCTTATGAGGCTGGTGAGGCACTGGCACAGGCTGCCAAGAGAAGTTGTGCCCGACCCGTCCCTAGAAGGCCAGGCTGGAACTGGGCTTAGAGCAACCTGGTCTAGTGGAAGGTGTCCCTGTCCATGTCAGGGAGTTAGAATGAGATGGGCTTTAAGATCCCTTCTAACTCAAACCATTCCATGATCACTAGTCAGCAGATTAGTCAGATCAACAGAGTGATAAGGTGTAAACACTTTTCTACAAGCAACCTTAAAACAATTAAAACTATTCCAGCAAACAGCACCCTTGAGGTTTTGAAAAACTGAAAAAATCTGAATATCCCTACGGAAGGGATATTCTGTAGGAACCACTCCCTAGGTTCCACCACTGGGGCTGGAGTAGGATCTCCCAGGCTGTCCAGTGCAGTGATCAGCTTCAGCAACAGGAAAAAATCCCTACCCTGGGCCAGAGCAGAACATCAGTGCCAAGGATGAAAATCTCAGCTAGGAAAGCCACAGGAGCACTCTTCTCCTTGGAGTTTGCACTCCCAAAGCAGCTGCTGGCAATGCTGACCACTCTTCATTGTCACCCAAGCATGCAATCCATGCTTTGCATCGGGGAAAGCTGTCCCCTTCCCGCCTCCTGGCACAAATAAATAAATAAATAAATAAACAAACAAACAAATAAATAAATAAATAAATAAGTGCCAGGAGGGTGGTCACACTGCTGTGCTGAAATCTCATTATGACATTCAGCCCCAATGTCCAAAACAGGAGTCTGAGGATGATGATGACACTGGGGCCTTCTTCTGCAGAGCTCTTTCTGGCATTGCTGCCGTGCTCTCACTTTATTTCGTCCATCTGTAACGGTGTGACTGCAGCCCTGTGTCTCCGAGACAGCTATTCAACCCGCTATTGAACTGATAAATTCACTGTATTACTTTACACAAATCAATACCCCAGCAGTTATCAGCACTTGATGTGACTGAAATTGGTTTCAGCCAATTTGTGAGTGTAATAAATGTCCATTTATCAAATCAATTCATTCTGCGGGGCTCCTCGGCCCATCCGGGTTTGGGGTACTGTGGGGTGAAGGCTCTGGGGCCAAACCTGTCATGGGATCATTGCCTCCATCCAGGTTCTGCATTGATGCTCCAGGGCTCACAGCATTCCCAAGAAGCTCTCTTCCAGCCCTGCTGCTGGTGGCTCAGGGTTATGGAACCCCAAATTAGACCAAAGCTGTGTCCTTGTAAAGTTTCACCTGACCTGCAGGCAGCATCACACATCGAAAAACAGCCATCATAAAGGATCCTATATTGTCCAAAATAACCCCACCTTCCTTCAGACCAGAGCAGGATGATAGTCCTGCTCATCCATTTTCCTACAGCTTTGAAACACTGACTGATTTCAACATCATTGCTGCTCAAAATTGGGAATTCTATAACTAAAAAGTAGATTTTTCTGCACTACCCTTTCTTCAAAATCCCTAAAAAATAAACAACACTTTTCCTTCCTTGCTCCTTATTCAACTTCAGGAAGAGCTGGAACAGATTGCTTCAACCCTCAGGGTTTATTCCCCCTGAAAGGGGGAAGTGGTAGGTTTGAACCACCCTACCTCTAAGTCAGCACTGACTGGCAAACATGGCATATTCACTTAAAAAAGGTATTCTTTACCTGGCATAATATTTAGGATATTAGACAAAAACTCAAAAATACATATATATACTTGGGAAAAATGCCTCTTTTAGCTTATAACCTCAGAGAGGAGATGCTGCTGATCCCTTCTGCCTCTGCATCTTCCAGTGAAAAAGCAAATCAGCCCTAACCAGATCCAGAGATCAACCATTTATGGAAGTGCCTGGAAACACAACCCTAAGCCTTTTAGCTGCTCATTTGCATGTACCAGTTAGAGAATCCCAGCAGCTCCTGAGATGGCAGCAATGACCCGCTTGTTTCTGATGTCAGGAGATGGAATATTTAATGGGATTTTGTTAAGATGAACTGAACATCTACATCCATCGAGGGGGGTGGCCAAGCAGCCTCCCAGCATCACCCAATCAGGCACTGGTAGAAACTTTGTACCCTGGGAAATGCCCAATTACCATCACTTAACCATCATCCACCTTCTTCCAGTCCTGTCCTGCTCCACATAGCAGAAAAGAGTGCTGCAGGGCTTGGATATATTCTATGGAGGCAATGGGGAAGGGTTTTCCCTCTGTGGCAGTGATACCATGCTGTCAGGGCTGTGACTGTAGTGAGCTCCCCACCAGTATTTGTGGTGCATCCCCTTGCAGGGGGTTGCTGGGGTAACAGCTGGACTTGGTGATCTTAGAAGGTTTTTCTAAATGATTCCATAATTCTGTGATTCCATTCTATCCCCGTCACTCCAGACCTTGTGCTTCTAACCCCAGATCACACATTCCCTTTGTATTCCTGGCTAAGCCCCTCTGGAGACTGTTTGGATCATGCACCGAGTGACGAATTAAATCCAATTATTCAATTAAGGCACCAGTTATAAATTAAACATATCAGCCAGGCTTGGTGGATCTGAAGATATGGCGTGTGGCAGGTCTGCTCACCAGCAAATGGCAGTGGTGAGGGCAGAGTAGAGTGATGCAGGGTCCACAAAGCAGCAGGAAAACCAGCTGGGCACAAAATAAATAACAAAGATAGCGAGGAAGTGCTTGAGAGAGAAAGTCCTGTCTCAAAATTCATCCTTCTGGACAAAAAACGAAAAGAAAAGGAAAGAAAATGAAAAGAAAAACCGGGCAGAAGGGAAGGGGGGAGGAGGCGACAGAGTCTCCTGCTACCTTTTGGTCCAATATCCCGAGGCTGCAGGGGTATCAAGCACATTCCCTATAATTCAATAAGAAAAACCTCCATAAAGGCAGGGACGTTAATGCGCAGAAACACCACCTGTGTCAGGAACAGGCACTGCCCATTAATCACAGCTCCCCAATTAGCCGGGGCTGCTGCCCCCAGGCACAGCCACTCTCTGAACACACAGGGTGGCTGTTGTCTTTGCAGGAGTGTGGACTCCTTCCCAGCTCCTTTTTAGCTCCCAGCCCACACTGGGCTCCTCTTTGTTAACTAAAGGCAATGGGTTTGTGTTTCTGACAGCATGTTTCTTGTGGTTGTGCCCTGGCCCCAACAGCTCTTATTTTGCTGTCCCATTTTCAGACATTAACTGGGATGCATGGATGGGTCAGAATTATTGACAGGATCCAGAGGCTTTGGACTGGCAAATCATATCCAGCCCAGCCTGCTGAGCCTTGATTTCATGGAATCACAGAATGGTTTGTGGTGGGAGGGAGCTTCAAGCGCATCTCATTCCAACTCTCTGCCATGGGCAGGGGTACCTTCCACTGGACTGTGTTGCTCCAAGCCTCCTCCAACCTGGCCTTTAAACACTTCCAGAGATGGGGCATCCACTGTGCCCCATCAGCCTTGCAGGCCTGCCCAGAGGCAGCCTCAGATCAAGGCTTGAGGGAACAGCTTGTCTTCCCTGTGGAGCAGGTGTGGGAGGGCAGAGCCGGCAGCATGTGAAGGGTCCTACCTGCCCCCACCGTGGCTATGGCACTCTCCTGACCAATGATGTGCTCTTTCAGCCGCTGTTCCAGTGGGAATCTCCGCCGTTCCTCCAGCTCCCTCCTGCGCTGCTCCTCCTGGAACTGTGGAGGGAAGGAAACACAGGGATCAGAGGCTTTATGGAGCACTGAGTCAGTACACAGATGTCAGAGCCACGTATGGGGATCTCTCTGACATGGAGCCAGAGCATCCCTGGGGCAGATACAGTTTGGTCTTGATGCACCAGCCCTAGCAAGAGAAAATTTCTGGATCTGTCATGGATGAGGGTTGGGGTGAGTGGGAATGGGGATCCTGCTCTGCTGATGGGAAACAGACCCTGTGCTACCTCTGTACTGCTTACAAGGAGGGAACAACAGCACTGCTCAACAGCTCTTAACCATTAGTTGCTGTTTATTTTGGGAAATAAAGCCATGACTGTTCTATCTAGATTCGTCTTCCTACCCTCCAACCATCTCCTGTTCAAAGACACCAACTAGATTCTGCAGGGATGGCAGAGTATCACCATGCCTTACATCCAAGAGAGCTGGAGAGGGACTTTGGACAAGGGCATGGAGTGAAAGGACAAGGGGGAATGGCTTCCCACTGACAGAGGGCAGGGTTAGATGGGATATTGGGAAGAAATTCTTGGCTGTGAGGGTGGTAAGGCCCTGGCACAGATTGCCCAGAGCAGCTGTGGCTGCCCCATCCCAGGCCAGGTTGGATGGGGCTTGGATCAACTTGGTCTAGTGGGAAGTGTCCCTGCCCATGGCAGGGGGTTGAAATTAGGTGAGCTGTAAAGTCCCTTCCAACCAAAAACCTAAGATTCTAAGATCTTTAGAAAGTGCTGCTGAGCACCCTTCCAGCCACAAGCTGAGCTCAGCTATTCTCCACTGAGACCATTGTCTTGGGAAGATTCATCCCCCAAAGCCAGACTCAGATGAAGACAGAACATTAAGAGCCCATGGGGTTTGCCAAGTGAGTAACTGCACCCACAGAACAGAGCCTGTCATTAAACCCATCTCACTAAAGGGAAACACCCTCTAACAAAGGCAGAAGGCAGCTGCCAAAGCTGCAGCAGGATCCAGCTGCTGGAGCCAGAGTGGATAACCCCCAGCCAGGCTGGTGACATCTCCTGGGCTAGCAGTGATTCTGACAGAAGTTAAAAAATAATAAATAGCAAACAATCCAATTTTGGCCAGTGCTATCAGTCTCACATGTAACAGAGATGCCATCAGCCCTGATCCTCACACAGAGCAATAACTTCCCTGCAGATCCCAGTGGAGCAGCTATGGGACAGACATTCTGCCTGTGCTGATCCCCACGGTGCTGGGTACGATCTCACTATACATCCGTGTCTGTCTGTAGGATCCTGCCAAATCTTTTCTCTCTCCCTCCTCCCTGGCCTTTTGGAAGGTGCAGGGATGTGATCAGTGATGTTAGGACACCCAACAATTCCCATGGGTTTATGGAGAGTGGGGAAGATGTGCAGGAAGATAAGCAAGGGATACCCCTCCTCTGCAATGCCTTCTCTCTCCCTCTCTGGAAAACTGACATAGTACAAGTCCTGCATAGGAAGAAAGTCCCTTTCATGGGTAAAAAACCAGTCAGAGCTTTTCCCATGCTGTCCCACTACTGTTTTCTGCTGAGGATCTCTTCTGGAGAGCCCTGACTGCATGCCAGCTACTCAGTGGGCCTGAAGTGCTATCAGACAGCTCCTAGCTGGGCCATGCTGCTGGCCTGGAGCATCCTGAGCATCTGCCTTAGCTCACACTGCACAGAAGACACTGGGATAGGAAAACCCACCAAGTAAAACATATTTTAGATCCATCCATGACAGAACCCCCAAGAAAAAGTCCCACTAACCCTGGACTTCTCACAAGACACAAATTTCCACTCCTGTTCCCCTCTCCATATACATCTAGCTGTTCCCACCTCTTCACTTTGTGGTGTGCAATGGTGTTTGTGGGGATCGTGTCCTCACCCTCTGGCAGCTGATCTTCCATTGTCCCGATGAAACTTGTCTGTTTCAGAATCAGCACTTAAGTGGAGCACAGTGGTGCTACCTGCTTGGAGAGCAACACAGGGAGCAGTGCTCTGCTTTTATGTTGGAGGCAACTGGACTTCTGCACTCACCCAGGTTAAGAGGTTCTCCTGATGCAAGGCCAAAAGCATCAGAAACCATTCCTCCTTGTCCTGTCCCCCCCCCCCATTCCCTGTCCAATGTCTCTCTCCAGCTCTCATGGAGCCCCTTTAGGAACTGGCAGGGGCTCTAGGGTCTCTGTGGAGCCTTCACTTCTCCAGGCTGAACACCCCCAGCTCTCTCAGGCTGTCTCCAGAGAAGAGGGGCTCCAGCCCTCAGAGCACCTCTGTAGCCTCCTCTGAATTCGCTCCAGCAGCTCCACGTCCTTCTGATGTTGAGAACCCCAGGGCTGGAGCCAACTCTGTGGGTGGGGTCTCACCTGAGAGGTGCAGAGGGGCAGAATCCCAACCTCACCTGCTCCCCATGCTGTGGGATCAGCCCAGGACACAAGGGGCTTTCTGGACTGCCAGCACATGTTGTTTTAAGAAAGAAAAGTGGGGAATAAAATAACTGAACTCTTTAAGAGCCGGAAGAGTAGAAAGATCTGCTGGGTAAATGCTCTCTTGAGCCCAGCACCAGTAAGGAAACCTGCCCTGAACAGTTTGAAACTTGTCTTGGTTTTTATGCTTAAGTAATAGTTGGAGGAGAGAAAGGAAATATATCTCTGGAGCTGTTCCTGAGGAAGATGATTGTACTTGTATATAAACCACCAGACTGCCAAGCCAGCCTGTGATGAATATTCAGCTGGGGGGGAACTGGTGCTCCCGGGGTTTCATCCTCCCCAGCAGCCGCATTCCACTGAGAGTCTTTGAGAATTTATTGCTCATTTTAATCACTGCTAGAGAATGAATAGGCAAAACTATTACGGGATGGACATATCCCATAGATTTTATTTACATATCCTTGTGACAGAATAACAAGGAGTTTTCATATGTATTTTTAATTTATTTTGATTTCCTTTATTCTTTAAAAAAACCCAAACCAGAACTCTGTGTGCTTTTCCTGAGCTTAGACCACACTTGTCTGGTGTTGAGGACTTTTGAGCTGGTTCCCAGTGCTAAACAGTCTGAAGAAATTTAAATAAGCACTCGTGTATCTATGACTAAAAGGGAGAGAAAAGCCCTTGAAACTGGTGTCTTTCCTCTGTCACTGGAGGGGTAGCAGGCCCTGGACTGAGCTTGGCTCTTGCAAGTCTGTCTTTGCCATTCAGCTGCTCTTTGCATCCTGTCAGACCCATCGGGTGACCTCCCCGGTCTTCATCAGTTTCTGCTGAAGGATTTTAAAGGAATATTTCAGCCAGGAAGAGCACACAGTTGCCCTTTCCCTAACCCTCTTCTGTAAGCAGCAGTGTGAGACCTCCTGATCAGGAGCTGGTGTCCACTTCATCCCAGTGAGTCACCTTTGACAGACCTTTCCAAGAAAACAAGCCTCTAGCTGTGACTCACATGCTTCTTTTTCCATCCTGAACATCTTCAGGTTGCTGGTTTAAGCATATTTCATGAAAAAAATGTCTCTTTTGGTTATTTGCAAACTGGCTATTGGTTAATCTGCACACAACATTCTATGTGGAGTTTGGAGCAGTGAAAGCTCATTTTAACCTTTCTTTAAAACCACAAAAATTACCTCAAGATATATTTTGCCCTTCCTATGGAAGAACCCCTCTCCAGACCTCCACAAAGCGATCACAGCTTAGCTCATGTCCCTGACATCTTCTGAGCTGATCAGTTTATATCCTGTTTTCCTTTAATCTTTCAAATTCTTTTTCCTGTAAGGTGAAAGACACTGTCACCCTTTGCAGGTTTTATAGCAAGGTTTGGTTCTGCTGGTGTTGTGCTCGTGAACCTCTTCTCTTGGAGTGTTTTCTCATAAATGCAGCCATGCTTGGGAGGGATGCCAGAGGGATAATGGATAATGAAGATGATGAACACGGAGGTACTCCAAGGGCTGGATCACCTCTGCTCTGGGTGCATACCCAGAAGGGAAGGCTCTGGGGAGACCCTGGAGGCCCTGCCAGTGCCTAAAGAGGCTCCAAGAGAGCTGGAGAGTGACTTTGGACAAGGGCCTGGAGAGACAGGACAAGAGGTTCCCATTGACAGAGGACAGGATTAGATGGGATATCGGGAAGAAATTCTTCCCTGTGAGGGTAGTGAGGCCCTGGCACAGGTTGTCCATAGAAGCTGTGGCTGTGCCTGGAAGTGTTCAAGGCCAGGTTGGACAACGTTTGGAGCAACCTGGTCTAGTGGAAGGTATCCCTGCCCATGGCAGTGGGGTGGAATGAGATAACCTTTAAGGTTCCTACTTTGATGATTTTATGAAAACCTGCTCTCAGAGCCCAAGTGACCACATAGTGCTGCTGGCTACAAAAGCAGCCATCAGGGTCACAGAGGACAGCCATGGCAGCATTTCCTTTGCCAGGAAGGAGTATGGAGAGCCCCAGAGGAAAGATCACTCTGTCCCTACTTAGGACAGAGGTTTACCACTGGGGAATATGATTTTGAACTCCTGCCTGAGTGATGACTTTCAGAGGTGGGCACAGACAGTGCAGCCCTTGACACCTGGCAGGTTTAATTCATGGTAATATCTCCTAAGTGCAGTAATTGACACAGTTTAATTACCTGCATCCTCCACTTGTAAGTTCTTAACCTCAGGTTTATAGCATGAAGTTTAAATTCCAAACCCATAGAACAAACACTGAGGTACACAATGTCAGAAGAGCTTTGCAGTAAGAAACAAACTTGTCCCCTTGTGCCTCAGCTCCTGCTCTTGCTGTCTGGTGACAAGGGAATGCCCTTCTCTGGGATACAGGGAGTCCCCTGCCCTGGCTGATCTGTGCTGTTTGGAGAGATGATGCTCAAAGGCATCACAGAAGGGTTTGGGTTGGAAGCAACCTTAAAGTTCACCCAGTTCCAATCCCCATGGGCAGAGACACCTTCCACTAGACCAAGTTGCTACAAACCCCATCCAGTCTGGCCTTGAACACTTCCAGGGATGAGGCATCACTCGTCACTGCTGTGATGGCCTCTCCTACCCATTGACAATTCACTGAACAAGGTCTCTGTCCAAGATTTTTAACCCCTGAGATCTATCTGCAGACCCTCCACTGTCTAGGAGCCCACTGCTCTGCAAATGTACTGATTCCTGGCATTTTTATTGGAACCACGATGGCAAATGCATTTCTTTTCCTTCTTTAAAGCCAACGAGATGCGGAGGCTGAAGGGATGAGACCCTACCATGGAAATGGATGTCTTTCGCCTTAGACTGGTGCACATGAACATCTGGATCCCAGGCCACAGATGGACTCTGTATTCTGAGCTCTGCTTCTCTGACAGAGAATCTCAGAAAATACAATGAAGCTCTGCATTTTACTGCATCCAGGGGTTACAGAGCAGCATTACTGGTCCTGGGCAGGTCACTGCTGAGTGAGAAATGGTAACTTGGAAGAGGTGGGCACAGCCACAGTGACAGTTAAAATACTACCAGAGCAGTTTTTTTTCCTTATGCATCATGTTCATTTTTACAGACTTCTTTTGGAAAAGGATGGAGCTGTAGGGGTGCTAAGGTGGTCTTCCATCGCTTGCACCCTAAAATCATAGAATCATAGAATGATTTGGGTTGAGAAAGAGCTTTCAGATCATTGAATCCAACTGCTCACTCAGCACTGCTGAAGCCACCACTAACCCACGTCCCCATGTGCCATATCCACATGACATCTTCTTTAAAATTGTTCTTGTAGTGGGAAAGGAAACCCAAACTGGCCAGAATCTCAGGCTCACCTTCGCCTCTGATGCTCTCAGAAGTTTCAGGACCTCCCCTTCAC
The DNA here is from genome assembly GCA_013398075.1 of Notiomystis cincta. NCBI lineage: Eukaryota > Metazoa > Chordata > Aves > Passeriformes > Notiomystidae > Notiomystis > Notiomystis cincta. The sequence continues at coordinate 47,465 of VZRX01004134.1, read as the reverse complement.
GGGCGTAATCCAGGGGTGTGTGTCCCATTTCATTCTTCTGCAGGGGGTTGGCACCTGACGGCACAAGAAATGAGTAAGATCAGGAGCTCAGAGTTCAGTCTTGGAGCAGAAGGAGCAGGAAGCACATCCTGTCTGTGTCCCCTCCTAACCTTTGCTCTGGAAGGTGTTTGGATCAGAAAGAGAGAATGTACAACCAGCGGTTACAAGTGCGGATCTCCAGGGAGGAAGAAAAGGGATTGTCACTGCTAACAGCTGGCTTGTCAGTGAAGAGCTGCTCAGGGGGAATGAGAGCACGTGGTCACCAGAAGGAAATAGAGTCTCACAAAAGCACCCACTCTCAGTCCTGTGGGAGCCACAAGGGATCATTATAGCTTCAATTGGACATGCTGCCCGGGCCAGCTGGAGCTGGAGCTGGAGCTGGAGCTGAAGCTGGAGCTGAAGCTGGAGCTGAAGCTGGAGCTGAAGCTGGCTGTCACCTGTGGATCAGCTGCTCCACTGAGCCCCTGGAGCACTTCTGGGGGAAAATCACACCCTTCCTTGGAGTTTAATTAAAAAAAAATTTAACAAATCCCAAAGACTGAGGTGGAGTGAGTTGGATGGGCACCCCACAGAAACACATGCACATGGAGAAAGTTCTCCCTCCTAGATACACTGGATTGAAGAAGAACATTCTATGTCAAACTGGTCCAGTTGCAGTGATGGGAAGTATATGGAGGGAAACTCAGTGATATCAGGAGACAGGGGTATTGGGCAATAGCCAGAGGCCAAACAAGGTCTCGGGATTCACCTCTGACTCTCAGTATCTCAGGAGCTGTCTCTAAGGCAGAGACTTGTCACTAACACTCGTGCACTCCATGATCCCATAGCAGCTCCTAACCCCAAGAGTTTATGAGAATGAACCTTCAAAGTGGTCCCAAAGCCCCCAAATGGGTGCTGAAACTGACCATCCCACCAGTTATCAAGCCTTGGAAAACAGCCCATAACTGTGCTCAGCAGGTCCAGGATGTCTTCTATCCCAATCCTTCCACTGCAATTCTGTGCAATGTGCTACTGCCTGAGCAGAGGAGTTGGTCCAGATGACTCCACTGGTGTCCCAGCCTGAACCATTCTGTGATCCTGCTGGAAACACAGGAGTGAGACAAGTACCTTGGCAGAGGCAGGCAAGCTGCTCCTGTGCCGTGAGACAGCGCAAAGCACCAGGAGTGCTCAGCAATGGCAAGCAGCAATCAGAATAGATGAATGAAGTAAGGGGAGTCTGTGGGAGCAGAACTGCAGAGATTAGGCATTCCTAGGCATTGGCATCAGGGAACTATATTTGCTTACAGAATGAAAAATGTGCTCCATAAACATTCGACGTGGACTAATTTCTATGGCAAGCCTTGTCTTCACAAATAAAGAATATGATCAAGACAGGTGAGATTACACACTGCTGGGGCCAGCTGCTCCATAGACGTTAAAGAGACAGTGCTTCCACGATCATCTCCCTGCCAAAACCCACCTGGGTCTGTGCAGTGAGCAGGGGGGCTTGTTCCTGCCTTCTCCAAATGATGACATCCTCGAGGCTAGGCCTGCTCTCATTTCTGATGGAGGGTTTGTTTGGCTTTGCCCTGGATCTATCAATAATGGCTCTCCAATATTGGCCTAATCCCCCTGTTAATGGCTTTGACGACTTGACTAATTGCTGCAATAATTGATAGAACCCGACTCCTATAACTGGTCGATTCCAACCTCGAGTACCAGCAGCAATAAAATATTATGCTGCCATAAATAACGGTATCACTTGGCTTGCTAATAGAAGGTAAAAGTGGCCACTGGTCTGTCGGTGCCCTGGCTGACCCCTCTCCACATCCCCACCTCCTCTCCTGCCCTCTCCCACCCTGTGCCACAGGCTGCAGCAGTATCCAAGGGGATGTCAGCCTTCCATGACTTAATAGAAGGCAATTTGTCACCTCCCACTCGCTGTCTGTAGATGGAGATGGACACCTGGGCAGCACCTCAGGCTGTGCGAGCCCGTCGCCTCCTCCCGCCCTCCTTGCTCATATTAGAAGGCCCTGGCTGATAATATTTGATAAATAGCGTGGGGGTTCTCTCCCTGCACCCGCTCAGCATTGTGGTGCTGCAGCAGCTGCAGAAGGTCACTCATTGGGGAAATATGTTTCTGTCAGTGGGATCGAAAAAAGTTTAGTGGAGTGACAGGCCTCAATTTTTCAAATTTTATTAACTCCGTCCTCTTAACAATTTGTCTTGAATTCCTTCAGATTCTGGATAACTGTCAATAGAGCTGTGGCAACGCAGTGGATACTGGTACTTAAGTCCCCCGCTGCTGTCAGGATAGGGATGGGGATGGCAAGAGGAGGGAGAGATGGCAGGAGGAAAAGGAGAATGCCAAAGAGCACAGACAGGACCTGGAGGAACATCCCAGTAATGCTCCTTGTGTCCTCGGCAGCCCCAAGACCCTGCTCTTGTCACTCCATCCTGTCAAGGCAGAAGAGCAGCAGATCTGAGCCTGCTGCAGCCAGAACAAGGGTCACAATTCTAACAGACAGGACAGAGCACACAGTGGCATTGGAGCCTCATATGGACAACCAGAGAATGACATTGCTCTGAAGAGTGGACAGATCACAGCTTGAGAAAGTCCTGAGTACTGGGACAAGGAAAGGACTCTTGAGGACCTTGTTTCATTGCCCAGCCAGATGGTGTGAAAGCTCCTGTTCCTGGGCATATCCACAGGTAGCCTCCAACTGAGTGTTTGGGTCCTGAGCTGTTCCCAGGAGTGGTTGTGGGGACAGAGAACTGGCATGAGACAGTCCCTGTCCTGGTGCCACTCTGAAGGTCCTGCCTGCAAATGAGGTGGGCAGCAGCAGTGGCCTGTGGTGACCTGTGGTACAGATGCCAAAATAATGTTTCCTATCTTCCTTCTTTGGTGTCCAGAAGGTACAATATGGTGGAGGTAGTAACTAGGTGCTTGTTCAAGTCTCCAGCACAGAAGACAACACTGCTTCAGTCAGGAAAGTCAGGGAAAGCCATTCTCCCACTATAAAGCCATTCAACAAGGATAGAACCATAGGACATTTTAGGTATGAAAAGCCCTCTGACACCACTGAGTCAACCATTCCCCCAGCACTGCCAAGGCCTCCACTAACCCATGTCCCCAGCTGCCACAACTACACGGCCATCTCCTTCAAGGATAGGGACTCCACCACTGCTTTGGGCAGCCTGTGCCAGGGCTGGACAACGCTTCCAGGGAAGGAATTTTCCCCATATCCAACCTAAATGTTCCCTGGCACAACTTGAGGCCATTTCCTCTTGTCCTATCTATCACTTGTTATCTGAGAGAAGATATCAATCCCCACCTATATAATAGAGCCATTGCATAAAGCCACTCTCCCAGTATAAAACTGTTCTCCCAGATTGAAGTCATTCTATAAAACCATTCATAGAACCACAAAAATCACTGACTGGTTTGAGTCTAAAGGGACCATAAAGACCATTTATTTCCAATCCTCCTGCCATGAATAGGGATACCATTCTCCCCAGTATAAAGCCACTGAACCAGTACAAAGCCATTCTCTCCAATATAAAACCCCAGCACTGAGTCTGTCCTGAGTAGCAGGTCTGAGTAGATTTGGCCCCTGGGCAGGACAGGTACAGGCAAGGCCTGGACACAGGCAGCAGGGATGAACCTGAGGGCACTTCTCTCTGCTCCTCATGGCACTGCACTAAGGAGTATCTCAAGATCTTTCAGCAGGCTCTGTGAGCACCTCTTCTACCTAGGTCACTGCCTTGGACCCATCCTGTGCTCCAGAACACTGAGTGGGCTTGGGTAGCATCCCTTTCCCTGCAGCAGACTCTGCTGGATCCAATATCCCAAAAGTGAGAGAGAAATAAACTCATTTTCCTGTTGAAGGGAACTAAATCCCAGAAACAGGAGCCTGGAAGTGCCAAAGCCCATGGTGGTTGCTGCTGAGGGTGTTGTAAGTGGACACACTGAGTGGCCATCACCCAAGACCAGGATGTCCCCACATGCCACATCTACACATCTGTTAAATCCCTCCAGGGATGAGGACTCCACCACTGCCCTGGGTAGTCTGTGCCAGGGCTGGACAACACTTTCAGGGGAGGAATTTTCTCTAATATTCAACCTAAACCTCCCCTGGTGCAACTTGAGGCTTTTTCTTCTTGTCCTGTCACTTGCTGCCTGGGACAACCTGGCTACAATCTCCTTTTGAGTAGCAGTAGAGAGTCAGAAGGTCTCCCCTGAACCTTCCTTTCTCCCATGAGAGGCACAAAACTGACCCCAAGATTTGAGGTGTGACCTCACCAGTGCCCAGTACAGGGATCAGTCACTGTCCTGGTCCTGCTGGCCACACTATTGGTGACACAAGCCAAGATCCCCTTGGTCTTATTGTCCACCTGGGCATACACATTGCACATGCACCAGTTCCAGTTCCACCACATCAAGTGCTGCCTAATGCACAGCCCCGGGCTGGCAGCAGCCCTCACAGAGCTCTAGGGAAACAGGATCTGTGTTTCCTTGGTCCAGTGTCCTCACTCTCAAAGCACAAGAAGCCTTTCCAACCTAAATTTGTCCAGCCAGGTTGGATGGGGCTTAGAGCAACCTGGTATAGTGGAAGGTGTCCCTGTCTACGGCAGGCGGTTGGAACTGGATGAGCTTAAGGGCCCTTCCACTCNAATGCACAGCCCCGGGCTGGCAGCAGCCCTCACAGAGCTCTAGGGAAACAGGATCTGTGTTTCCTTGGTCCAGTGTCCTCACTCTCAAAGCACAAGAAGCCTTTCCAACCTAAATTTGTCCAGCCAGGTTGGATGGGGCTTAGAGCAACCTGGTATAGTGGAAGGTGTCCCTGTCTACGGCAGGCGGTTGGAACTGGATGAGCTTAAGGTCCCTTCCACTCCAAATCATTCTGTGACTCTGTGAAGGAAGGATTTAGACTTAAATAAGAATTAGACGTTTCTGGAGTAGAGTTTACATGGAAAAGCAGACACCCAGAGCTATGAGATGAAGGTCAGATGCTGACAAGGGCAGGTAACAACCAGCAAAGAGAGGTCCTCTTGGAGGTGCAGCTTAACCAGTGCTCCCAAACCTTGTGAACCAGGCTGAACACAAATCTTTATGTATTTGGACAGACACAACAGTCATGTGTAATGTTCAGGACCGGGATGTGCAAGTTGGAACAGAGGCAGAGGAGACTCTGCCTGGTCTGAGCAGCATGTAACCTGGACTGCAGGTAAGGACTGAGCCCTGCTGGTGGAGCGGTGAGGTCAGGTATTAAAGACTGGAAACAAAAAGAAGGTAAGAAAGATGATTGTATGAGCCAGTGACACAGGATTTGTACAGAATGAAATGCCCTGACTGAACAGGGAAAATACAGCATAAGGGTCACCCCTATGAGAGACTGAAGGGCACTGCAACATACTGAAAACTAGCCCAGGGATTCCAAGGGTAAAGAGCACAATACCAATAAATTATTAAACTGGCAAAAAGGAGAGACTAAGAGCTCTGGCAGTCAGAAAGCTCCCAAGACAAGGTGAAAGCCTTAATTTAGCCTTGGACAAAGCAAAAGGCTTTCTCTAAACCTCAGCTCCTAAGCACCACACTACAATGGGACACATGTTCATGCCAAACTTCCTCACCAGAAAATCCAGCAAAGAATCTATGGCCAAGGAGCTTCGTTCCACAAGGGAAAAACATGGACCTTGCTAGAAACAAAGCAGCAGCCCACCAGCAGGTAACTGTCAGAAACATGGATGTAAAGACTGAAGAAACCTATGATATTTATTAAAGCCCTTACCATAAGAAGAGTTAGGATCTTAGGAATAAACCATGCTGCCACCCTTCCAAACACAGGGTAGATGAGGAAAGCCCAATAAACTGTTTGCTCTGGCAAATTAAATGTAAAAAACTCACAGGTAAAAAAGGGTTTAAAAGAAGCCCCTGCTTTAGGAATGAAAGGTAAGACCTCTGAGTCTTATCAGAAGCTGGAAGTCAGCCTGAGGGGGTGAGTTTCCATAAATGATAAAGATCAAGGCCAGGCTGGACAGGACTTGGAGCAACCTGATCTAATGAGAGGTGTCCCTGTCCACGGAGAGGGTTTGTAACAAGATGAGCCTGAAGGTTGCTTCCAACCCAAAACTGTTCTCTTATTCTACAGCAAATAGGAAGGCTGCAATAGAAGAAACAGGGAAAGAATGAATGAATGTCTTAAATGTGTGCACCTTTCAACTCTTGCTTTATTGGAACCTGAGTGTAAGTTGGTCTATGCCTACTTGACAACTGTGTGTGAAAACAACCCACCTGGCTCCTGACTCTTGTTTTGTAAGGTAAAAGAGAGGAAACTATTGAATCATACTCCTCCCATATATCCATCACCCTCTCTCCATAATACTCATGTGTGCAGAGCTCTTAAGATCATGCCTAACATGATGCCACTGTCAAGTTTGTCCCCAGAAACACTTCAAGAGGGATCTATTTACTCCCCTGTCCTAAGGGAAAACTATTCCTAAGTGCTCCAACACAGACAGAAATGTGCTGGCACTTTGGACTCTTATTGCTCTCACCACAGTGGGATGCTGGATGCCTCAATGCTGGGATATGATTGGTTTCTAAATCCCAGTTTCATAGGATTTTAATTACTGGTCTGGCATGGTGGGGAGTGGAACTGGCTGCGGTCAGACGAAGGATCGATACGCCGGCCCAGAACATATTGAGCCTCGGCACTGGCAGATGCTATTGCACTATTTAATCATCTTTTGCAAAATTTACAGTGTAACAGAAGGAATCAATACGGAATTTATCACATTCCCTTGTAAATATGAGCATGGAGAGGGAGAGAGGATGTCAGGCACTCTGGCATGACAGCTGGCCTGGGCACCAAACCTCCACAACAGACCACCCGGGATAGCTACCTGCCTGTGACTCATCAGAAAGAGCCCAGCCAGCCACTGGGACTTGCATTTCTGGGGACAACTGCATCCACAGTGGCTGCATTTGTATGCTCTGACCTGCTTGCACGTAAACCTTGTCCCAGCTGCTCTAAAGGAAAAATGGGAGGAAGCCTTTTACAGAGCCTTTCATAGAATCATAGAATAGTTTCATGGAATTTTCTGGGTTGGAAAAGCCCTGCCAGACTATTAAGTCCAACCACTCCCTCAGCACTGCCAAGGCCACCACTAAACCATGTCCCCAGGTCTGTTAAATCCCTCCATAGATGGGGACTCCAGCACTGCCCTGGGCAACCTGTGCCAAGTCCAAACAACCCTTCTGGGGAAGAAATTTTCCCCATATCCAACCTAAACCTCCCCTGGCACAACTTGAGGCAGTTTCCTCTCATTCTGTTGCTTCTTATCTGGGAGAAGAGCCCAACTCCCACCTGGTTCCACCCTCCTTTCAGGGAATTTTAGAGGGAGTTCTGCCCTGAGCTCTTGTTTATTCTGGTAACTGCTGACTGCAGCAAAACCTCAATGTCACTTTCTCAGGATGTGTTATAACCAAAGGTATCTCCTCTCTGTCACCAGGAACTGGCTGCTGGGGACCTGAAAGCCCACTATGCTCTACGGATATCCTTTACTCTCCCTCTGGAAGAATGGACCCTTTTCACCTCAGATGCAACAGAAAACACTCCAAGACATATTATGCAGTAATTAATTAGAAAATAATTGAGTTAGAAAACCCCAATTAATTAGAACCTGATTTTTCCAGAGAATACCATAAGCACTTTTGCTTTCTGATGTCCAAAGCCCATCCCTTGCAAGGCTGGCTCCGTAATCTGTTTACCCATCACTCACTCTACTCACAAGACCTGCAATTACATTGGACTGAGGAGAGGAGTGCGCAACATTATGAACAAATGCACTGGGCTAAATTTACCAGCAAATCGAGTTCAGCAGACCAGGTTATTGCAGCTTCAGCTAAAATGTTTTCACAAATGTATGTTTGTTTCTTCCTCTCTCTCTTTCACATCTAATTAGAGATGAGTGACTCCAAGATTGCTGAAGAGGACCTTTGGACAAGGGCAAGGAGTGACAGGACAAGGGGGAATGGCTTCCCATTGACAGACAGCTGGGTTAGATTAGGAAGAAATTCTTCCCTGTGAGGTTGGTGAGGCCTTGGCACAGGCTGCCCAGAGAAGCTGTAGCTGCCCCATCCCTGGAAATGTTCAAGACCAGGCTGGATGGGGCTGGATAGAGCAATCTGGATTAGTGGAAGATGTCTCTGCCCATGGCAGCTGGGTAGAATGAGAATAGCTTTAAGGTCCCTTACAACCCAAACCATTTTTGATCCTGTGATTCCACAAAGGATGTATTGCAGGAGGCATTTCCAATGCAGTAACAGCCTGGTCAGCCTGTGTGCTGGCTCTAGGAGGAGCTGGGAGCAGAGGGGATGATTTCTGAAGATGACAAATAGAAAGCAGGGCAGTCAGGGATGAGGAGAACATTGGGGAGAATGGGACACATAGGTTTGGCAGGAGGGCATGTGTCAGTTCCTGCAGTGGGGATAGACAGAGGGGAGGTCCTGTTCTGCTTTTAGGAAGGAAGGAACTGCTCTAACTTTTAGGCAAGGACAGGAAATACAAGCCCCTACCCACCTAAAAAAACCCAACACTTCCACATGCCAGCAGATGACAGTTCAGACAACCTCTTGTTACATGGACACCCCTCCCCCCCAAACGTACCTTGGAAAAGCACTTGGAAGTCAATTTTGAGATCCAAGAAAAATGGCAGCTGAGCTGCTACACACCAGGCAAACCTTGCTTCTACACTTCTTCCTGTGCCTAGTTTCTCAGATATATACAGAAGGAAGTGCTCACAACAATCTGATTTTGCATTTTGTAAGTTCCAACCTAAGACAGTTCCTGCAGCATGTTCTTCTGTGCTCTGTCTAGTGTAACTTCAATTTACTGAAAGGTTACCACAGCTATGACAACTCTTCCCAGCACAAGGCTGTGAAAGGGGAACAGTTTCTCATGCTGGGTCAGGTCATTTACCTGCAGGGCAAATCCCTGAGCAGCAGCAGTGCTGTCCCTAGCTCTGAATCACAGAATCACAAGTTTGGGCTGAACAGACCTTAAAGCCCACCTCATTCCACTTCCTTGCCATGGGCAGGGACACCTTACACAAGACCTGGTTGCTCCAAGACCTATCCAACCTGGCCTGGAACTCTTCCAGGGACGAGGCAGCCACAGCTGCTCTGGGCAACCTGTGCCAGGGCCTCACCACCCTCAGAGGGAAGAATTTCTTCCCAATATCCAATCTAACTCTGCCCTCTGTCAGTGGGGAGCTGTCTCTCCCTTGTCCTGTGACTCCATGCACTTATCCAGAGTTCCTCTCCAGCTCCCTTAGAGCCCCTTTAGGCACTGGCAGGTGCTCTAAGGTCTCCCTGGAGCCTTCCCTTTTCCAGGGTAAACAACCCCAGCTCTCCCAGCCTGTCTCCAGAGCAGAAGGGCTCCAGCCTTCAAACAATCTCAACTGACTTGTTCTGGACACATGAATCAGAGCCTGCCTGATCTCCTCTGGCTCCCTGCATTTCAGCTACAGGTTGTGGAGCAGAACCATTTGTAGAAGGGTTGGTTGATGTTGGCTGTGCTCCATGTCAGGGTTATGCCATTGCCAGAAAGCTGCACCTTTTAATGCTGGCTATTTCACTTAAATACTGACATAATAAAAGCACCCTCTAAAACAAGGAGACTTTTGTCACCAGCAAGCTGGTGACTCTGCCTGCCTCCTCCAAGCCAAACACAAAGTCCCTGGAAGCAATTGTGCCTGCAGTAGCAACTGGTGCACTCTGTGCATGCGAGTGCTCACCCACCCCTTCCCCAAACACCGATATTTATGGTGTTGCCTCAGGTCAGGGGACTGTGAAATGTCACCAACAACTGCCTGAAAGGACAACAGAGCCGCCACTTCGTCTCGCGGTCTGCTGGGCACACACATGCTGACCACAGGGCTATAAGGTCCTGGAGGGGTCAAGCAAGTCACTGAATGGGCCACAAAAGGCTAGGGATGTGGGGTGAGGGGCAAGTGCAGGGGGCTTCCCTTAAAAAACAACAGGGGGGTAGGGAAGTGGCTGGAGCAGAGAGGGGCTGGGCGGTTACTGGCTTTGGCCCGAGGGCAGGGCACCAGCGAGGGAAGTTAGAGGGAGAGTAAATGGAGAGTTAGTAAAAGGCAGGTGTAGGGAGAGATCAAGGGGAGCTGTTCCACGTCAGCAACAAGGAGCAACAACATCCCTATGTGCGATGTCAATGGCAGCACAGGGCCATTACCCTCACAAAGGGCTGAACCGTGTTCGATCCCCACGCCAAGACCCTTGGCCATGTATTCATCCCAGTTACACTGACGAGCAGGCAGGGATCCCCTGCTTTGTTATCGCATGGAACCGGGAGGAGGGGAATGCCCACAGAGAATGCCCCGAAATCCTCCTGTCATGTGCCCATCAGGAAACCCAACTCCAGCACCCAAAACTTGCTGAAAGGGCAGGGAAGGGTATGCTGTCACCCCAGCAGCTCAGAGTCCACCTGACAGAAAGGTGAAGCTTGTTACATTTAGCAAATAATCCTCATAAATCTGCATCCTAACCATGACTGTAAAGGGTCACTGAGTGTTGTGGACAGTGAACAGGGATTAATCTGAGGAACACTGTGAACTCAGCCCTGGAATTCTACCAGGGCTCCCATGGGATCTTTCATACCATCACCAAATGGAGATTCCCACCGGTGGGCTGCTGTCTCCAGGATCTGAGCACTGGCACATGCTCTGCAAGGCAAGGATTTCCACTTGGAAATGAACTTTTAGTGTAGGCTCTTGAGCAGGATCCAGAAGGATTTCTGTGGGGCTGGATTAAGAATGGAACAGTGATGAGTGACCATCACATTTTCTGGCTAAGTTCTGAATTTTCACTCTGATTTCACACAATCCTTCCATTTGTACCCAAACAAACACAGTCCCACAGATTGTTAGTTAAATGCTTTTTTTTTCTGAGATCCAAGTGAGTTCTTTCAAGCTGAGACACTTTGCTACTAACAAAGAACTCTCTGTTGGCACTAGACAGAGAAAGGGCCATTCACAGGGATGGCAGTGGCTCCAGGACAGACACAGAAACATCTCTGGAACAAAAAGAACAGTTGCCTCTGTGAAGTGAGGCCTGGAGTGGAACAGTACTTGGAGAGCTAAGCAGGGCACAACTGGAGAAATAAGGTGGACTTACTCCTTACAATGATTTATTCAGGATGGAAAAATTCTTTAGTGCCAACTTCACTTATTTGCACCCATCTTTTACCTGTACTTAGGGTAACCAAGGAGCTGCCTTGGTACTTTCAATCAACTGATAATATATGTCATGCAAGGAGGCTTTCCAAGGCAGAAATGAGAAGCAAGTATCTTTATAGAAAATGCTATTCCAGGTGATTCTGCCCCACTCAGGTGAGACCCCACTTGCAGTGCTGCCTCCAGCTCTGGGATCCAACATCAGAAGGACCTAGAACTGCTGGAGTGAGTCCAGAGGAGGCCACAGAGGTGCTTTGAGGGCTGAAGCCCCTCTGCTCTGGAGACAGGCTGGGAGAGCTGGGAATGGTCAGTCCAAGCCATTCTGTGATTCTGATTCACACCATAACACATGTGAAACACTCTCCAGCCTCAAGTACTGACTCTCTCTGTGCAGATCTGTTCCAAATACTGCTGTGACAAGGACTTTTTCAGCACTTCAACCCCACTGCCACTCTCTGTAAAGCTCCAGAGCCCCTTGCACTCTCCTGCAAAGCCCTTCCAAGTCTGTGCATTCACAACCCATTGCTCAAGCAGGTAAAGCCCACTCCACTCTGCTCATCCTGTGGGCATCCTTGCCCAAAACTGTGGCACCCAGAGGTCTTGTTGGAGCAGTTCCTTCTGACTGCCAGTGCCCATGGCCAAGTGACAGCTGAGCACATGCTGTTGGCCCATTCAACAGACATGCAGAAAGTCATAAGCTCTGGGACCATGCCAGGCTCCGTGTTCACGCAATGCCCACACGTGCTGCTAACATGGAGCAGGGCTTCTATGTCAGAAAAATGCGATGGACCCCACTTGGACCAGTATTTTTGTCTGAAGGCTTCCCAGCCACCATATTCACAGCTTCCTGAGCAGCTGTCTGCTTTTTCAGCTCTTCCCTGCAAACATTCCCAAGGAACTCTGCCTTTGCAATAGATCTTCTTTCATTGGCTCTTTTGTTTTGGGTTAATTTATGGCCAGGAGCTGGGGTTCTGGTATCTGTAGGGCTCCCAGAGAAACCCTGACCTGGAGTTCAGTGCTACAGAATCTCACCCTTTCACTCTTATATTTCTATTCGTGAAAGATAATAAGCACATTGCACAGACGAGTATCAAGGTTCAATGTGGCCACAATTATTTTTCCTCATCCCATCTGGGGATGTTTAGCCATCACACATGCTACTTTCCATTATCTTTTTAGCTGCCTTCTTAAGGAATGAGCCTTATGAGAGCATGTGATACCATTACATACTTGTCTGCTTCCCTAGAATTAACTTGTGAGATGCCCACACCATGAAGACTACGACATTCCTCAAATCTTTGTAAAAATCAGTATATGGCCAGCCAGACCCTAGTGAGCCTGTCTCTGGTAGGGCCAGGCTGGGACAGGTGGCCACTTGATGCTCCACCTGGCAGAGGCTGCTAGCAGCATGCACCTGAGGCAGGCAAAGCATTGCTGTGACTGGCTCATCTCCTTGGGGACATTGCAGGAGGAGGGCTGTTGAAACTGCTGGAGGAGAAGGAATGCTGGGGACAAAGGACATCACATCTGGAGGAAAGCAGAACTGTGGACCAGCTTGGTGATCTGAGGAACAAGGTAAAAGCACTGTGCAGGTGCAGGTACACACTAAGCAGATGCCAGCTCTGGAGAACAGCACAACAGTCACAAATATCATCCCAGAAGGAACAGGAGAGTACATATAAAAACCGTTGTCATGGCAGCACATTCCTATTCTGTGGGCTAAACGCATCTTCTCATTCTACTCCACTAGTGCTGATAAGCTTTTTCCTCATGAAGATAGTTGAGCACTGAACAGGCTGCCCAGGTGAGTGTACAAGAGATGACAGGGAAGCAGGCTCCATGAGGAGAAGGGCCCTGTGAGTTAACCAGGAGGGCCAGTAACTGCATAAGCTAATTCCTACCAATTCTCACAAGAGCTGCATTGTCCTGGTACCAACAATGAGCATCCACTATTTCATCTCGGTACCAGCACCTATCCTGTGCCTTGTCTACAGAGCAGATCCGTGCCTGGTATAGTGGGGACTCTTCCACTCCAGAAAGGGACATGAGGGATATGACAGATGACCTGAGTAAATACTGCAAGAGGGAAATTATCAAAATACTAAGCAGTAGGTGCATGTGGGGCACCCAGTCCAGCTATGGAGCTCTCAACATCAGAAGGGTGTGGAACTGCTAGAGTGAGGACAGAGGAGGTCACAGAAGCTCTCTAAGGGCTGAAGTCCCTCTGCTCTGGAGACAGGCTGAGTGAGTAGGGGGTGTTCAGCCTGGAGAAGAAGGCTCCAGGGAGACCTTAGAGCCCCTCCCAGTGTCTAAAGGGGCTCAAAGAGACTTGGAAAGGGACTTTGGAAAAGGGCCTGGAGTGACAGGACAAGGGAGAGTGGCTTCCCATTGACAGAGGACAGGGTTAGATGGGATATTGGAAAGAAATTCTTCCCTGTGAGAGTGGCAAAGCCCTGGCACAGATTGCCCAGAAAAGCTGTGACTGCCCCATTCCTGGAAATGTTCAAGGCCAGGTTGGATGTGGCTTGCAGCAACCTGGTCTAGTGAAAGATGTCTCTGCCTGTGGCAGAGGGTTAGAATTGGATGATCTTTGAGGTTCCTTCCAACCCATCCCAGGATTCTATGACACTCTGGCTGCTGAAGTACAGGAGGAAAGGAAAACCCAATGACTAAGGTGAGAAGAGCCACCAAAAGCATATGAAGAAAACCATTGAAAATGAATGGGAACACAGAACTTAAAAAGTAAAGAGATGAAAGCAAAAAGCAAATCACACCAAATCGTGACAGTGACAGAGCGTGGCCTGTGTCTGAACCTGACAGTTCTGTGGGATGGGCTGACTCGAAGTGCTCCTGACCCATGAGCTGGGTGGAAGTACAAAACTCACCTGCATCCAGCAGCAGTTTGACTGTTAGGTAGTCATCAGCCAGAACTGCGTAGTGTAGAGCTGTGCAGCCCTTGAAGTTGGCTCGGATGTTGAGACGGTTGCTGAAGTCATCCTCCCGGGTGACAAGGACTGCAGGGGACAAAGAGTGAAAGCTCAGCTCACTGAGGTGACTATAGAACTGCTCATCTGGATGTGCAGCAGCAGCATGGACCCATCACCCCTCACCCGGCAGGAAGCTTCTTAAGGGCTTTGTGACCTTTTCCAGGACCACCAGGACCCCAGTGGGGATTTCTGGTGGGCATTGTCCCCACTCCACTGAGCAGCAGTACAGATAAAGACAACATGGTCTCCATGTATCCCAGTGACTGCCTACACAGCCCCTAGGCAGGGGAGGATGTGGGTGAAGAACACCTGAGCGAAGGCCCCAGCCTTTTTCCAACCTTTTATTGTAGGATAACAGGATGTCTTGACTTGAAAGGGACCTGAAAGGTCATCTGGTTCTACCCCCTTGCCATGGGCAGTGGCACTTTCCACGAGACCAGGCTGCTGCAGGCTCTGTCCAGCCTGGCCTTGAACACTTCCAGGGATGGGGCAGCCACAGTTTCTCTGGGCAACCTGTGCCAGGGCCTTGCCACCCTCACAGGGCAGAATTTCTTCCTAATATCTAATCTAAAGAATGATTTTAGCAAACAGAAGGGAAGCTGTGACAGGAAAGAACACTGCCCCACTATGGCTTGACCTTCAAGCAAATTCCTGGATTTGGGAGTCTCCAAGATTTAAGCCCATGCAGGCAGGGCACAGCACTGCAGGAAGGGTCTGCAGCACTCCTGCTCTCCTGTAGCTGGTCTAAAGATCAGGCTTTAGCAAACCTGTATTTTAAACTCTTTGCTTTAGTCATCAGCAAAAAAAAAAAAAAAAAAA